>JAZEWU010000042.1:2949282-2983184 GCA_036362915.1 Geotria australis
TCCTATCCTGGGTATAGCCCTGCCTTGCGCCCTGTGTCTGCCCGGGTTAGTCTCCGACTCACCGCAACCCTGTACAGGATTAAGCGGTTTCTGACAATGGATGCAACTACTTGTACTGATGCAGGCAACATATAGCACCGCACACTCATCTTCACTCAGAATCAGAAGGCCTGACGATGCCTCCAACGTGGGAGGCGAAACGTCACACACATCTACATATGTTGTAATGTTAACACGTACAATGGAACGCTGTGTAGTATGCAAGAAAACATATGCACAGGTGTTTGTACTGGGGGAGCGGTGGTGCAGTGGTTGACGCCCTGATCTACGAACCAGGTGAACAGAGTTCCAATCAACGTCCACGGCTAAAATGTGATGTTGTAACTTGCTTACCCCTCCCCGCTGGACAACTGTTTAAAAGAGCAACACGGCTCAACGGTTCCTTCCAGATTGAATAAAATAAAAACGGACTGCCTGGCTGAAAATCGTGCGAGAATATTTGATCCGGTCCCGGGGACGTCTTGGAATAAGTACCTAGCGCGGTGCACAAACGTCGGCATTGGGGAGACAAATGCGGCCGGGCGTGGTGCTGGCCACCCACCCCCTTGTGTGCCGTAACCGCCTTAATAGGTGGTCGCTAACGGCACTTGACCCTACAGTGTGTTGATGGAATTGAATCGTACTCTAATCACGGATAACCGTTCGCGGACGGAGCCCACTTTTTATCGGCTTTAGCGTCACACTCCTTACAACAACAACAGAAAAATACTCGTATAAACAACGGCAGCAACGCCTGAAGGTGGCTCCAGCGTGGGAGGCGAAACGTCGCGACGGAGAGACGGGGAGCGCTCAGCGACACGGCTATCCCGAGAGAGCCGCAATGGGACGTTTGTCTTTTATCATTTACGTGGGGGGGGGGGGAATTGATAAGCCGGCATTCGACGGTGTGTGATGATAGGAGGCGCAACGGTCGGGCTGCCGGGCTTCGAAACCACAGCGGTCAGAGTGGGTGACGGCATTACCGCGTCAACCACTCGTCCGGGTGATAAGCACCGTGTGTATGTGTGTACCACGTTTGGCCGGATAGACGGGGATAAACGGGCGCGGCACGGGTTAGAGAAGAAATGGACTGACGCGGCACAGGATGACCTGGAGCTGGGTGGACTTGCTGAAAATTGTAACCAGCGGTGTCAAGATCGACGTCTGTGGAGGAGGTTCGTGAAGGACGCTACTGGGCAGTTGGTCACCCACCTTCTCGTGTGGCGTGTCGACATTCGTAGGTGCTACTCACTAACGGCACTTGACCCTACAGTCTGTTAAGGCTATACGGGGGATGTTTGTCTTTGTAGCACGTGTGTGCGTAGCACGTGTGTGTGTGTTGCACGTGCTATAGAGAAGGGTCATTCCCCGAAACGTCGTCGAATATATGTATATTTGTTTTTTGCATTAAGGCCAGGGTTACATATATAATCTTCATAACCTATTGTTGGATAATATTAAAACTTGCGGCATATTGCTACCCCGTGGCGTTAAAAGAAGAAGATGAAATATCAACGTTAAAACATTTCAGACGCGTTTTCACTGCAACTCCTTCATTAAAACAATTAATTCTGATACCGACTCCTTTGTAACTATGTAGGTTTTCACGGCTTGATGCATGAGACATGCTCGCAAACAGCACTTGACCCTGAAGACCATACGGGGGACCTTTGTCTTTGTGTCAGTTTGTGGCAATGCGGTAAGCTTCAAAGCGCACCAAGCCTGGCATCGGAGCAGTGCTTGACGTCACCTACACTGGGCGGCGTGCAGCGTCTATTATTCTAATTATTATTGTCGCTGTATACATACATGCGTTTCGTCAGCAGGTCAATTAACCTAGATAGCAGAGTGCCTTGTGCCCTGTGATTGACTGGCGTCCCATCAAGCGAATAGCCTTGGCTAGCGCCCTGTGTCTGCTAGGATAGGCTCCGGCTCATCGCAACCCTGTACAGGATTAAGCTGTTTCTGACAATGGATGGACGGATGAGCAGCGTGTCTGCACGTTGGTGGGTGGGGGGGGGAACCGGAGTACCTGCTGTGGGGCGGCAGCGCTACTCAGCGCGCCACCTTGTCGCCCCACTGACGAAACGATGAAGATTATGTCTCCTACTCAGTAATAATAATCACGATCATCATCGTTCAAATCGGAAGTGAGCAAAACCACCCACAGCAACACCCTCTTTAACATTAATCTCGAGGCTCGCCGATGCTGTGTGGGGAACGCGAGGCGGTGGCCGTTCGTACGGTTGCATTATCCGACAATTTACCAATTTACCTGCTGTAGAGTTATTCCTTTAATCAGTCGCAATTATGCCCCATAACAAGATAATCTGTAACCCAGATCTCCCGCTTTGCATGAAGTCATGGTTAATTCTCTCTGATGATACAAAACCGTTCAGATACCGACAGTAAACACTGACAAAGATACCCCGTGTAGCCTACATAGGCTATTGGGGCAAGTGCTGAAGGCCGGGACTGAACACACACATGCCGGACGGTTGAATAATAATAATAATAATGTTACGTTCTTCTTCTTTGCGATTCTTCGAAGCACGATGGTCAGCTTCTGGACATCGTTGTCTCTCAGCTCGGCTTCGAAGTGTTTGGTAGAATTCGCAGGCAACACCAAGTATTACCTGACAGGGATCGCGACGTGAACGCTTCTACCTTGACCCCCATGTTACGTTTATAACGCGCAATAATAATTCGATGTCCGTCTGGGGGGAAGATTGTCGCTGGCTCTCTGAAGTTTTAGAAGAGTAATCAGTATGTGGGATATAAAGCTGAAATAATGCGTAAAAGCCTTGGGTTTTTGTTTGTTTAAAAATTTCGCCCGAAAACGATTTGAACTCGGTTCCATCAGCGCGGACACACGTACACACACGTCCTCAATGCAGTAGATTGCAGTGGCTTCCTCATAATAATAATAATAATGTAACATTTATAACGCGCAGATATTCATTCAATGTCGAAGATATTCATTCGAAGATAGAAGGACTCAGAGGCGTAGCGAGGAAAGCGCAGAGAGGCTGAGGAGGCAACCAGGCGGTTTGCCGGCGACATACTGCTTCCTATATATAATGATGTTAGTGTCTAACTAATTAATGAGTGGTGTTTTTATGATATGGGAGGAAACCGGAGAACCCGGAGGAAACCCACGCAGAACAGGGGGAAAACACACAAACTCCACACAGAAAGGCGCCCAAGGGTGGGAAACGAACCACCTCGGGCAAGACCATTCTTTCTGTGAGGCGCAGATGTTAACCAGATCCCCCGTACAGCCTCTACAGACTGTAGGGTCAAGTGCTGTTAGCGAGTCGCACCATCTATAAAGGTCGGCACGGCACACGAGGGGTTGGGTGGCTAGCACCACGCCCAGCCGTCATCTGCCCTCGTGGCGATGTTTACACACCGCACCAGTTAAGCGTGTTGTGTTTATTTAAATCCGTCAGTCAGTTTGTAATTAAGCTGGAAGGAAACCTTGAGCTACGTAATAATAATAATTTTATTTTTATAATAATAATAAAATGTAACTTGCTTACCTCTCCTAGCCGAACAGTTGTCCGGCTAGGAGAGGTAAGCAAGTTACATCTTAGGCTATCGGAGGGGAAAATTTAGTCAGGACAGTTAACCTAGACAATGTGTCTTTGGGCTGTGAGAGAAAGCCGGAGTGCCTGGCGAAAACCCACGCGGACACCGGTAGAACACGCAAACTCCACACAGAATGGCACCCGAGCCGAGGTTCGAACCCGGGATTTCTTGCTGTGAGGCGGCAGCGCTAGCCACCGTGCCGCCCTGGCTATACCTTAATAATAATAATAATCGTTAGAATTACAATAATTCACATTTCTAACCGCCTTTCATCCAATGGTCTCAATGCGCTCTAGCAAACCTAAAATAAAACACGTACAAGGTGAAAAGGTAGACAGAGTGAAACCAGAAAATGAATTAACACCGCAGCTGTAAACAGTTTATGTGCTTATAATAAAAACATGCAATTACAACACTGTACCTTACGGTGCACGGTGGGCAGAGGGCGGTGGCGCAGTGGTTAGCGCACTGTGCCGCGAACCCCGTGACCCGAGTTCGATTTCCGGCCACGGGCAAGGATGTTCGGCGAGTGAGAGCGGAACCGGTAGGGTGTTTCACCTAGGTCGACTCAACCATAAAATGGGAGTATCTTGGTGCCAGAAGAAGCTATAATACGGAAGCTATACTACAAGATTTAACTCGAAGGCTTTCATGACCAATGTTATCCATAGTATAGCTCTTTTTACGAATTTAGGTCACGTGTACACAACACTCACATACCTTTTCACGTGACCTAAACTCATAAAAAGAGCTATACTATGGATAACAGAAAATATTGACAATACCACAACATGTAGGGTCAAGTGCTGTTAGCGAGTCGCACCACCTATAAAGGTCGGCACACACACATACCACAACATGATAGTGAGTTTGTATGTTCTCCCGGGGCTAAGCGTAGGTTTTCGCCGGGCACTCCGGTTTCCACCCACAGTCCAAATAAATGCTGCTGCACAGGTTAATTGGCCTGCGGACTAAATTGCCCCCGGTGCCCTGTGATGAGACTGGCGTCTCATCCTGTGTATAGCCGTGCCTTGCACCCTGTGTCTGCCGGGACAGGCTTCGACGCACCGCAACCCTGTAATAATAATAATAATAGCATTTATATAGCGCCTTTCACCCGAGGGTCACAAAGCGATTCTTCGACCACGATGGTCAGCATCTGGACATCGCTGTCTTTCAGCTCGGCCTCGAAGTGTACAGGATTAAGCGGTTTCTGACACTGGATGGATGGAGCTACTCTCTACGTACAACTCAATACACCTTGGCGTGGGAATCGCTCATATGAGTCGCATCATAACGCTTCAGAATGCTGATGATGCCCCCAACGTGGGAGGCGACAGGTCGCGAAGGAGACAGGGGGAACGCTCGACACGGCTATCCCGAAAGAGCAGCTCTCGGGAGCGAATGTCAGGGTGACGCAGTGGTAACATCTGCGCCTCAGAAAAGAATGGTCTTGCCGGAGGCGGTTCGATTCCCGCCTCGGGTACCTTTCGGTGTGGTGTTTGTGTGTTCTCCCCCTGTTCTGCGTGGGTTTCCTCTGCGTTCTCCGGTTTCCTCCCACAACTTAAAAAAAAAACACCACTCGTTAATTAATTGGCCGATAACAACATAATATATAGGACTCAGCGTGTGGCAATACGTTGGCGCCGGCAAACCGCCTGGCTGCCTCCTCCGCCTCTCTGCAGCTTCCTCGCGCCTCTGAGTCGTTCTCTCTTCGAATGAATTACCTTCGACATTGAATGAATATCTGCGCGTTTTAAATACCGTTTATAAATAACCTACGTCAATGCGCCCCTTGCGTTAGAGACGCATTTCTTTGTCTGTGTGCGAACGCACAACGACGCACCTAACCGTAACGTTTACATAATTGCACGATTGACATTTGAACAAATCTACGCGGCTTAATAATTTGCGGATGTGTGCGCATCAAGGTGTGTGTGTGTGTGTGTGCGTGTGAGTGGGGAAGCGGTGCAGCAGCGGTGTGTAGATCAGGGTCGTGTGTGTGTGTGTGTCTCTGTGCGCATATGAATGTGTGGGGAAGCGATAGTGCAGCGCTACCCGAGTTTGATTCACGACCAATACCAGTGAGGATTGTCTGAACCGGTCCTGCCCCCCCCCCCCTCCTCCTCCTCCAGATCGACTCAGCCACAAATGGGGCAAGTGTGTAACATCAGCACTGGGAAGACAAAGGCGGCCGGGAGTGGTGTTGGTCACCCATCACCCCGTATGTGTGCCGTGTCGGTCTCGAGAGTTGCTACTCGCTAACAGCACTTGCCCCAACAGTCTGTTAAGGCTATGACGGGGGATCTTTGTCTTTGTCTTTGCATACGAAGCAGCCTGTGTGTGTGTGTATACAAAGACATCTAAGCATGAGAACGTGGAGTTCACGTGAACAGGAATAGGAGTGTCTGTGTGTGTATATACTGTATATATACACAGTTGTATGTGTATGTCAAAACACATATATATATACACACATCCATCCAATATCAGAAACCGCTTTATCCTGTATAAGGCCGCGGTGAGCCGGAGCCTATCCCGGCAGACGCAGGGCGCAAGGCAGGGCTATACCCAGAATGAGACACCGGTTCACCACAGGGCACCGGGGAGCAATTTAGTCAGCGGGCCAATTTAACCTACGCAGCAGAGCGTAGGTTAAATTTGACTGTGTGAGAAAACCGGAGTGCCCGGCGAAAACCCACGCGTACACGAGGGGAGAACATGCAAACTCCACACAGAAAGGCGGCACCCGAGCCGTGATTCGAAAACGGGTGCTTCTTGCTGTAAGGCGGCAACGCTCTACAGCAGTGGTTCTTAACCTTATTGGAGGTACTGAATCCTGCAAGCTTCATCAGTGCATTCACCGAACCCTTCGTGATTGGAAAAATAAAATATGATTTCTTCAAAACATAGGTATATATTTTATTAGTGCACAAAATGAACCATGCATGAGTTGCACACAAAATCACTGTGTTCAAAGAACAAAACCAACAAAAACGGCCCGACATTGCTAGTGTGAACCGGGCTATACTGTGTGTGTCTTGACCCCTGCCGAACCCCTAAGACTGACTCAACGAACCCCTGGGGTTCGATCGAACCCAAGTTAAGAACCACTGCTCTACACACCGAGCCACCGTGCCGCCCCACATATATACACACACACATATAAATCTGAGTGTGTAGGATCTCGTAAGTTGTGCAATCAGCGGCGACACGTGTATGGATGGAGTAACGGGGCTCTGCAATCGTTCTGGTGATGCTCGTGAATGAAGATGTCAGAGGCAAACATGCCACGGAGTGCACGTGTGTCTGTAGCATGACAGGCATCATCGCAGCCGAGCGCTCGACTTCATTCACAAATTCTCCCGTTCATTCATGAATTATCTCTGGATTCAATAACACGCGGTTGCTATTCACGCAAAGGGTATGTGTATCGATGCAGGTTTTCGCGACTCGAATTGCCCCCGGTGCCCTGTGACGGACTGGCGTGTCACTATGGGTATAGCCATGCCTCCCGCCCTGTCTGTGCCGGGATAGGCTTCGGATCACAGCAAACCTGTACACGATTAAGCGGTTTCTGACAACGATGATGATGAGTGAGAATTGCTGCTCTTTCGCGATAGGAGTGTGTTACTGAGCGTTCCTGCCTCTCTCTCGCCTTCGCGACGTTTCACCGCCCGCGTTGGAGGCATCGTCAGGCTAATGAACGGTGCAGATGAAGCGAGTTGCGTGTTCTGTTTACATGTACTGTATATCGGTAGGAGATGTGTTTAAGCAGGTGAAACTCTGGACAGGTTTGAGGATTTGTGGACCTCATCATCAGAGCCAGCTCTGGCGGGCAAGTCGCGTTGTAACGTTTCACAATTAACAGCACGCGTCCAGGTTCGCCTCCTATAACGGGGCGACTGACGGCTGTCAAAATACCACGTTCCGATGGCGGGAACCAGTACATCCGTAACAAAAACCCATTCGTGATTATATTTCAAAGCGGTGCGACGGTTGTCATATTACCCACCGTGAAATCACGGTGAAGGCTGCGATGATGATGATGATAACGATTATGCTAGCGTAAACAATGAGCTGGAATTCAACTGATAACATTACGACCGCGGGGCTCCTGCTACACAAACCCGAATTGAAACAGTGACCGACCTAGCGATATGTAGACACACATGCGGATACACAGAGACGATATGCTCTCACACACGTGCGATATCACACCATACAGTACTCGTCACACAACAGCTTCACGCGTTAATCGTACCGTGGTGTGTAACATACGCACAGCACCATCAGCAACACCGTTACACCATCACCAGATCCTTCGCCAGCATCATTACTCCCACCACCATCACCATCACCACCATCACCATCACCACCACTATCGTTACAGCACCACCTCAACTATAATCATCACCACCAGCGACCCGAAAGTCAAAGATCCCCCGTATAGCCTTAGCGGAATGTAGAGTCAAGTGCTGTTAGTGAGCACCTCAATAGGCCGGCACGGCACACACGCAAGGGGGTGGGTGGCCAGCATCACACCCGACCGTCTTTGTCTCCCAAGTTGGCGATGTTTACATGCTGTACTCTAGGTGCTATTATGAAGCCGAGTCGAGCGAGGTTTAGAATATCGTCAGCGGTGTTGGTGGCCGTGAGCGGGAATCGAACTCCCGCTCACGGCCACCAACATCCGTGACGGGTGCCTACCACTAACCGCTGTACTACCGCAGACATTACCACAACCTCCCGCATCGTGACACCGCCACCACAAGCATCATAACCATCATCGCAGTGACACCAAAGACAAAGATCCCCCCGTATAGCCTTAACAGACTGTAGGGTCAAGTGCTGTTACCGAGCACCTATGAAGGTCGACACGGCACACGAGGGAGTGGGTGACCAGCACCACGCCGGGCCGCCTTTGTCTCCGTAGTGGGCAATGTTTACGCACCGCACTAGGTACTCATTTGAGGCTGAGTCGCCCTAGGGGGAAGCCCAGTACAATCCAAGCATTTTCAGAAACCGCTTAATCCTGTACAGGGTCGCGGTGACCCGGACCCTATCCCGGCAGACACAGGGCGCAAGGCAGGGGAACACCGAGGATGGGACGCCTGTCCATCGCAGGGCGTCTGGAGAAATCTAGTCAGTACGCCAATTTACCTGGCAACATGTCTTTAGACGGCGGGAGGAAACCGGAGTGCCCGGCGAAAACCCACGCGGACAAGGGGAAGAACATGCAAACTCTACACAGAAAGGCCCCCTGAGCCGAGATTCGAACCCGGGACCTCCTTGCTGTGAGGCGGCCGCGCTACCCACTACGCTACCGTGCCGCCCCGAAGCCCAGTACCGGTTCATATAATCGTCACTGGTGTTGGCCGTGAGCGGGATTCGAACTCGGTTCATAGCCAGCGTTTGTAGCCCAGCGCGCTAACCACTGGGCCACCGCTCACCACCACAACCACCACTCCTATCACCATCACCACCACAACAGCAATCACCCCCATCACAATCACCACCACCACCACAACAAAACAACAACCCACAACACGTGAACACCACTGAACTCCCCGCACACCGCAGCGCGTCTCACCTTGAAAGCCACGGGCAAGGTTTTATTGCAGCGCCAGTGCGACGGCAGCACGGAGCAGAGGAAGTTGGGGCTGTCGGTGCGCACCAGCTCCCCGGGGTGGTCGGCCAGCACGTCGGCCGTCGCTCGCTTCGAGTGGAGCAGCGAGCCGGCCACAGCCGTCGCCGGGTCCTGGCAGTTGCCGGCTGGCACCACCATAGCTCCGGCCGCAGCACCGACGCCGAGCCCGTGATGCTGTTGCTGCTGCTGTTGCTGCTGCTGTTGATGGTGGTGGTGGTGGTGATGCAGCAGTGCCGCGTCGCTGGGTCCTCCGGCACCGTCGGTCGCCAGTTTGGCCGCGGATGGAGCCGCGAAGCGCCGCCCGGTGCCGCCGCCCGTCTCTACGAGAGTACGCATCGGTGTTTTAGTGGCCTGTGGCCGCTCGCTCGCTCTCTCTCGCTGTTGTCTCCACGCCGTGGTTCAGCGCCGTGTGTCGCCTCAGATGACTGGATGTTTGGTGTATGCCCCCAGGGTCTAGCTGTCTGGTCTGTCTATCTGTCTAGCTGGCTAGATATGTCTGAATAGCGAGGCTGTCTGAATAGCGCGCCTGTCTGGCACGCTTCCTGCCTCTCTAGATTGTCGGTACGCCTGCAGGGCTTGTATGTCTGGATGTGTGTGTCCCCCCGCGCCTGTGTCTTGCCTTGCCCCTGTCTAGAGCGTCAGTCTGTCTCTCTCTCTCTACCGCTGCTGTAGCGCGGTGAGGCAGACTTAACAATCGCACGTGGCTTCGAGCGTCTCAGCCTGCGGTCACGCCGTGAGTCTCTCTGGGCGCCGAGTGAGCGAGCGAGCTGGCGAGCGAGCGGAACTTCTCACAGCGAGCGAGCTAAGCAATCGGCTGTTTTCTCCCGTGATTTGCTTGAGAGTTTCAACTCGGAAGGCGGCGATACCCACGCCTCCTCTCCCCTTAACCGAGCGACAGCCGCGGGCGGTCGGTCGGGCGGGCGGGTGGGAGAAATGTCAGAGCTCGGAGCGCGGGCCGACTTCCCGTAAATGTCGTGGCGTGTTCAAATAACAGCGCGGGCTGGGCTATGCTGGCGAGCGAGCGGAGCGAGGCAAGCCGGTTGTGAATCCGTCTGTCCACGCGTGATTGAGACAGGCGGGCGACTCGCAAAATTAGACCGGTCGGAAACGCCGCTGCTGCCGCCGATACCGTCAGACGCACGCACGATGACAGTATGGAGTATATACTGCAGTTACGCTACGGTTCAGAAGGCGCGAGGCTAACGCCGCGAAACGGCCTCGTGACGAATCTATGTTCTGCTCTAAGCGGCGTGTGTCGGTACGTACAGTCTATATTATAGACTGTAGTGCAGCTACAGTACGTAGGCGTGTGGCGGATGAGGCATGGTGGGTGAGGCGCGATTGTGCTGCGGGTGATTTAACCGGGTGACGGTGAGAACGCGCGTCGAGTAGGTGTCACTCACTGCAGAGATCACCGTGCAATCATCGACCGAACGAACGAACGAATGAGTCAATTAACGAGCGGACGGATGAGTGAATGGGCGACACCCGCGCGTGTGGCTGGCAAGTCAGAGTGAAGCAGAAACGTTAAGCGAAGTAAAACAAACTTTAAGAACGAGTGACAACGGCAGCAGCAGCGGGCGTACAGTCCACGTGTTTACAAGAGACGTCCCCAGGATCTGTTGGCAGGTTGAGTAGCTTGCTTCTTCGCGCGCTCATTGATAACGTGACTAAATAGCATTCCTTTTGAAACACAAAAAAAAAACAGAAACTTACTCGCTTAACGCGTGCGGTCTTAGTTTTTTTGTTTGAAAAAAAAAACCCGCGAAAAAAACTCACCGATAATAATACTAATACCAACAGCAACCGAGCTAACTCAATTTGCGTTGCGCGCTCGCCCGCCGATGCATTAATAACAATTATCCTCTCTCGAGCAGCGGCGGCGGTGCTGTCACGGCCGAAACTGGTCTCTTCCCAGAAGCTCACTCGCCGGTTGCGGTTCGTTCTGTCGCTGTGGTTTTTGCGGTGTTGCGGTGTTGGAGGAGTAAGCGTAGAGAGAGAGAGAGTAGGGCGGCGTCGGGGGGAGGGGAAGGGTTAGTTGATCTAACGCCGAGGTGGTGCGGACGAGACTTTGACGCAGCCAGTCCGCGCTGCTGTGCGAGCGTACTCCGCACACCCGGAGTGTGTGGCCGGGCGGCGAACGGTGGGACAGAGGATGTATCGCAGAGGGAGGAAGAGGAGGAGGGGGGTAGGCGGGTGGGACGGCGGCATATGTGAGTGGCTGAGCGAGAGATGAAGGTGGGGGGGTGGGGGTGGTTGTGAACGCTGGCCTCAGAGTCAAACTGCTGCGCTCACTGCCTGTCTCACACTCAACCAACCCACCCCACTCACACAACCACCGTCTCCTCCTCTTCCTGAACCTCCCAGCCGCCGCCGCCGCCGCCTCCTGCTACAGCCCAACCACCAACACTAAAGCCCCCGCGCCGCGTCCTTGTACAAAAGCGACAGTGATACGCGGCCGATGATACAACCCGACTGAGCCATCGCGCAAGTGACTCACGCGAAAGCGACTCCGTTTGGCCACTCGCCGCGGCCTCTCCTCCCACGCCATCATCATCAGCATCATCATCATCATCGCTGCTGCCACCATCACCGCGCCGCGCAGCCCATTGTACGGCAGCGCTCAAGCGACGCGGCTCACCCACGGACCGCCGCTCCCAGACTTCCTCCTGGCGCAGTCTCGTAGACCCGTTGCGGGAAAGTACTAGCAATAGTAATACTACAGTATCACAATTTATAACGCGCGCAGATTTCCCCGCGCAGACAAAGCGAGACGCAGGACTGACTGCTGTGATGAGGTGGGGTTTTCGCGGCTCGATCCGCGACTTACAGTTTTCTCCCTACAGTCCAAAGACGCGCTGCTGCGTAAGGTTAATTGGGCTTTGGAGTAAATTGCCCCCCCGGTGCCCTGTGATGGACTGGCGTCCCCATCCTGGCTGTAGCCCCTGCCTTGCGCCTCTGATTAATTCCGAGCAAAGTGACCGGATAATCGGCAGTCTATCCGCTGCCGACTCGCACACACATCGCAGTGATGTTGAGCCGTGGCCGGAAATCGACGTTTCTCACGCTGCCTGGTTCGTCGAGCAGTGCGCTAACCACTGCGCCACCGCTCCCCCACCCCCCCACACACACTCGTATTCGAATCCTGTCACGCACAGATGTGTTACACATGCGCGCACACACACACACACCCCCGTCACTGCGTTATCATCACCGTCCCTGCTTAATCCACTGCTGGATGAAGACGACATCCTTAGCTCGCTGTCGGTGCCACTATCTCTAACTCCCAGGCGCGTCGCAGCCGCGGGTGTTGCAGGAAAAAGTGGGGGGGATGGAATAATGTTTCTGTTAAAGTGCGGGTGTCGCAACACCCGCGACTGCGACGCGCCTGCCAACTCCCCTCCTTGTGGCGAAAATGATCCATCTATTCATTATCAGAAACCGCGTAATCCTATACAGGGTTGCCGTGAGCCGGAGCCTATCCCGGCAGACACAGGGCGATAATGACGCTTCTAACAATCCAGCCGGAGCAACTGCGCACGATAACCTATTCCATCGCTCCATCTCCAACCCGGAAGTTCCCTCTCGGCCGCGTGTTCCATCCCTCGCCTCGCCGGCCCGTCATCACTAAGCTGGAAGGAACCATTGAGCAATGCAGCTCTTTTAAACCGTTGTCCAGCGGGGAGGGGTAAGTAAGTTACAACACCATCGGGCACGGAGGGCAATATAGTCAGCAGGACAATCAACCAATGAAAGTCGACACGGCACACGAGGGGGTGGGTGACCAACACCACGCCCGGCCGCCTTTGTCTCCCTAATGGCAAATGTATACACACTGCACTAGGTACTCATTTGAGGCTGAGTCGACCTAGGGGAGGCCCAGGACCGGTTCCGATAATCGTCACTGGTGTTGGCCATGAGTGGGATTCGAAATCTGGTCATAGCCAGATTTGTGGCCCAGCATAGCGCTAACCACTGGGCTACCGCTCCCCACAACACACACACACGCAGCCCGAGGCGAAGGCTTTGGAACCCCTCTCGAGTCGCTGAGTACTTCAGAACGGGACAGACACGTGGTTTTCAATAAATACCAGCGAAACTTCATTCTCGGAAAAAGCAATGAAATAAATATATGAGTGAGCGAGCGAGAGAAATTCATAACAGTCTGGGCGTCTGACCGCCCTCGTAAAACCGGCTGCGTTCGACTCCGTGTGACGATGTCGTACTGCGGCCAGGGACGTAAGCGCGGCCCTGCAACGGCTTGCTCACACCACTTCCGCGAGCGGGCAGCTGTATATATAGAGAGAGCTCCCCGACGGGGTGGTCCAGATGTCTTGTGACCCCCCCGTTTAATTGACCCCCCCGACATCGTTTGTCCTACTCCTTCAGATGTCTCGGGAGTGAGCGTTGGAGGTGGTGTGTGTGTGTAGGGAGCGTTAGCTGTGTGTGTGTGGAGTTAGCGGTGGTGTTTGGGTGTGTGGGTGTGTGTGCGTGGGTGTGTGTGTGTGCAGGACCGGTAGAGATATCGCTGGCCACTGAGATTATCCGCGGCCGGAAGCTCAGATTAACCCGGTTCGTCGCGCTAACCATTGCGCCACCCGTCAGTCAGCGACCATAAACACGCCGGGCCCGCATTGCGTAACCAGCGTGTGTGGCTTCATAACACTTCGGTTAGGCTAAGTATTAGCCCGCAAGGGCAGAGCGGTGGCGCAGCGGTTAGCGAACCGCGTTATGAAAACCACCGAGGCGATTCCCAACCGCAGGCAACACCAGCGACGAGTGATATCACAACTAATCCTCCCCCCGCCTCCTCCCCCACCTTCCTCCCTCTCCCTAAAAATACCCCAACTGGGTGAAGTATGGTCAAACAACACCCTGGACAGCCGACACACGGTCGTCGGTAGGGCCTCCATCATCCAGCAGTGGATTTAATAATAATAATAACAATTTAATATTTATAACGCGCACATATTCATTCAATGTCGAAGGTATTCATTCGACGAGAGATCGACTCGGAGGCGTAGCGAGGAAAGCGCAGAGAGGCGGAGGAGGCAGCCAGGCGGGTTGCCGGCGCCATATTGCTACACACACACTGCTTCCGATATATCATGATGTTATCGGCCGAATAATTAATGAGTGGTTTTTTTTACTTGTGGGAGAAAACCGGAGAGAACCCGGAGGAAACCCACGCGGACACGCGGAGAACACACAAACTCCGCACAGAAATGCGTCCGAGCCGAGATTCGAACCCGGGGGACTTTCTTACTGTGAGGCAGCAGTGCTACCCACTGCGCCACCGTACAGACGATGTTATTATTAAACGCCGCTCTCGCGACTGTAACGGGATCCTGGGAGAGGGCGGGAGGGAGCGCGCACACACGCCGCAGCTTGAGACCGTGACCGCTTTACTCATCTCGCGTCTACCCTCGGTATTCTCCATTCCTGAGCAGCGAATCATCGGCTCGCGCGGGCACTCGCTCGCTCTCTCGGAGAGCGACAGCGCTGCCTGCCTAGCGGCTGTCGTCTCGATGACGACCGTATTTACCGATGTAGGTTCGTCACATCTGCGCCTCACAGAGAGAATGGTCTTGCCCGAGCAGGTTCGATCCACGCCTTTGGCGCCCTTCTGTGTGGAGTTTGTGTGTTCCCCCTCTGTTCTGCGTGGGTTTCCTCTGGGTTCTCCTGTTTCCTCCCACAACTTAAAACAAATACTCATTAATTAATTGACCGATAACATCCTCGGGTGAAGGGCGCTCTATAAATACTATTATTAATATATGGGAAACAATGTGTGGCAATATGGCGCCGGCAAAACCGCCTGGCTGCCTCCTCCGCCTCTCTGTGCTTTCCTCGCGCCTCCGAGTCGTTCTCTTGTCGAATGAGTACCTTCGACAGTGAATGAATATGTGTGCGTTATAAATGTTAAAGTATTATTATAAGCGGTTCTTTCGGGATAGCCCGCGGAGGAATGATGCCCCTCCAACGTGGCAGGCGAAACGTCGCGAGGGAGCGAGGGAGATCGCTCAGTGACGCGGCTATCCCGAAAGAACGGCTCTGAAAGTCAAACCATCAATTACCGTATTCCTCCGATTGTAACGATTATAACGCCCGTTGCCCGTGATTTTCAAGCATTGCTTGGGGTTTACGGGTGCCTCTTTTATTCCGATTGGTAGGCGTTTGTGTGTGTGTTTGGGATAACAGCACTTTACCTTACACTCTGCTAAGGCTATACGGGGGATCTTTGTCTTGATGTGTGTGCCCTGATTTGTGTGACTGCGGGGAGCGGTGGTGCCGCGGTTAGCGCGTCGCGCTACGAACCCGGCCGCCCAGAGTTCGATCCCAGTTAACGGCCAATTCCAGTGATGGTTTTCTAAACCGCTCTTGGGCTTCCCGTAGATCGAACTCAGCCTCAAATGAGTACCTGGTGCGGTGTGTAAACATCGGCGTGGTACTGGCCACCCAGCCCCTCGTATGCCGTGTCGGCCTTCACAGATGCCACTCACCAACAACACTTGAACCTCTAACCTGCTAAGGCTACACGGGGGGGGGGTTTATTTGTCTTTGTCCAGATTTGCATAGCCCATTTGGCGCTGAGCGCGGGTGGATATCGGCGCGTGGCTTATTCTCCCCGGGGGCCGTCTTACAATCCGGAGAATACAATCGGTGAACACAGAGGTATGTAGAGGTTACCCGACGAACACAGAGATATGTAGTCACCGGGTAACCTCTGCCGGGTAACCCCTGCCGGAACGTGGGTTAGTCACCGTGCGTTGGGAGACTCCACCTTCAGGAACGTTACGAGAGGTCGGACCATCACGTTTGTGTCAATGCACGAAATACACTCGCTGCTGTGTTGTGTCGCAGGAGTCCCGTAAAGAGCTTGCTAGCTCACTGGGTATTTCTCTGCTGTAATAATACACATCTATCTATCTGTCTGTCAGCCTAGCGGCCTTCCGCACCTTTGATAACCAGCAGCGTGTGGGGGACGGTGCGAGCTGCAGACCGGTTTCACTCTCTCTCGGTTTCGCTCTTTCCCGGTGGAGCCCTCCTCTCCCGGAGCTAAACACGTATGACTGGTTTGCGGAGTGTTGTGACTCGGGATCATTCTCTCGACACACAATGGCACCGCGAGCGGCTCAAACAAGACCCAACGCGCATCTGACAGCCGCTCATGAAGCGCTCGCGAATCGACGGTTGCTCTACGAAGCTGCCCTTTCGGGGATAGCCGTGTCGAGCGCTTTCCGTCTCTCCCTCGCGACACGAATCGAGCCGTGAACAGCTACATGTTCACGTTTGAGAATTGCTTCCTAAAGCTGTCCTTTCGGGATAGCCGTGTCGAGCGGGATTGAAGGCTCACCCTCTCTCCTTCGCGACGTTCCGCCTCCCACGTTGGAGACATCCTAGGTCAAGACAATTAACCTAGGCTGCTGCCACCGCGACCCTCACCCAGGACAAGCGGTTTAGAAAATGGATGGATGCGTGTCATTGGACTGTGGGATGATACCGGAGTACCCGGCGAAAACCCACGCGGACACGGTGAGAACATGCAAACTCCACACAGCAAGGCACCCGAGCCGGGAATCGAACTCGGTTGGTTTCTTGCAGCGGGGCGGCAGCGCTACTCACTGGACACGGCTATGCCGAAAGAACAGCTTTGGAGAGCAATTATTTCACATCGCACCGTGACAACCCTACATCAGTACATCGGTTAATATAATTAATATCGGGTCATTATTATTGAGTCGTGCATCCGTGTACACTCGCACCGAGAGTCATACCGCCGTGTGTCGTGCTGAGTCCACATGTTACCAAACACGTACGAATAACACGCACGCTCACACAACGCAAAACACATCACAGCCTCGTCACAATCCACCGCTGCGTGGACGGAATCCCTCAAGGCCCACGTTGACCATACTTCACCGCACCGGTTCAGTGGCGGGTTGGTGAAGCAGGCGAGGGGCCGGGAGCGCGCCACTCATGTTAGCCGTGGTCGGGAATCGAACTTAATAATAAGAGCATTTTATATAGCTTAGGTGCCTAGGGTTGAAGAAGCGCGCTGCACTAGCCGCACACCCACACCAGCGCCTTCACACGCCGAGTTGAACGGCATTTGTTGAAATAAAGTACTGTACGTACCCACGCAGTACATTTGTAGACTTTGAAATCGTCTATTGCAATAAATAGCGGCACAAGTTTGTCACCGTACCGGGTTCGATCCCCGGCTCGGGTGCCGCCTTTCTGTGTGGAGTTTGCACGTTCTCCCCCATGTCCGCGTGGGGTTTTCGCCGGGCACTCCGGTTTCCTCCCACAGTCCAACGACACGCTGCTGTCTAGATTAACTGTCCTGACGTGGTTGCACCTCCGACGCGCTGCGATGTTGTAACTTGCTTACCCCTCCGCGCAGGACAACAGTTTGAAAATAACTACACAACTAAACGGTCCCTTCCAGCTTAAAAAAAAAACTGAGTGAGGTTTGACTGTCGGGATAGGCTCCTGCTCACCGCAACCCTGTACAGGATTAAGCGGCTTCTGAAAACGGATGGATGATGTATGTTTGTAACGGCTCGATGTACGACAGTTGCTCTCCACAGCTGTTGTTTCAGGATGGCCGTGTCGAGTTATTACTCACTCACCCTGAATGCCCCTCTCTCAGGCTCGCTGAATTATTCTCTTCAATTCAATTCAACTTTAATTGTCAACTCTACCATATGTAACAGGACATGCAGAGGATCGCAATACCGTTTCTCTCAGACCCCGGAGTTGTTTACAACAACACGCGTGTTTTCCGCTGTTATTAATCCGTCTGCGCGGGGTGCGAACTGGGGTTTTTTTCTCTCTCTCAATTTCCAGTAAACGGTTCTTACATTCGAACCCAAATACACACACAACACAAGAAGCAGTGTGGAGCAGTGGCTGAGTCAGGGATTAAACTGTTTCCCGAACGTAGCGCCCGCGAATAAACAAACAAGCGAGTATTTATAACGTTAAGTCAACGGACGCCAGTCAATGAAATGGGGTTTAAAGAGCCGGGCTGGAACTCGAGACTGCTGGCTCCCGTCCGCGCCGCGACTCATCCATCCGCACCCGCTAGGTGGCGACACGAGTCAAAAGCAGCACGCCGATATAATAATAGCATTTTATAGAGCGCCTTTCACCCGAGGGTCACAAAGCGCTGCACAAGGGCCGCGGAGAGAACGGAATGTCAACAAAGACAGAAAAAAAAACTAACAAAACCCAAAGGAAGAAACATTTAATGATTAAGGCTGCTTCGAATACACTGAAAGGTCGTGAAACTGGCAATCTTAAGAGCGGCAAAAATCTACCGGCGTCCCCTAAGATGGCCGTCATTTTCTTAAGTGACGGCCACTTTCTTAAAGGCAAAATATTCCCCAACGTAGCCTCGATGGGCTGTAGGGTCAAGTGCTGTTGGCGAGTCGCGCGGTATAAAGGCCAGCACGGCACACCACACCTGGCCGCCTTTGTTTCACGTCTAGTGGCGATGTTCATAAGTAACTGGTAAGTAACAATTTTCTAAACCGGTCCTAAGCCTCCCTCTAGACTCCCTCTAGACTCTAGAGGGAGGCTTAGGTGATAGCCGGTGATAGCCGTGAGCAGGATTCGAACTCGGGACATAGGCAGGTTTGTGGCCCAGTGCGCTAACCACTGAGCCACCGCTCCCGATTACGCCGTGCGCTCCTACACTAACACAGACACTACGAGAGAGTCTTCTTCTTTGCGATTCTTCGAAGCAGCACGATGGTCAGCCTCTGGACATCGTTGTCTTTCAGCTCGGCCTCGAAGTGTTTGGTAGAATTCGCAGGCAATACCAAGTATTACCTGACAGGGATCGCGACGTGAACGCTTCTACCTTGACCCCCTACGAGAGAGTGGCCGCGCGATTTGCCTATGAAAATCTAGCCGCTCGTACGCCAAACAGCACGCGGTAGTAATTATCTCTGCTTATTGACCGATCAATTATCACCGTTCGATCGTGTGTCACTCTAGCTCCGGGGTCTCTCGTATGTTGCGCCCGGGTTGGTATCTTCTGGACGGGGGAATTAACGCGGTCACGAATTCATGTGACCGCCGACAAATTGCGATCGAGAGCAAGAACACCCCCGCCTCCCCAGCCTGGGTTCGATTCCTGACTCGGGTGTCGCCTTTCGTACAACGATGATGATGGTGGGGATCAAGGTAGAAGCGTTCACGTCGCGATCCCTGTCAAGTAATACTTGGTATTTACCTGCAAATTTTCTACCAAACACTTCGAAGCCAAGGAGCTGAAAGACAACGATGTCCAGAAGCTCAACAGATGCTAGAAGCCCCTCAGTCTGGAGCAAGAAGAGAGGCCAATGCCCGCCGCCTTTAAGGCCAGCACTGACTATTATATCTCTAAATGTTGAAGGGCTGTCTGCAACTAACGAATAACTTGTTGCCATGGGAAAATGTCATATAACCATCACGCTTCGAAGAATCGAATCGAATTTTTGATGAAGATGGTGAAGACGAAAAACACGTGCAATCCACCCATTCTCATAGCATCATTACTCGCACCAGGGCGGCACGGTGGCACAGTGGGTATCAATGCCGCCTCACAGCAAGAAGCTCCCGGGTTCGAATCTCGGCTCGGGGGCCTTTCTGTGTGAGGTTTGCATGTTCTCCCCGTGTCCGCGTGGGTTTTCGCCGGGCACTCCGGTTTCCTCCCACCGTCCGAAGACATGCTGCCAGGTTAATTGGCCTACTGAGTAAATAGCCCCAGGTGCCCTGCGATGGACTGGCGTCCCATCCTGGGTATAACCCCGCCTTGCGCCCTGTGTCTGCCTGGATAGGCTCCGGCTCACCGGGACCCTGTAGAGGATTAAGCGGTTTCTGAAAATGGATGGATGGGATTACTTGCACCGTTTGCCGTCGCGGTCTCACGACAATCTCGCTCAACCACTCCTGCGTCTGTTTAAACAACGGAAGATCATTCTCTGTGGGGGGGCCGGGGTGTCGTGTGTGTGTGGGGGGGGGCGGATATCAGAGCTACAAATGAGGAACCTTCGTCGCTAGAAGGAAGGCAAGAGTGAGTGTTGCAAGCGTTTGCAGGGCTGCAGATTAGGCCCGTCGCGTGTGTCAAAGATCCCCGTGTTGACGCCCGTTTCGACATCACCGGAGCAGGCTTCCCGCCCCCCCTGTCGCTTGGGACACTTTCTGGAAGAGGCCAGGCCCTTTCCCGACGGGAAGGACTCGCCGTTGGGCAACGAGCTCACGATTTAACCTCGACGCGTGTGGCTCACATCCTCGCCGACGCGCTGACACCCTGGCACAGGAACGTGGAATGGTTAGCGAAGGCGCCCAGGACTGGAATAGACAGCGGTGCCACACAGCAAACGCGTGTTTGGATCGGAGAGACACGCTGCGCTGCCGTGGTGGAGGTTAGGGTTTGTTTAGGTCCCATTGGTCGACAGATAGATAGATGTTTATTATTACAGCAGAAAAATATCCAGTGAGCTTGCAAGCTCTTCACGGGACTGCTGGGACACAACAGGAGCGGAAACTCTCATCGCCAATGACAAGAACATTGAGGATTGTCGGCGAGAAGACTCCCACAAAGCCGATTTTGCCAGACAGACAAACACACAGCGGGTAATGTAACAAGATACAAGGGTTTTACCCTTTCTGGCAATAATGCAAGTGTTAAGATCTTAAAACACCAAATAGACACCTTTCATAAAGTTTCAACTTTGCAAAAAAAGCCACACATGAGATCGATTGGCTTCGACCTTCCTCGACTGATCTGGCGAGCATCTCAACAGGCTCCGAACGGGACCAGGCCTCCTCCTCCAACCCTGGATTATGAGAGACAAACCCTCTGTATGATTGAGACGACCATGATTCATATATATCACCGACAAGTGCGCCTCAGTATCTGTGCCTTGCTCTGGCTGGGCGGGGAATTTGTGCGCGTTATAAGTTGTATTATAATAATAATAACAAACCGCTATTATTATTATTAATATTATTATTAAGAGGGGTCCCGGCTCGGGTGCAGCCTTTCTGTGCGGAGTTTACACGTTCTCCACGTGTCCGCGTGGGTTTTCGCCGTGCACTCCGCTTTCCTCCCACAGTCCAAAGACACGCTGCTGCCAAGGTTCATTGTCCTGTTGACTAAATCGCCCCCCCCCCCGGTTCCCTGAGACGTTGTTACGTGCTTACCCCTCGCCGCTGGACAACTGTTATAAACAGCTACACAGCTCAACGGTTCCTTCTATCCTCAATGCAAACTGCCCGAGCCGACTGATAAGAGGAGTGACCCGCAGTCGAAAAAAATAATCAACCCGCGAGCGAGCAGCCGCGAACACGCGACAAAAAATAACACAAACCGACAGGCATTTTACGTCTTTCCCCCCCTTCACTCTATTCCCCCGCGCTCCCTCCCCTCTCTCTGTCTCTCCCGTCTTTTTTTTATAAACAAACATTTAAGGACGTACACACAGGCGGCGCTTGTTCTCGCTTTGCAGGTGAAACAAATGCGACTCAAGGCCGCACCTTGAACCCCGAGACGCGTCTGGCTTCCAGTCAGCACCCAGGGAGGCGCGACACGCCGGTGGCGCTGTGAGTAGCTAGGGTACGGCAGGTGATGGCACGTGCCCTGGGCGCCACTTGAATCGGGGCGCCACTGAGCGAAAATATAACTTTCTTCATATGGTAAGATCTGTCTTTGATTATTATGGGTTAGAAGCAGCAGGATGGCTGCTTCTAACCCATAATAATCACCCGAGCAGATACGTAGATGTCCAAGCACACGCTGCCTAGGTTAATTGACCTGCTGAGTAAATTGCCCGCGGAGCCCTGAGATGTAAGTCACTTACCCCTCCCCGCTGGACAACTGTTAAAAAGAGCTACACATCTCAACATTTCCCTTCCAGCTTAAATACAAAAAAACCGACTGAATGACTGAGTGTTCGGTTCTCTCTCCTTCGGGACGCTTCGCCTCCCACGTTGGAGGCATCATCATCATCATCATGCCGCGTTTATGACTGGTCTGGCTGAAACGTGTTGTTGCCATATTTGCTGCAGTGAGCTGACATTGTGTCTTTTTTTTTTTAACACGAATGCTTTCGTGACCAATGTTATCCATAGTCTAGCTCTTTTTCCGAGCTAGGTCACGTAAAATGTGTACAAGTGTGTTTTTCCGTGTTATTCTCATGTTAAAAGCTAGACTGATAAATAGACGCCTCGTCACCCTCCTCCGCGTCTCTCTCTCCCGGAGCTCCCACACACACTCGCTCTATCTCTCTTCCCCCTCCCCGATATCTCCTCACTGGTGGGAATCTCTGCTCACAAACCCGAGTGGCGGCGATGGGTGGTGACGCAAGTGCAAACGTGCCGATGTCGCATTTCACGGCTCGATGTGTGAGAAATGGGCGGCACGGTATCGCTGCCGCCTTACAGCAAGAAGTTCCCGAGTTTGATTCCCGGCTCGGGGGCCTTTCTGTGTGGAGTGTGCATGTTCTCCCCGTGTCCGCGTGGGTTTTCGCCGGGCACTCCGGTTTCCTCCCACCGTCCAAAGACATGCTGCCAGGTTAAATGGCCTACTGAGTAAATTGTCCCAGGTGCCCTGCGGTGGACTGGCGTCCCATCCTCGGTATCCCTCTGCCTTGCGCCCTGTGTCTGCCGGGATAGGCTCCGGCTCACCGCAACCCTCTACAGGATTAAGCGGTTTCTTAAAATGGATGGATGGGTGAGAATTGTTCTTCGAAGCTGTTCGTTCAGGATAGCCGCGTCAGTGAGTGTTCCTTCTCTCTGCATCGCGACGTTTCGCCTCCCACATTGGAGGCATCGTCAGGCGTTTCGACACGGCTATCCCGAAAGAGCAGCTTTGGACAGCGATTGCAAACAACGGGGAGCAAACACGTTGGTCTGTTGTAAACAACAACCGTCCTTCGCCACTGAGTGGCGGTGACGTCACCACGTCGCCGCGACACAATACAACATATCTATACATATAATGGAGCAAGTGTTTTGTATGTTCGATATGTACATCCTGTAAGTCTGCCCTCACTGAGGGTACCGGGTTTTAATCCTACATAAGCGCTAAGTTTATCTAAACATCACCAAAGCGTTTGTGTCTTATATCAGCTTGACTTCCCACTTATTGATCACTTTTCCGAAACAAGAACACTATTTCAGCTTCTGTTCCGATTTATTGACGATTGCTCCACCGAAACGTGCACACTATTTCACCACGAAATCCCCGCGCCTCTGCACTACAATTAAAACTACAGCTCAATAAAACAAAAAACACGCACTTAACCCCTTTCCAATTACAATAATAATAATAGCGTTTTATATAGCGCCTTTCACCCGAGGGTCACAAAGCGCTGCACAAGGGGCGCGAAGAGAACGGCATGTCAACAATGAAAAATAAATAAGTAAAACCAAAGGAACAAAAAAAATGATTAAGGCTGCTTCGAATATACCGAAAGGTCGTGAAACTGGAAATATTAAGAGCGGCAAAAATCTGCCAGCGTCCCCTAAGATGGCCGTCACGCAGCGGGTGGGCGAGCGACGCTAACGGCAATAATTATAATAATAATAATAATGTTACATTTATAACGCGCACATATTCATTAGCTGTCGAAGGTACACATTCGACGAGAGAACGACTCAATAACCGTGGCAGTAACGAGGCAAGAGCGACAAGGAGGCGACTGACCGTCGATTAGAGAGAGAGAGAGCGGGAGAGAGATAGATAGATGTTTATTAACACAGCTGAAAAATACCCAGTGAGCTTGCAAGCTCTTTACGGGACTCCTGCGACACAACACAGCAGCGAGTGTATTTCGTGAGAACCGTTGAGTGGCGGCGATTTCACGGCCACCTTCTTGGCGGCGACAGACGATCTTGGGTTCGCTTTTCGTCAAAAGATGTCAGAGGCGTGCAACTTTTAGCGGCGGTTTCAAGAAATGTGACAGCTCTGTCGACTGTGCGCCTCTCTGTCTGTCAGTGTGTAACGTGTGGAGAGCGCTGGTGCAGCGGTGGTGCAGCTATGATCATCAAAAGCTACCATGAAACAGATGGACACGTGTTGGATATGGCATGTAACCCCGATATCAAAAATGTAAACTTTTCTACAATCCATATTTAATAAGCAAAACGGTGGACCTAACTCTGCAAATATATATATTTAACTTAGCACAAACGCGCGCGGTGTATACGCACTTCAAATGCAAAGCTCGTCATTTCATGATGAAACAGTAAATTACTTAGTCACGCACATTTCATAAAAAACAAGAATGGCTTTACAGGAAACACAAATTACCACGAAATGTGTTTTAGTACACGCTGCTAAATTTGCGTATGACCAACGTCGAATCGGCAGCGTAGCCAAAAAGTTAACGAGCGCACGAGTTCCTTTGTAACCGTCGACAGACTTAACTACTCGGAATTAACCCACGCGTACTGAGGATACGTGGCGGGGTCAAAACACGTGTGGCTCATAATAATAATAATTTAATTTAATATAGCGCCTTTCACCCGAGCGTCACAATGCCTCCAACGTGGGAGGCGAAACGTCCGCCCCCATGCAGCGAATCCCCACACTCCATCCATCCGGGACACGTGCACTTCACCACGCCGCGCGAGTGTGTAATCACACTCAGCCTTAACAGTCAACTTAACTGCTGTTGCTGCTGTTACAGCCAACTAGCTGCTACTGCCGTAACGGATCGACCCAGGCAATTGCAGCCCGCCCCCCCCCCGTGTAGGGGGGGATGTCCGGCTGTTTGGCCGAGTCGAGGCTCGGCATGCAGACAATTTCCACAATAGTTTCACAATTGATGAGTCGTGTATACAAGAAGGCCTGTTTACTGCTTGGTGCTCCGGGAAAATAATCTGTTAAACCCAAGTCCGTTATTGCAACATGCATTGGGGGGGGGGATTCAGTGATTTTTTTTTATTTATAGTGTTGGAGTAGGAGGTGGGGGCGGCCATTATATAATTTCCCCCCGGGGCCCCAGATTAATTATAATAATTTACCATTTATAACGCGCGGCACGGATTTCATTCAATGTTGAAGTTATCCATTTGAAGAAACAACGACTCAGAGGCGTGAGGAAAATTCAGAATAAAAACAAAAAAAAATAAAAAAATGGAATGGTATGGTAAAAAATATACAAGCCGCGATCTGGAAAGCCGCGATGTGGGAGGGTCAACTGTATACTTAACTAACTGAGTAAAGTTAAATCTGAAGGAAATTATGTATTCGTATCATGTTATTAATGACGTCGGTAATGATTACGTACCATGCAGCATTCAGCTCCCCCGAGATATAAACAAACAGCGTTGACAGATCACGAGATGCCGATTTCACCAGACAGCTCGCAGGCATTTAGTGCGACGGGGAAACTCGAAAATGCGGGGCTCCGTAGCATATGCTACTTTTGCTACTAGGTTAATCCGGCACTGCGTGCAGCCCCTGCCACACACCGCGGCACAAGCTTTAAATGCCCCCCTTATTAGCCGGTCAGTGGCACAGGGAGATGGCCAGACCACTTCCTTCCCTCTCACCCGCAGCAGTTACTGGATCCTCGACACAGTTTACAGTAATTCCAGGTTTTTTTTTTAAAAGCGGCTGCTACTGCTGCTGCACTTCAATACGCTGCATACAACGCTGGGTGGCGGCTTGGCTTAGAACCAAAGGCAGGACCCGCGCCCCTCGTTTGATCAATTTAGAGGCAATGTTCAACAGCGGAACGTCGATTACGCGAAGCTTTTTTTTTTAACTTGTAAAAAAAAAACCCTACCTTTACTCCAATCTCAAACACGTGGGCCGTGTTGAAAGCACGACACCTTTTGTCTCAACGCGGCCACATTCGGAGGAATTTCACTACGGACTTTTCCAGAATTTAAATTTGTTGGAAATGTTGGGAGGTTGTGGGAGGGAGGGGGGAGCGGTGGGTTTGCCCGTGCGAGATTTTGCAGTTTGAGTTTCGGGCCCAAGTCCGGCCGTGTGCTTGCGTCATCTCAGCCCTGCCCAGGGAATCACATTTATTTTCTTTTTCCAATAATTCTGTTTGTTCATGTGGGAGCATTTACCCTGAGGCAGACCCGGTTTACCGTAAGTCATCTGACCGCCTTGCTGCAAACAGAGTTTACCATTTTCACAACTTTATATTTCTTTAAAATAACTCCCACTGTTCGAGTCTCGGCATCATATTTTCCCTCTCGTCTGTGTCTTGCCGGAACAGTTCCCACCAGCAACCACCCCCCCCTCGCTCGCGAACTGAATGTCGTTCTCACCTCTTCGTGCATTAGCCCTCTCTGTCTGTCTGTCTGTCTCGTCTCTGTGACACTGGGGGTGGGGGGGTTACGATGACCCTCGTAAAAAGGTGAGTCATCATCATTATCAGAAACCGCTTAATCCTGTAGAGGGTCGCGCGGTGAGCCGGAGCCTATCCCGGCAGACACAGGGCGCAAGAACAGGGCTATACCCAGGATGGGACGCCCGTCCATCAAAGACTAGTCCATCACACATGTTGTAACTTGCTTAGATAGATCAGTGTGGTTCCTTCCAGCTTGGATAAAAATTGACTGACTTATTGAGAATCAGCCACATTGCTCACTGGGTTTGCTGCTCTGCCTGCTTACAATCCCTCCCCTCCAAGAATGGTTTCTCCCCAACACCCTCCTCATCCTCCTCCTCCTCAAGGTCATCCAATGATGACAACTGGGAGTTGAACTCGTGATTTTTTTTTATCCCTCTAACCACTGGTGGATGAAGGAGGCCTCTCCATGCTGAGTCGGTGGTGGGAGTTTTTGTTACCATACTTCACCGCTCTGGTCTGTGTGGGATTCTAAAGGCTGGGGACCACGGGACCGGTTCAAGTACCACTCGCTCACTCTTGTTACAGCCGTCGCCCGGAAGCAAACTCATGTTATCGGATTCGGAGCACAGTGTGCTTAATCACTGTGCCACCACTCGGCTCAAATAACAAACGGCTTATATCACAGCTCTCCAGTGAACGGCACGCTGGCGCAATGAGTAGCGCTGCCGCCTCACAGCAAGAAAACCCGGGTTCGATTCCCGGCTCGGGTATCTTTCTGCGTGGAGTTCTCATGTTCTCTCTGTGGGTTTTTCACCAGGCACCCCGGTTTCCTCCCACAGTACAAAGACATGCTGCCAAGGTTAATTGTCCTGACTAAATTTCCCCCGGTGCTGCTGAGATGCTGTAACTTGCTTAACCCTCCCCGCTGAACAACTATTAATAAGAGATGCATATGATGTCAAAACAATAAAAGGTTTTACTCTTTCTGGCAACCCTGCAAGTGTTAACATCTTAAAACACCAGACGCCTTTTACAAAATATCAAGTTCGCAAAAAACCCACACATGCTTGTGGCAAACATGTAAAAAGAATACTTTGATAAACGCAGTCCTTGAAACTGATTGGCCCACACATTTTGTTTGGTTGTTTAGCCAGAAGCATGTGTGGATTTTTTTGCAACCTTGACACTTCGCGAAAGGTGTCTATTTGGTGTTTTAAGATCTTAACACTTGTATTACTGCCAGAAAGGGTAAAACCTATTTTTAAATCATCTGTGTAATAGCAAAAAGGTAACCATAGATATAGGAGCCACATAGCTCAACGGTTCTTTCCGGCTTGAATAAAAACTCAGTGAACATCCCTTAACGCACACAACGTACACGCAGGCCACGCAGGCCACGCAAGCAGCGTTAACACAGCCAGGCTGCTGCTGTTTCATGGAGCACGCTAATCCTAAGTCGTATTTTTAAGACCTAAATGACTGCCATATGCAGCAGCTATTAAAGGCACAGAGTAACAACGTTTAGCAAGAAGAACAAGGACGGTAGAAGGAGGGAGAAGGGGGTGTGCGGGTAAGAGGAGGGAGGGAACGTGGGGGAAAAAATATATATATTTGTAGGTCGATGTGAGGGCGTGTGGTTAAATCATCCACCTTGGAGCTGGTATGTTTTAGATTTTTTAATCCCGCCGATGAGCAAACGGAACATCTGGCATCCGCCTCGCAAGCTTTGATCTCGTGCGGCATTGGATGTCCCTGCCTGGCCCTGGGGCCCATGAAGGCCCCGAGGCGGCGCGGCCTGGAACCTACAAACACCGCACCGACGGCCCGGAGGTGGCCGCCTAGCCCCCGACGTGAGGCAGTGAAGGTTCGACGCGGGTAACACCCGAGACGGGTCGCCGGGAATTACCGACCGCGCCGAGATCGCCGGGGATTCCGGAAGAGAACTTGGCGGGGTTTTTCACGAGCTGAGAAGGGTTTTCGCCGGGCACTCCGGTTTCCTCCCACAGTCCAAAGACTCCGCTGTTGCATAGGTTTAATTGGCCTGCGGACTGAATTGCCCCCCGGTGCCCTGTGATGGACTGGCGTACCATCCTAGGTATAACCCCGCCTTGCGCCCTGTGTCTGCCGGGATAGGCTCCATGGGCCCCAGGGCCAGGCAGGGACATCGGTTTCTGACATTGGATGGATGGAGGGTCATTTATTTATTGTCAGTCTCCGCTTCGTCCTCCAGGGCAGTGGCTCTCAACCTGGGGTGCACCACCCACCCCCTGGGGGTGCGAAACATGTCAGATTTTTGTATTTATTGCATCATACGTGTATTGTATTATATATCGTTTTCGATCTGTGTTTTTTATTCATCCAGTCATTGTCAGAAACCGCTTAATCCTGTACAGGGTTGCGGTGAGCCGGAGCCTATTCCGGCAGACACAGGGCGCAAGGCAGGGCTATACCCATGATAGGACGCTAGTCCATAACAGACCAGTCCAGTTCATCACAGTTGTTATAAGTTGCTTACCCCTGCACACTGGACAACTGTTAAAAAGAGCTACACAGCTTTAACGGTTCTTTCCAGCCAGGATAATTAACCTTTTCAGCAGCAGCGTGTCTCGGGACTGTGGGAAAGGTAAGTGCTGTGTGTCCAGTCGTTTTTTTCCCAACATATCGACGGTTACGCCACACTTGCATAACCTTTTCACGTGACCTAAACCCTTAAAACACTATGGACAATATCGTTCATGAAAGCTTTTTAACCAAATTTTCCACACGGAAAGGCCGCCGAGCCGAGATTCGAACCTGGGGACCTTCTTGCCGTGAGGCGGTAGCCGCTACTCACCGCTGCCACCGTGCCGCACATTGTACTGCGAGGTATTAACCGGAAATGTGACGTGACGCTCGGAAGAGCACGCGTGCATGATGGGAGGGATGACCAGGACGGAATAAACAACTCGGATCTTGAGCAGAGAGCGTGGCGCGTTAAGTACGCGCCGTGGATCTGATCAAAACAAACACTACAGCGCTGGACGGAGCTCGGGTTCGATTCACGAACTGACATCAAACGCTGGACGAGTCGAGTCGGCGGATATCGGAGTTGGGAGGCGCGGCGATGGACAGCGAGGAGGAGAGACGCAGTGACTCGAGAACGCTGAAGGAAAAATGGTCTCTCGGCTCCAACAGCCACAAAAGGTCACGCGGTCCGGAGCAAGTTGGAAAGAGCTGAAAGGTAAAGGCGCAGCCCTGAGAGGTACTGTTCACACGACTGCTGGTGGAAAGGGCCTCCTGGTAGCACGGGATCTTTCGGCCTTGTACGTTGGCCAAACGTTTTAGTTAGCCGAGGTAGGAATACCCACACTTTACCCCACTATCATCGACTAACCCACAGTGATCCAGCGAATAACTGCCGGGTGTACAGACGTGGTGCTCGGTGGCGGTGAGGCGTGGGATTTAATATCCACGCACCAACGTATTGATGAAGGTGTGTCACGGCGCGAGGGACGCTTTAGGGATAACCGGAGCCTATCCCGGCAGGCATAGGGCGCAAGGCAGGGCTATACCAACTGATGAGACGCAAATCCTTTACAGAGCAGTCCATCACAGTTGTAACTTGCTTACCCCTCCACTCAACGTTACCTGCCTAGAGCAATTCTGAAACTTTCACCGGCGCTTCAGCCGCCACGCCGGGTTATCGACTCAAACCTGTGACCTCCGGATGGAGCGAGTCCAGTTACACCACTGTGACAGAGGGTTACTTAGAAAATATCAAGACGTGGGAGGAGGTTGTTAACATTTGCGAGAACCTCATGCGTGACTTTGCCACCACGTGTTTGGCGCGCTGGTGAAATAAGGGGGTTTAATGTTTGAATTTTTAACGGGGCTCACAGCAAAGATTGTTCCATTCAACAATTTGCAATCCCATCTCCCGATAGCTACCGTTATTGACCTTTGTCTTTATTCAAAAATCGTTTCCTGGCTTTAAAAAAAGGGGAAATATTGTAACAAAAATAAGGAACCTTTTCTTGGTTGGTTGATTTAAAATGTGTTCGTATTTGTAGCTTCTATTTATTTTAAATTATCGTCATCAATTCGCATGTTTGTTGTGTCGCGGGAATCCCGTAAAGAGCTTGCAAGCTCACTGGGTATTTTTCTGCTGTAATAATAAACTATCCCACCCCCGCTTTCATTTCAATCCTTAACAAGGACCACTGGCAGAATTGTCGGGTTTTATTACAAAAAACACGTGTTATTTCGGCTTACTGTACGCCAGCATGCGGCTTCGGTTAGGCTGAAGTGTAGCAAAAATACATCGCTTTGAACCCCAGTAAAGTGGTAGGAGGCGATGAACCTATGTACACATCCATCAAATCATACTCGGCTCCAGGTGGAGGGATGGCAGTGACCGCTGACCCGTCAAAAAATACTCGTGAGATATGAGTTGAACACTCGTGCGGCACGGCACGGCACGGTAGCGCTGCTGCCTCACTGCGAGAAACAACCCCGGTTCGATTCCCGGCTCGGGTGCCGCCTCTCTGTGTGGAGTTCGCATGTTCTCCCCGTGGCCACGTGGGTTTTTAACCGGGCACTCCGTTTTACTCCTACAGTCCACAGTCAGGCACGCTGCCCTCTGAATGGTCCTTTTGACTAAATTTTCCCCCCACCCCGGTACCCTGCGACGGACTGGCGTCCAATCCTGGGTATAACCCTGCCTTGCGTCCTGTGTCTGCCGGGATAGGCTGCTGTTAGATGATTCAGCGGGCGCTAATAATGATGACGGTGTTCTCCAATGCCACGTGTTTGTTCCTCTTTTCTCTATTTTAATTCCAAGCACATACACCACCTCTCGCCACGCTCCACACGTGGCTAGAAAAAAAGATCCCGTGCAAAAATGCTTTTTCAATCAGCGCCTTGTTATGCTTTTTCTGCATGGACTCGCACGGAGGATTGTTTCCAGTAAGGATGAGTGTTTGTTTACCCTGCTTTGAAATCAAATTTCGGGCAGTGCTGCACTGGCTACGGTCTACACCCGCCACTCTGAAGCGGGTGGGTCCCGACCCATCAGTGGGTCGCGAGCGCCACCTAGTGGGTCCGTGGAGCCCAGATCCGAGTGGGCAAATTGGGCCTTGACGTGCGAAAGTTTGAGATCCTGGCAACTGACCGTAGGCACTAAATCACAGGATTGTAGAGGCCAGGGTTCGTCATTAGCACTTTATCAGTCATTCGTATTTATGTAGGGATTGTAGGGTGTTACGGCTCGCTGTAAGAGAGACCTGCGATGGACTGACGTCCCATCGTGAGTATAGCCCCACCTCGCGCCCTGTGTCTGCCGGGATAGGCTCCGGCTCACCGCGACCCTGTTACAGTATTAAGCGGTTTCTGACAATGAGATGAGATGAGATCACCAAGCGATTGGCGCGTGGAGTGGTTACGGGTCTCCCCTTCACACCGAACCCCACTCTGGGCGGCAGCCAGTAACACTGACTCACGGCACTGTAGCCCGCGTTATCACTGTGCAAACAACGTGCTGGCATGGGGGAGGGGTGGCGCAGTGGTTAGCACACACCGAGAAACCCACTCAATCACACTTCACTCCCGGCAGTGCCGTTGGGTTTCTGGGCCTGGTCCAGGGTTCTCCCCGCCTCAATCACGTAACCAACCCGCTCTGAGCGATGTGGTGAAGTATGGTCAAAGGATAAACAACTGCCCGCTCCCCCACACCGTGACTGACAGTGAGTGCCACCCACCCCCTCGTGTGCCGTGCCCACCGTCATATAATAATAATTTACATTTATAACGAGTGGCACATATTCATTCACTGTCGAAGGTACTCATTTGACGAAAGAACGACTCAGAGGCGTAGCGAGGAAAGCACAGAGAGGCGGAGGAGGCAGCCAGGCGGTTTGGCCGGCGCCATATTGCCACGCACTGCTTTCTATATATTATGATGTTATCGGCCAAATAATGAATGAGTGTATTTTTTACGTGCTACTCGCTAACGGCACTTCACCCTACAGTTTGTTAAGGCTATACGGGGGGGGGGATCTGTGTATATAGACTCAACACATCCAGCGGTGGATTGACAAAGGACTCAGTATTGGAACTAATTTTGTAATGAAGTAGTTGCTGTCAAAACGCGCCTGCAAAAGAACACGTTTATATGGCACCTTCCTCTTCTAAAGCCACGGATGAGGCACAGCACGCAAGAAGTCTGAATCTTAACCAACAATATTCTTGGAATATTATATATTTCATTTAATTTCCGTCTCTCATTTCAGTACGTTTTCATTTCGGGAAGGTATCGCTTCCTGTAAAAATGCTGAATCCACCGAGCAGGGTTTTTTTTCACGGTGAAAATTTGCACCGATAATTACAAGTGGTCGTTAAAGAAAATAAAATTCTAAACGAGCACAGATTCCTGCTGCCATTACTGCTACGAACCAGGGCTGGAGAGCAGTGTCAGACCCGGGAGGAAGGGGGGAAAGGGGGTTATGGGAAGCAATCAATCCTTTCTTGAGGCACCCAAACATTCGTATTTAATTGATATATGAATGTAGGAAGCCCTATTTAAATAAATCTTTAATGTTTGGGGTCGCATCTCCACCCCGCCTGGAACGCGTCTAAACCCACCTCTTCAAAATGGGGTAATGCCTCGATCAAATTCACGAAACGCGTGAAGTCTTATCAATCAATTACACCTTCAGTAGCGCTGTTTGTTCCTGGCCGCAAGGCATCTTGGGCCTTTGACCTGTGCTTAGCAACTGTGGTCTGTCCATGGTGACAAGACCGATGCTCTGTGATCACAGCTCGCTGTGTGTGTGTTAGTGTGTCAACCAACGTAGGACACAGACACACTCTTAATGTCTCCACCGCTTTCATATATTAGCACAATTCGACGAGACGTGTAAACACATTGCCTTTCACAAGCAGGCCTGGACTAGGTTTGACAGGTGGCCGAGGCTGTTTCCAGTTTGAATAATAATAATAATAACAACATTTTATCGAGCGCCTTTCACCCGAGGGTCCCAAAGCGCTGCACAACGACAGAAAAAAAAGCTAATAAAAACCAAAGCAACAAAAAATTAAATGATTAAGGTTGCTTCGAATACACTGAAAGGTCGTGAATCCAGCAAGCACGGAACACTCAGGACCCCTTGAGCTGCTTCGTGGGGCCTTGAGCCTTCTATTCGGTTTGCCTCTCACGCCGCCTCTCTCGTGAGCAAGGCCGAGGGCACGGCGAGCCGGGCACCCGGCACCCATCTGTGCGGCCCTCGTGATCTCGCGACTAGTGTGGCCACTGGGCTGGCACGAGAACACAG
>JAZEWU010000042.1:2983209-3005556 GCA_036362915.1 Geotria australis
CCCCCCCCCCCGTTGTCCCCATAGCCGTGTGATGTGCGTCATCGCAAACCCTACTGCTGCCGGTTTGTTCCGGCGGAGTAGATCAACCCCATGAATGAGGATTGCTCTGGAGAGCTGCTATTTCGCGATAGGCGTGTCACTGAGCGGTCCTGCTCTGCGTTGATGGTAGATTCGTCACGGCTCGATGTGTGATTAGAATTGCTCTCAAAAGCTGCTCCTTCAGGATAGCCGTGTCATTGAGTGTTCCTCCTCTGTCCTTCGTGAGGTTTCGCCTCCCACGTTGGAGGCATCATTGGGCTCCAGTTCCGAAAGAGCAGCTATTAGAAATTCTTAAATACCCTCGATCGTCAATAAATACAATTGTCTTGATGATGCTGCTGCTGCTGCGTTGGCAGCGGTGCACAATCAGAGACCGGAACTCAACACGTTCGGAAATAACGCATTTTTTAAGATTCGATAATTCATCAGCTTGACGATGCCTGCCAAACGTGGGAGGAGAAACGTCGCGAAGGACAGGAGAAACGCTCTACACGGCCGTCCTGAAAGTCGCTGGGATTGAGGATCGAGCCTTGAGAATGTACACCGACCACGTGAATCTCACGGAAAATTCTCGGCTTCTGCGATTCCATCGGCCAGTCCTGCACAGTTACGGGAGATGCATCGGTGGGTGAGCCTCGTCCGCTAGCCAGGTATCGATATATACAGCCCTTTAAAAAAAAAAATACACACATCTATATAAAAAATAATAATTACTGTCATTAATATTATTGTGCAGCCAAGGTCACGACCAAGTCACCGAGATGTCAAAGTCAAGTGTGTGCGCAATAAATAACGGCTGTCATATTAGGCAGGTTTTGCCTCTTAACTGGACCGAATGCTGACCACACAGGGTCACGCGACCTCCGGCCCTTCTTAACCCCGGTGCTTTTAGGCATGAGGCAAAACGAGGGGCCCGAGCCGGGCTTCGTTTACAGGGCGTTTAAAAAGCCATCGCAGCGAATGAATAAACGCGTCATTTTTTTGTGTTCGCCTACACTCCGTTTTTTTTCATCTTAATTCTCGCGGCGCGCTCTCTCGCTACGTCGTTTTAAGTAAACCACAACCGTGAACGCTCGCTTAATGCGCGCACACCAATGATCGCGGTTCCATGCGGTTACGGGGCAAATGGCAAACGGCTTTTGTTTTATTAATGGTCTAAGAATTAGAAGTGGCATCTCGCGTCTGTCGATGACCAGGGACAAATGAGTTAGGCGAGACCGGGTGGGGGGGGGGGGTGGAGAAACTGGCGGAATAGAAAAAATAATAATCCAAGATGTAGCTACGGTTTGAAAAAAAAAAACCAGAGAAATGAAGTGCAGTGTCCTTAAGCAAATGTTTTGGCCAACATTGCTGTAATCAGTTTCAATACAAAGTCAATTTGCGCGCGATTGGAAACGGTCATTTATATTACATAATGTGATTTAATATTGCCTTGAAAAATGTGTAAGAGCATACGTGCTGTGCAAGCAGATCTAACGTCGCCCACATACACACACATACACACAAAGACAAAGACACACATCTAGACACACGCGCTAAGGATTGAGTGTTGGATGTCATTTTGTTGGCTACTATATTTTCAGGTTTATAGGCCCAATTTCCAATTTGATTTTGTATCATTACATTTCGGATTCAAATTTCTTACAGTGAAGTGATTTAATTGTTTATGGACAACATTTTGAATTTAATAATTTGAAAACAGTGTTAAACATTAATCGTTGAACAGGAAGTGACCAGAGGTGATGTTACAATTTAGGATGAATCTGAAAATAAACTATTCGGATCCGAAATGTCACCTTTTTTCTGGATAAAGCTCGAACTCATGTACGCATCCCCAAGGTTTAGCATTACAATATCATAATGCTCACAAATGCTTAACGCGTAATTATATACAACGATGACACTTAAACATGGTAATAAATTGTGTCGATCATTGGACTCGAAAAAGTTGCGCGATAACAAATGTTCAGTCAGACTCACTAAAAAAAAACCCCTTTAAATGCGGCAAACAAACACACGCAGCAAAACAACACGGTAAAAAAATAAATCACAACCACGCCATTAACCATTTTTTTCGTAAACGTGTTTAAAATTAGCTACGAGGAGTGCTCTAAATATAGCCCGTGCACATTTGCATTCAGCCGTGCGCCGAGTGGAGGATTATTGTAAATAATTAGTACGGGGGGAGCCTTGGCACGGCAAGACATTTCCGAGTCTCAAAAGTCCCAATTGATCGCACACATCAAAGCGGCACATGGCTTCGCGTTGATTCCTACAGGATGTGGATTTTGGCTTGCTCCGGGTAATGGCTACCCACCCCCCACTGCCCCCCCCCTACCCCCCGTTGCTCCCCCCAACCCCAGGCACCCCCCCTCTCCACCCGCGTCACCAGAACCAGACCCGAAGTTCTCATGCCGGAGCAATTACCGCCTGAAATATCACGCGCCTCGTTATACGTCATTAATACACTTTTAACTGGCCGCTGCCGTAATTGTGAACAAATAGCCGCCGCGGAGGGGTTTAAATTGAACGCGGGGGTGGGGGGAGGGATGGCCAGACGGCAAACGGGAGTGAGAACGCGCTCGCGTCTTGATGTCGGTTTTTTTTTTGTTTTGACCGACTGACGGGCCGCTCCGACTTGGGAGGCGAAACGTCGCGAGGGAAAGCGGGCTTAACGTCGCGAACCAGAGAGGAGAAACGCTCGCGACGGCTATCCCAAAAGAGCGGCGGTGGTGATGGTGGAGGCTGTGATGGCGGCGGTGGTGGTGGTGGTTGTGGCCGCAGTTTAAATAGGAAACAAACCACAGCCCTCACCAGCACGAGTTGCAGGTGAATCACGCTGCGAGTGATTAATTGGCAATCGGAGGGAGGCGGCCCGGGGTGCGATAATGCGACGGCGTGGTTGGCTGTGACCCAAACCGCGCACGGCGGGGACACTGGAGACGATGAAGAAACCGCGCTCTGCCGTCGCTTTACGATCACTGCGCGGGCCGTGTGTCAGTGAGCGCGCTGACACGCGCCGCTCCAGGTTGTGTTTTCTCACACAGACGTCGCTCGCGTTGGCTTGTTATGAAAACACTCTCGGGATTGCTGCGGCAGTGCCACTCGCAGGTGAATTGCAATAGTGAGATGAGAGGGGAGAGATAGGAGAGTGTGCGCGGACGGGGAGCAGGGTGAGATGACAATGCAGAGGTTGGAGAGTGTGGGTGGAGGGACAGCCGGCAGCAATATTCCCAAGAAGTACATCAAGACGAAAATCCCGAGCAAAGCAGTCATATCGGCGGCAAACGTCACCGACAAGTAAACGTGTTACGTGCTCAGAACGATCTCCCGCGGGGCGGGTACTCTGCTATTTGACGCAAACGTGCGCCGCGATGTCGAGACATTGATTTCGCCCGCGTTCTGGTCACGCGACTGTCAGCTGCCCCCCCCCTTCCGCGACAAAGGCCGTTTCATGGAGAGTTCATGAGCCGCTGCCCTGACGAGGGCAGCGCTGGAGGGCAAGTCGTGTGCGTGTTTGTGCGCATGTGTGTGTGGGGAGCGGTGGCGCAGCGGTTAGCGCGCTGCACTACAAACCCGGAGACACCAGTTCGCATTCCGGCTCACGGCCAACACCGGTGATTATTTTCTTAACCGTTTCTGAGCCTCCTCTAGGACGACTCAGCCTCAAATGAGTACCTGGAGTGGTGTGTAAATTTCGCCTGCGAGAGCGACAAAGGCGGCCCGGCATGGTGCTGGCCACCCGCCCCCTCCGGTGCCGTGCTGGGCTTCACAGGTGCTACTCGCTAACAGCACTTGACCCTACAATCTGTTAAGGCTATAAAAGTGGTCTTTGTCATGTTTTATGTGTGCGGAGGCTCGCGGAGGACGCTACTGGGCAGTTGGAGGCAGTCGCCCTCCTATAGGAGCGGCGCTCACAACAATGAGCAGCGTGCCGGGCGGATAAAATTAAGCGAGGTGACACGACGGGCAGCACAGGTGGTGCATATGGACAGTCATCTCAGTCAACCCATGACACTTGTCCCATGAACTGCTGCCAGCGAGCCTTTAACACTGTACGTAGCGTACACATGCATCTTACCTGTCATTCGCTACTGGATTATGTCACCGTAACTTAGTGGCGAATAACAGCTGTTGTTGTTGTGTGTGTCTTTGTCTTTGGGGGAGTGCCGGCATAGCGCTAAGTGCGCGGCATCATGAACCCGGTGGACCGAGTTCGATTCCCGACCACGGTCAATATCAGCGGCGGGTGACAAATCAACAACGGGTTACGGACTCTCGAGCGTTGCTCCCTCCCACTCTGCCAAACTCCCGGTGGGTGGGGGATTTGTCCGGCACAGTTGGGTGACTGTAATCTCGCTGAGCAATTGTTGACTCAGCCAATCACGCCTCCAGGGGGGGGTGTGTAAAGTGAGCGCTACTGTGTGGGCAGTCAACCCGGCCGCTATGTTACAGCCGGACCAAGTCCTGGCCTCGGCAATGTGGAGTTTCCACCGCTAGCTCAGGTCTGAATATCAGGGCAATGTTTGCGCGTGGTGACGTTCATCATCGCCGTTCGTTACCCGCTTAATCGTGTAAAGGGTTGCGGGTTGCCGGAGCCTATCCCGGCAGACACAGGGTGCAAGGCAGGGCTATGTCCATGATGGGACGCCAGTTCATCGTAGGACACTGGGGGCAATTTAGTCAGGCCAGTAAACCTATGTAAAATGCTATTATTATTATTAACCTAGGCAGCAGCAGCATGTCTTTGGACTGTGGGAGGAAACTAGAGTACCCGGCGAAAACCCACGCGGACACGGGCAGAACGTCCAAACCCCACGCAGAAAGGTGGCACCCGAGCCGGGAAAGCTTGTTGTGAGGCGTCTGCTCACATGCCGACAGTGACTTGTTTTTTTACAAACGAACTTACATGACACGGCTGTTTTAACGTGTTTTCGATAGTTAAAGAGAACGCTTAGAGAGACCGTACATAAATAAAAATCTAAGGATACTTCTAACAGACCAAAGAACTGTTCACATCCGCACAACAAGCCCAAACAAAGATTGGTCCTCAGTAATCACATCCATTGTGTACACGCTCAGCAGATTCATGGTCTCAAACGTAAAAAAAAAAACACAATTTATTCCTTTTTTTTTTAAATCGCCCCCTTTTGTGCTCATTTTTTTTTACACAACAGCTGCGCTTGTCCAGCGGCGTTTTTAAGGTGAATTATAAAGCCGGGCCGGGTGATTAAGCTTGTTTTTCACGATGGCCTGTTATGACTACAGAGGCAGTGCCCATCACACACACACTCAGCATTGCTCCCACAAGGCGACCCATTGTCTCTCCGCCGAGTGAGTCAGCCGCCGGCGCTCTGCTTCAGGCACCACCCTCCTCCCACTCTGTGCGTTCGCTCGGCCCGTTTCAAAGAAACCTCTTAACGATTTCTGGTCCGGCCCTGAATGAACAACCGTGCTGTAAAGCTGCCACGGCGCTCGTTTGTTTTGCTGGCGGCTGCGCCCCGGTTTTTTAGTCAGATTTATTGCGCGACAGGGGGCCTCCCCTGGGTTGATTGACTGAGACGATAAATACCGTGATTATTTGTATTATTATAATCATCATCATCTTTTTTTTTTATCTAGCAAGCACCTAAATAATGCTGCCGTGCAAGGAGTGTGGCACTGGTCAGTGTAGTCCTGGGTTTTTTACCCCCCCAAGGACCCCCCTGTTTGAGGAGGTAGCTGTCCATGGAAAGCTGGAAGTTTTCACGGAACAAGACATTATTCAAAGTGCGGGTTTTTGCCGGCTACGCGGGGTACGGTCCTTTCTCTAACTCTCTCTTACTCCGTTGATCCCGAAGATGTGTCCCGGATTTTTGTGAACCGCCGAGGTGGCAACTCTGCTTGTGTATAGACAACCGACATCTCTAGGTTACAGAGGCACCCCACGCACGCTTTGCAGAGAAAATCAGCCCTGTGTTTTCCCCACCCCCCCACGGGCTCAAAAATACCACGATTTTGAGTCCAAAACGTGCAACGGTTTGCTGACGAGGGAACCTTACAAATGCACAGAAGCCGACGACACAGCTGCACCACTCACTGAGTCACGTCTGAGCCAGCAGGCGAGTAGCCCCCCCTTACACTGGCATTTTAAAGGTGAATTTCTACTTGCCATTTTATTTGTCACCGTTTAATCACCTCAAGAAATGTTTAAGTCTTTTATCGTTTCATGGTTTTGTCCGTGGCAGATTTTTGCCGCTCTTAAGAGTGCCAGTTTCACGACCTTTCGGTATATTCGAAGCAGCCTTAATCATTAAATTTTTGTTCCTTTGGTTTGTATTGGTTGTTTCTTCTTTCATTGTTGACATGCCGTTCTCTTTGCGGCCCTTGTGCAGCGCTTTGTGACCCTCGGGTGAAAGGCGCTATATTAAATGATGTTATTATTATTATTAAGGTGCCTTGCGTCCTCGGGCTTAAGGAGCTTTAGCGTCGTATTTTTTTAAATATAAATATACGGATTATTTCCGGCTGCTGTTATATTACATTTTTAGTTTTCAATCTTACCTACATTTTTTACATTTTAATTTTTAACTTTAGCCATGTTCAGCGCCTTGCGACCCTCGGTTGAAAGTTTCTCAGAATCGCCTCTGAGTCTCCTACTCGCAAAGACCAGTTGCACAACTCCTGTGCACATTACATATTGTACTTTTATCTGTTATTATCGTGAATTGTTATAAAAATCGATATGATTATTCGCGGCGGCAGTAGCTAGATAGATAGATGTTTATTATTACGGCAAAAAAATAATACCCAGCGAGCTTACAATCTGTCACGGGATTCCTGCGACGCAACAAACACGCGTTGAGTTTGGACGAATGCGGGTTCGAATACGATTCGATTCTTCGTAGCGTGATGGCTACACAACAGTTTCCCATTGCAACAAGCTCTTCTTTAGTTGCAGACAGCCCTTCAACATTTAGAGATATAATAGTCGGTGCTGGCCTTAAAGGTGGGCATTGGCCTCTCTTCTTGCTCCAGACTGAGGGGCTTCTGGCGTCTGTTGAGCTTCTAGACATCGTAGCTTTCAGCTCAGCTTCGAAGTGTTTGGTAGAATTTGCAGGTAATACCAAGTATTACCTGACAGCGATCGCGACGTGAACACTTCTACCTTGAACGCGGGTTAAACAGGCTTCGTCGGGGGCCCACCCTCGTGTCGCGAGGAGGACCGTAATTAAGGACAGCGATGGGAAATAAAAGGGTCACCGTGCGTCGATAATCTGAGCGAGAAACGCAGACCGGAGCGTGGCTGCCTGCCCATCGTCACCGTACACGCTTCTTCTTCTTAGCGATTCTTCGAAGCACGATGGTCAGCTTCTGGACATCGTTGTCTTTCAGCTCGGCCTCGAAGTGTTTGGTAGAATTCGCAGGCAACACCAAGCATTACCTGACAGGGATCGCGACGTGAACGCTTCTACATTGACCCCCACCGTACACGCTGTAGCGCGCCGTGTCGCCGCGTGTGTGTGTAATATGCCGCCGCCGTGCCTGGGGAACTCGGATTAATTGTCCGAAACATTTCCGACTATTCGGACAAAGCTACTACGTGTGCGGCCAGGGTTCATTAAATAACGCGGCGCCGCCTGATTAATGTTTCCCTGTGTTTACGATAGACGTTTTACGATGTTGTTAAAGTTGCCATGTGAGATTACATTGTTTAAGACGTTACGTAAGTAATGTACCATGCGTGTGCGTATGTGTGTAACGCAGTCTGATGGGCATTGTGATATACCGTGTATTAAAAATGCTGTATAACTTTGAGGCATTTATTCAGTCAAACTATGGATTAATATGGTAGAAATAAATAACCTCCACCTATACTTAATAATAATATTACAATTTATAACGCGCACAAATTCCCCGCCCAGCCGAAGCGAGACGCAGATACTGTCGAATGAGAAGGCCTCCACATCCAATGTTGTGCCTTGTTATTGTCCCCCGACCCCCAGCTTAGCTTAACTTGTAAATATAAAAAAAAATGTTGGTATTTTGTATTTTTATCCTAGTATTTTTAAACCGTTGTTGTTGTGTTCCAGTCCATGTGTATGCCAACACCGGGGTCTGAGAGAAACGGCATTTCGATCCTCTATGTGTCCTGTACAATATGGCAGAATTGACACTAAAGTTGAATTGAATACTTCACCATTCTTGGCCAGTGGAGGCAGGTGACGTGTCAGGGCAGTGGGAATTAGCGGGGGTCGCTGGCAAGATCCGCGCCGATATCACTCGCCACCGATGTTAGCCTTAGCCAGGGATCAAACTCGGCTCACCGCGTCTAGCAAAAATATCAGACAATTCCCCCGAGCTTAACAGACAAACCTTCCCTGTTTAACATTTCAGACACAATACCCTCCCGTCTTTTTTGATCGTATTTTCTCGGGGAAAAAAAAAAAATCTCCAAAAAAAAAACATACAGACACACGCTTGGGAAAATAATTCCACTCTCGCAAGAAACATTAACCCGCTACATATTTTCCCCCCATAAAGCAACGGGGACGTCGGTGACGGGGTTGGTGAAGAATTCTCAGTCCCGAGCTTCTGCGCAACTGGGCAGATCAGTCCGCGAAGTTTCGCGCCCGGTATAGTCCTGCCCATACTTTCCGCGTCTCAACCGAAGGATGCGCTGCAATAAATCGTGCGAGCCGCCGCAATGTAAGTAAAAAAAAAACCTCGCGACGATTGGATTTAGCGGGGGCGTGCGTGAAACTGCGACATCTGAAATAGCGCTCAGCGTTGCGGCGCGTGTGTGGGTGTGCGTGGGCGGGCGAGCGAGCGAGCATTGCCAAAGTCGAAAGAAAAAAAATTCCCCCCATCGGCTCCAGATCGAGTGTAAACCCACCTGTTCCTACCTCTCAGGCTGCGTTGTGGTGGCGCTCACGCCCAACGCCACCGTCGCCCTCCGTAGTCAGTAATAATCTACTGTATACGTATACAGGGTGCGGATTGAGTCGCTTTACCGCCGATAGTAAAATCACTTTACGAGGAATAATACTTGTTAGAGTCGCTGCTCCTTCGGATTGAGAGGAGTCAGTTGAGGTGGTTGAGGTGGTTCGGGCATCTGAGAAGGATGCCCCCTAGGAGGTTCCCCCGGGAAGTCTACCAGGCACGACCCACGGGGCGGAGACCTAGAGGCCGACCCAGGACACGCTGGACGGATTATATCCTTCGGCTGGCCTGGGAACGCCGAGACGTCAGAAGCAACGCGTTACACGCTTGGAACAAGATCGCCCGCGGGGCGGGTACTCTGCTAGTAACAGTAACAACTGACGACCGGTGGCCTCCCCGTCTCCACGTGGGTGGGATGCGCACCGGGCCGCCCGCCCGCCCGCCCACGAGAATGGCACCTCCGCCACGGTAATGCGCCGTGCGGCAGGCACCTCGTATTCATAACCGCAGGAATTCGCGGCATGCCGCGGCCCGGGACTGCCGCTGGAGAAACCTCGTGGGAGCCGCGGGCAGGCGGGCGGGCGGGCGAGCGTCGATGTGAGAGCGTGCGGGACAACGACGGAGATCCCCTCCCGACTGAGTCACACGGATTGCCGGGGCGAGCGAGGTTAGCGAGCGATGTTAGCGAGCGCCCGTTAAGGCCGCGTTATCCTCCCCCAAGCCCTGATGTGTGCGCGCGGTAGCGGTCAGGAGGTTATGGCGACAGCCGCTCAGGCGTTGAGCTCCGCGCGTCGGTTCGTGACGCTGCGCGGCGGCGATGGTAATTGACGAGCGGCGATCGAAATTAAACCTAGAATTTCTGACGCCGCGTGGCTGCACAGTATTCGTTCAGTGTCGGAGGTATTCGTTCGTAGAGATAACGTTCTCAGAGGAGCAGAGAGGAAACCCGCAGAGAGGCGGGGGGGAGGGAAGGCAGCCACGCGGTTAGCCGGCGCCAACATTTGCCAGGCACTGCGTCGTATATATCAAGTGCTGATGTAGGTTTTCACGACTCGATTCACGATCGTTGCTCTTCAGAGCTACCCCGTGATTGACAGAGCTGTCCCGAAAGAACAGCTCTGAAGAGCAACCATTATGATATTATCGGCCAATAAGTTAATGATAACCCAGAGGAAACCCACACACAAACTCCGCGCAGAAGGGCGCCCCGAGGCGGGAGTCAAAGCGCCTCGGACAGGACCTTCCGTCGGTGATAGATAGATGTTCATTATCCCATCAGCAAAATACCCAGTGAGCTTGCAAGCTCTTTACGTGAGGCGCGGATGTTACCGCCGCACCGCCCTGCCGCCCGATCAGTGCGGTGATTGACGGGCGACGGCGATGACGTAACGTCAAACCGCGCGCTCAACAGGTGCCGACAAACTCCTCCTCCGTCAGGAGGCGCTGGATGACGAGCGCCGCGCCATCGCTGCCAACATCTGTGGGACGAATTGCCGCCCAGGTTGCCTAATCCCTGATTATACAGAACATTAATAACACCGGCTAGGCACGCCGCGGAGCTTCACCGACATCTCACAACGTCGACACTCTCTACTGTTAATCCCCGATATCAGATACGCACGTATCGGACACGTGCGTGAGCGTGCGGTGCGCGCGCTCGCGGGAGCGGCGGTGCGGCGTTTAGCGCGACGCGCCACCGACCCCGGCGAGCCGAGTTCGATTCCCGCTCGCGGCCGACGAGTTTCCGAACCGGTTCCGGGCCTCCCCTAGGTTCGACTCGGCCTCAAATGAGCAGCTGGTGCGGTGTGTAATCGTGGTGGTGTTGGCCACCCACCCCGTCAAGTGCCGTGCCGGCCTTCGGGGAGCAGCTCTCGAGAGCGATTCTCGGCACCTTTATCAATCCGCCGCTTGATAAAGATCTAGCCACACACACCGTGTCAACTACGAGCGTTGTTACGACCGATACCTCACCTCGATGCTCTGCGTGGGTCGGCAAATATGCCGACGGTACCCCACGGCTGGGAACTGAACTCGGGTCACATCGCGGTTAGAAACGCCGAGTATTTTACGTGGGCGGTTGACGCCTCGGAGGGTTTTTAACTCGACGCGCGTCTGCGATCGGAGGCTGCGGAACGCTCGCCACAAAAGACCCGCGTTACGTCCTCGGCAAAGCAGCCGTTCCAAAACGCCGATCGGTCGCCCACATACATCGACGGTAGCTGCTGCATAGGAGTGCACAGTCCGTAGCATCGGAGGTTGGCAGCTGGGGTGGCAGGGTGGCGGGGGCTTGCTCATGGGGGATAAAATAATAATAATACTAAGAACTATTAGAATGTATTAGATTAAAACATCGCCTCGTCAAAACACTTGTACGTTGGAGAGCCGCGTCTCTATAAAAGTTGAAACGCAGAGGGCGGCGCGTCCGATGTCAAATGAAAACAGTCGTTGAATGAAAACTGTTGTAGGGTTGAAAGCCGCGGGAAAAATAACCGAGTGTTTAAAGGAGTAGAAGGCACAAAGTAACGACAAAAGAAATAACGACGCGGCGTAAGGAGGCAGCCAGCGGCGCCGTGATGAGCCCCTTCATTGCGGATTCTAAATTCCCTTAGTCCCGTAAAACCTCGACTTAACAGACTATTAGGGGGAAAACAGTGTCCGGAAGTCCATTAAATCTGGTTGTATTTATGACTATCTTATATACAGAGTCATGACCGTATCTTGTAACAATCTATACATTACGAACACCGTTAAACAGAGTGATACGTGTGAATATAATACCAGAAATAAAAACACAAGAATAAACAATATTATTTCCATTATTTCCCACATCAGACTGCTGTCTCGGGAGCAGCGGACAGCAAACAGGCTGTTTACGGCGCAGCACGGTGTCGTAGCGGTGAGTAGCGCTGCCGTCTCACGGGAAAAAGGCGCCGCGTTCGACTCCCGACTCGGGTACATTTCTGCGTGGAGGTTTCACTCTCGCCCCGTGTCCGCGTGGGTTTTTCGCCGAGCAACGCGTTTCCTCTCACAGTGCAAATACATGCTGCTGTCTAGTTTAATTGACCTGCGGACTAAATTGCCCTTAGTGCCCTGAGATATTGTAACTTGCCTCACCTCGCACCACTGTTAATATTAACTTCATAGCTCAACAGTTCCTTCCAGCTTGAATACAAATTGACTGACTAGCCCTTGGCCGGAACCCACTGTGTTTGATGGCTCGGTGTGTGGCGAGTGTCGGCTGAAGGGCTAAAGAGCCAGGCTTTTGAAACTTGACTTTATTAGTTTTTGTAAAGTACCACAGGGAAACACGTTCTGCTATATAAATGCTATTATTATTATTATTACTATTCTGGCGCAGATTTGGAGCACGTTCGGTGACCAGTACAAGCAAATCATGCCATTTGAATCAATCGCTCGCTACTTTGTATTTCCTCCGCACTGCCCCATCGTCACTTGTCCGAGATTTTTACGGTTACAACCTCGCTCAATAAACGAAACGTATCAATCATCGCCGAACGCAACATCAACGGTGCTGTTTGTTTACTGGCTGCTTGCCATCGGGGCGCGTGTGTTCAAGCAACCGTGATTAAGAATTTTAAAAAACCAAAAACAGTATCTCGCCATCTTACCCGTAAGCCGTCTGGATATTCAGTGCGGTGCCCCCCGTAATCTCGTCGAATGCCGCGGATATTTTTCCGGACGGAATCTGTCGATCCAACCGGATCGGGCCTAACCAGGTGGGTCCGGTTAGCGAGCGAACGTAAACAGCCGGTTTGTTGGCCAGCCTTAAAAAAAAAAAACCCCAACCTTTATTATTACGTTACTATATTTTATTTAATTACACAAACAAGCCCCTCCCCGACTAGAAAGTAAAGACCGCAGCGTTTACTCCCAAAGGCCTATCCTTTAATCGGCACCATTCCGTTTTCCAACCTCTAACCCGTGTCCCAAACCCCAAACCATGTAGAAAACCCCAACCCGCGCCCCAGTGCTATCGGGGTTGCTGGTTGCGTATACGCAGGGCACGCCATCTTGGGTTTACACTGAGTACCGGCCAATCGTAGTTCCTAAAACAAGCCACGAACTTTAGAAATACCTATATAATCGAGCAAGTGCTCTCCATTGCCGTACTTTCGGGATAGCCGTGCCGAGTAGTCCTTCTCTCTCCTTCGCGATAATTCGCCTCCCACGTTGGAGCAAATGTTTGTACGTATATACCGTGTGTACGTTTGTCCGTACTGAAGGTACCGTGTTCGAATTCTCCAAAAGCTCACATTTTATCTGAACGACACCGAGGAATTTTTTACGACTTTTTTTCTGCATTACTACTTAGCGATTACTCTGCTGAAATTTTAACACGTTCAGCTTGAACATTCCCATTTTTGCAGTAGTACCATCTACCTCTGTTAAGCACTCTCCCGCCTCTTTCTTGATGAATATGCGTGTTATATGCTCAAAGAACAAGATCGCCCGTAGGGCGGGCACTTTGCTGCTATGTTATTTGTAAAAACGTTTCCTCAGCACAGTGCGCCCGCAGAATTTCTTGGAGACGCGCAGGTAAAGTTTACTTAGAAATTAATTGAATAACCGTGTTTGGGGGGGTGGGGAGAGATGGTTGCGGGGGGCGGGTGCTGGGTGGGCGCAGAGGAAACCACACTGGGGGCACATGCAGGTTATGGAAAGTATCGTAATCTGGTGGAAAATTACCCGGTGGAATGGTGAGAACAAACATTTGGTAAATAAAAGGTAATGTTTGCATGGAAAATACCATATTTTTTTTATTAAAACCGTATCTTTGAAATGAAACAGAGATACGGTGTTTAATTAATTAATTAGCTAAGCAAATCAAATTTAAAAACATGGTGATACCGACAAGCTGAGATTTTCCCACGATTTCGTTCGCGTTTGTACGCGTGAACGTCAACGAAGCGATACGCGACAATCGCTCGACAGCCGCTCTTTCGGGGACAGCGGCGTCGAGCGTCGTCGGAAGCCCGACGGTGCCTCCGCGCGACGGAGCGGTGGGGCGCCGCGCCAGAACGTCACGCGGCGCGACCTCCCCCCCGAAAACGCGACGGAGAGCCGAGCGAGCGGGTGAACGAGCGCGGCGAATATGTTCGGACATGCCCGGTTCCTGTCACAGGAGATGAACCGTGCCGGCATTCCAAGAGTATAACCGGCATCGGGCAGAGTTTTAAAAAATAGCAAAGCGTTAAGTCGGCGTTGCGCGGAGTTATTAAAAAAAAAAAAACCCCGACGGCGGTCTCGGATTTCATCGGCAACAGCGGCCGTGACGGCGAGCAACAGCTGATACGTGACCTCCAGACTCGCCATTTGCTTGGGCAGCGGCAGACAAGCCGGGCCAGGCATCGCACCTCTGAGTCACCCATTCCGAGCGCGTGATTCACGGAGATCGGTCGCGCACACTGTCGCCCTTGTTTTGTTTATCCTGGTTTTTTTTAAAACCCCGTCAATTCTATCTTTTGTGCTTGTTTACTGCACCGCTGTTCGTCTCGCGCCCGATCGGTCGGCGGCGGCTTGCTCGATCATCGAGCCGTTAACTAATTCGCGGCGGTCGCTTTCCGTCGAGTTTTATAACGGGCAGCGTCGTCAGCGGAATGCCGAGCCGGTGAACAGGCTCTCCGCTCGTGTTCACGCCTCCGATCCGAGATCGCAATCCGCAAGTACGATAAATAAACCGACGATAGCCGTGATAGAGACGCGACAACACGCGGGAGGATGCGCACCTAGCGCGGTTCCGGATGTTGGAAAATAGATGGTGCAGGGGAAATAACGAGACGGACAAGAGCAGGTTTCTGGGTGCATTTGGAGTAATGAGTTTGTCAAATGGTGGAACGTGCCGGATACGAGCTTCTGAGCAGTAACGACGTTGATCGTTTAATCCATCTAAAGACAATCATCTAGCAGAGGATAGTTCTTGACTCCCCACGACAAAGCGCTGCCCTTGTGCAGCGCTTTGTGACCCTCGGGTGAACGGTGGTGACGACCGTAGCACTAGACCCAGTTCAAACCCGTACCCAAGTGCTAACGGGTTTGTAAAACGCCTGCCGCTTTGTGGCAGGTCAACAGATGTTAACGGTGGAAAAAATTACTACCCTGACCCCTCCCCCCTCCCATAACAGAGGAATGTGGAATTTCCAACACTGGCTGAGATGCTTCAGTGAATGTGACCAACACCCAATGCTGATCTGAGCAGAAAAACACACGCGCGCGCACACACACACGTACGCGACAAAGACAAAGATCCCCCGTGTAGCCTAAACAGACTGTTGGGGCAAGTGGCGTTAGCGAGTGGCGACTATGAAGGCCGGCACGGCACGCAAGGGGAGCGGTTGGAAGGCACCGCGTTCGGCAGCAGTCGTCTCCGCAGTGCCGATGTGTTTTTTACCGCACCTCGTACTTGTTTAAGGCCGAGTCACCCCAGGGGGTTCTCGAGACAGGGTTCAGATACTGGCCACCGTTAGGGACGATTATGAGCAAGAATTCTGGGACTCGGATCGCCACTCCGCTACCGCTCGCCGTACACGCGACGACGCAGATCCGGAGAAATAATGGCGGAACGCGTGGACGAAGTTCGGCAATCGAGCGGCCCGCGTTTCCCCCGTAACGCAGTCGCGGCGAGAACGAGCGAGAACGAGCGACAACTCGGAGCGCTGCGGCGATTGTGCCGCCCCTGTCGTGGTTCAGCTGTTCCGCTGGGAGCCCGTCGCAAGGGCAGCCAAGGATAGTTATTTTTAAGAAATATTTTTTAAGAGGAGGGCGGAGGGGGGGGCAGTTCAGGGCGACCGACCGGCCGGCGGCTATCGGAGTCACATCCGCGACGAGCGACCCCGCTCAATCGCTGCGCGTTACTCGGTGTCAACGACGCGGGTCGTAGGTCGACGCGAAGCGACGGACGGGGCTATTTCGTCCGTGCTCGGAGAAACCCTGAGCCCGCTGGTGGGGATTCCGCATCGTTGCTCTTATGCGGACGCGGTGGGGCGGCACGGTGGTAACATCCGCGCCTCGCAGGAAGAAAGTTATTTATGAATCTTGTATAGATTTATTTTTTGTCAGCAACTCGCATGTTTGTTGTGTCGCGGGAGTCCCGTAAAGAGCTGGCAAGCTCACTGGGTATTTTTCTGCTGTCATAATAAACATACGTCCATCCGAGGCGGAAGAAACAGTTGAACTATGTAGCTCTTTTTAACAGTTGTCCGGCGGGGAGGGGTAAGCAAGTTACAACATCTCAGGGGATCAGGGGGCAATTTAGTGAGGACAATTAAACTAAGCAGCAGCTCGTATTTGGACTGTGCGAGGAAACCGGAGTGCCCGGTTTAAAACCCACGCGGACACGGGGAGAGAACATGCAAACTCCACACAAAAAGGCGGCACCTGAGCCGGGGATCGAACCCGGCTGCTTCTTGCTGTGAAGGCACCAGCGCTACTCTCCGCGCCGCCCTAACGACTAACACACATTCGACCTCTGTCTGCCTCTCGCAATATTATTTGTTTTTCTTAGAAAAACGCCGCTCGCGTTTGAGCGCCAGGGATTGCCGAGAAGCCGTCCGGTGCCCCGGTGGAGATTTCCGCGCGCGGCGCGCTTACGCCGAGTCTAGACTCGACGCGAGTGTTTTTCACGCGGCCCGAGCGGCCAGGATCAGTTTACGCACGCCGCCTGTTACGCGCGTTCAATTATTCAGAGCAAACACCGAAACTCACTTTGTTAAATATGACTATCGACACTGGTTTGTAAATTGTTTTGCTAATGCGAAGTCAATAATGCAGTTTGTGTTTTTTTTTTCTCATGTGTTAACGTGTGACGCGCTTTGTTCCTGTCTAGGATTGATTTGATTTTATGTACATGTAATAATACAAATATTTACGTGCTGAAATGAGCAATGGGGCCATTGGTGCTCAACTCCTGTTTACAGCCCTGAGCCAGTGGTGGAAATTACACGTTAATATGGCAGAGGCGAGTCTATCCGTTGACTTTCCTCCCAAGTACTTATTTGACCTGATAAAGTACTTTTGGGTAGGGTCACGTAAAAATGTCGTAAACCCTCTCAAGCCGGCAAGGCCAATCAGTAAGGTTTTGTCACGTGAACAGAACGTGTCACTTCTTTACGACTGTTACAGAGCAAACCCTCGACATTTACAATGTTGTGTGTAAGAGGGTAAACCCACAGTATTTACAATGTGTGAGCGAGCAAACCCACACAGATTCTAAATGCCGTCGGTTTGATCTAAAGCGGTAAGGAATTGACACGTACCGTACGCGTGACAAAACATTACTGATCGCCGGCGTCGGGTGGAGGCGGGCTTACGACACTCTTACTTTTTTACTCGAACCGAAAAGCGTATTATTTTGTATAACATCGGTCGCGAAAGCCCTCGCGTTAAAAAAATCTCCCGCTTTATTCCGGGCGTACGATTCGTGCGGGTCAGGCGGCAGCTTCATCGTCACTTCACCGCCCATCTTCGCCATCCCGTCATCGTCCCCACACCGCCATCCGTCTTGCACCACGAATCGGTACCCTATTTTATCCACCCCCACCTGCCCAAACAGAGATGATGGGCTGAATGTCACTGAAAATGAACTAAACGATACTGTAAAGGTCCAATGGTGAACTAAACGATGTTATTTATCCGGGTAAATCCCGCTGAGCTTAGTCAGTCGGAATTTTTTTTTTTACTTAAGCTGGAACGAACCGTTACGCTATGCAGCTCGTCTTGTACAGTTTTCCAGCGGGGAGGGGTAAGCAAGTTACAACATCTCAGGGCACTCGGGGAAATTTAGCCGGGACCAACCTCTTTATTCAGAGGCGACCTGGCCACGCGTGATAGCTCGTCAGAGTGGTCGATATCACCACGTGGCAATCGAGAGGAGGGGAGGAAAAAACCGGATGAACACGGAGAAAAATCCTCGCGAACGCGGGCAGAGCGAGAGAGCGAAAGAGAGAAAACACGCAAACTCGAAACATACGGACATCGACAGGGTTCCGGGATCGAACCCATGCCCTCCTACGTATGGTGAGAGCAAGATAGAATCTCAGTTCCAAAACGGGCTACGAGCTCGCAACCTTTCGTCTCTCGTACGCGAGCGTATGCCGTGCGCGTGATGTTACATCACAACGTCGCGGCTTCGTCCCGAAGAACGGTGATGACTCACGTGAGCGTCGACCTGCTCGGGGCGCGCCGGCTTTAAACGCTCCGCGCGCCGCCCATCACCGGCTGAGTCAACGCCGCGGCGAACGCACAAGTGACACGATTGACAGGACGCGGTATGATATATACCGACGGCAATGATCGGTGTGTGTGTGTGTGTGTGAGCCGTGGCTTGGCTCGCGCACCGGCGTGTCAGTTTCTGGCTGGTCACGTGCACGCGTTCATACCGGCAGGGTTGGTGCAGTGGTAACATCCGCGCCTCACAGAAAGAATGGTCTTGCCCGAAGCGGTTCGATTCCCGCCTCGGGCGCCTTTCTGTGCGGAGTTTGTGTGTGCTCCTCCTGTTCTGCGTGGGTTTCCTCCCACAACATAAAAAAAACACTAATTAATTAGTTGGCCGATAACGTCATAATATATAGGAAGCAGTGCGTGGCAATATGGCGCCGGCAAAACCGCCTGGCTGCCTCCTCCGCCTCTCTCGCGCCTCTGAGTCATTCTCTCGTCGAATGAATACCTTTGACATTGAATGAATATGTGCGCGTTATACATGTAAAATTATTATTATTATTATACCTTTGCCGCTTGTGATGTCTGCACACACTGGTGAGTCACTGCCTGGCTTTGATATCCCGCGTCTGACAGATCGTCAAGTGCGAACGTGTACAGGTAGCGTGGCGCGTCTATGAGCAAATCACCCGCAATGCAGCCGACCTCGTGAGACCTCAGAGGCTAAGCAGGAGTGAGACTGGACAGTGCTTGGTTAGCTCTACAAGCAGGCACACACGACGCAGCTACATAGGTCCACGTGCTGGCTGCGTTGTGGGAGGTGCGGCACAATCCACTGTTGTACCGTACTTCTATGCCCCCCTTCCCCTACCACGTCTACGCGGTCCGCTTTCACCGACCCGCACTCACTAGCCCGGTGATGTATGGTCAAATAACCTCCCCCACACAATTCGCACGGGTTTGGATGAGGCCCTCATCCAGCAGTGGATTGACTGACAAAAGAGTTGTACGTGTGTACACTTTTGGATGACGTTCACAGGCAAAGGTGCTGCTGCAATATGATTACGTAACGTTAAGAGTGGGGCGCCACTTAGGTGTAGGAGGTAGCACTACCACCTCACAGCAAGAAGGAACTGGGTTCGATTCCCGGCTCGGGTGCCTTTCTGTGTGGAGTTTGCACGTTCTCCCCGTGTCCGTGTAGGTTTTTCGCCAGGTATTGCAATTTCCCTTCACTGGCTAAATACATGCTGCTGCATAGGTTAATTGGCCTGCTGACAAAACTACCCCCGGTGCCGTGCAATGGACTGCCATCCCATCCTGGGTACGGCGCTGCCTTGCGCCCTGTGTCTGCCGGGATAGGCTCCGGAACCCCGTGATCCTGTACCGGATGATGATGAACATTGCACGTACGGTAGTGCACTAGGTTACGAGTGATCCCAAAAACACACGTACATTGAGGCCTAATCCAAGAGGTAAACATATAATGAGAGGCAGTGTTACTGGATTTCACCACTACCCCACCATCACCTTCTCCATACTGCCGGGCCGCACAGCCGTCACAACTTTTAAATCCCATTCACTGAGATCTGGTCTTAAAATATCCGGACCATTTGGCTCCGGGTCTTATCTCCGCTTGCCAACGTCTGGGACAGCCCCCCCCCCACCCCACGGCAGCACATTAATTAATTTAAAAATACAACTCAATCGCAACGGAGCCTCGCGTAAACGCTGGGAAAGGATCGCGCAGAGGGTCTTACCTTGCTATATCGGAGCGTGGCAAACTACACCAGCAGCAGCAGGAAGCGAGCACTCGCTGCGGCGCTTAACTCCGAGAAATTTCCGCTTCTGAGAAATCTCGCCCGACTTTGGCGCGCGAGGCGTTCGCGAGGGGCCAGGTGCCGAGCTGACCGAGCAATCGAACGATTTACAAGCGTTGCCGTTTTGCGTTGTCGCTAAACGCGAGTCGCCGCCGTAGGGCGATTCTCGGCCGCGCTGTAAAACGTCGGGATCCCACGATCGCAAGCAAACCACCGCCCCCCACCCCTATAGTCCGATAAGTCCCGCATGTCCAGTGGCTCGCGCGCGGAGCTGTCCACTCTGCCAGGTGCTGATCTGCTCGCCCGCTGGAAACCGCACACCCACCGCAGCAGCGAGGCAGGCGTGTTGTGGGGACCGTTATCTTGAGGCCCAAGGCGGTTTCCGGACCGCCGGCGGCTCCGTGCTATATTTACTTTGCTCGCTCGTAGCCACCGAGTTATTAAACGTTTCAAGTCGCGCACTCGCGCCAAAGTGATAATGCGCGTCGTTTGATGTTGCCGGCTATTGTTTTGGTTGTCTGCGCGAGGTTTATTGTTTAGTGTGTTTTATTTGATTGCATCGTTGGGTTATGTGGTTTTGGCCGTTTTATCGGCCTGCGCGCTGTGTTTATCGGTTTGTTTTTTCCCCATTATTAGATGTGTGCGGCGCTTTTCGACGTTTGGATTAGAAGCGTTTTTTAACACGTAAAAAAACCATTATCATATTACATGTGATTGAAGGGTGGTGCTGTTTGAGTTCATTACTGCGTTTGGCGAATATACTCAATCTGTGTGTTACAGTCACTGCATCCTCCCAATAGTGAGACGCACCCCTCTCACCCAACTGTTTGTACGAAAAAGTCGGGGGTGCATTGTATTATTGGCTACGTGTGTGTACGTGTGTGTGTGTGTGTGAGACCGCGATGAGCAGTGACGCAGTAGTTGACACGCTGCGCTACGGACTCCGCGGCCCGAGTTCGATTCCCGCTCAAGGCCAACACCAGTGAAGATTTTCTGAACCGGTCCTCGTCCTCCCTTAGTTCCACGCAGCCTCAGATAAGTACCTGGCGCGGTGCGTAAACATCGCCACTGGGGAGACGAAGGCGGCCGGGCGTGGTCCTGGGCACCCTCTCGTGTGACATGCCGCCCTTCGTAGGTGCTCGTTAACATCACTTTCCCCAGATGCCTGTCAAGGCTATTTGGGGGATCTTTGTCTTTGTGTGTGTGACCAGAATTGTACAGTAAAACCTCGATTTAACGGACCTCTATTCAACAGACGAATGTTTTCCCCTACTTCCGAGACAGCGGTCTGCATTGGAGATAATGGACGTAATATTGGTTTTTGTGTTTTTATTTTCTACTATTAGATACATATATTCCTCTGTTTAATGGTGTTCATAATATACAGGTCATTAAAAGATAGCTCATTACTTTGTATATACGTTCGTAATATAAACATCCATTAAATCGAGGTTTTACTGTATAACTGCACTCTCCGCAGCGTATTATAAACCGGATATCCCCGAATGTGTTGTGTGTGTAACCCATGTCTATACTTTGTCTTTACCAAACCGTACTCTGCGTATTATTGTGTCCAATAATGACTATAACGTAACGTGCACATAATGTGCATCATTATATAAACGAGGAGTTGTGTTAAATCAACCTCAAATATATATACAGTACGTAGAAAAAAAAATGGTTCGTTTTTGGAAAAATGCCAGAATTCATCGATAATTAGTTTTTCTCTCAAATTAATATTTACCTTCGCTGTCATATATCATCGTGTTACGCGACTGATTTCAGCGTCGGAAAAATAACACCGGGGTTACGCACTCTGGCAGTGCATGACACTCCCCACAATTGTCTTGCATCAAATAACAACATTCACCAAAAACAGCAACAACAACAACACAATCACGCAGTATTCACCGATATCACTGCGCTGTAATGAATCACGTGTCAAAAATGTTTGAGATAATTGCCCTTCTTCCACAGGGCCATATGTGCCATTGAACACAAAGTCGCATATTGTACCTATATATTCCCTTCTAGGATCAGGGTTAATGATTGTGCGCCGCTTGCAAAAGCGGCAGTGTCGCAAAATAATTAAAAATTCCAAAAACACACTCTGTCCCTGCAGCTACCAAAAGCGTCCTGTTACTTGGCAAAAAAACTGGAGGCCAGTTACTTCATTTACATGGGTCAGACTCTCACAGACAAACATGTTGTTTTGGAATAAGTGCAGTGCTTACTGCTGTCTGTGGTGTAACGGTCGCGGGACATTGACAGCTGATTTCTTATCACGACTGCCAAATGGGGCCTGTGGTTGATCAGTTATTTTTTTTGTTACGATTTTTTTTTAGAGTAGAGCAGAGCGGCTGGGCTCGATGCACGGGTGGGGGTGGTGTGGAAG
>JAZEWU010000042.1:3016553-3027248 GCA_036362915.1 Geotria australis
CGCCAACGGTTGCCCTCGCCGCGAGCGGCGTTCATTTCACGAACAAAAATTAGCGACAACATTTTTTATAAAATAAGTGTACGTTATTTATACGTGTTTTTTTTAATCTAGGCTACGCGCACTTTAAGGCCATCGCGTGAAGCGCGGAAAGCTCGCTAACTTTACTTTGTGTGTATCAAGATTGACTGAGATGACACTTGAGATGACGATATTGAGGGGGGAAGGAGGTGAACCGTATCCCCGACACATCCTCATCTAACAGCAGAGTGGTCTACATGTTCGTCTGCCTAGTCGGTCAGACTAAACGCCTGACTGAACGTAATCCACAGACGTAAGGCCTGACTAAAACGCCACAGGTTGCTGCCGGTGTTGCGATCCGCAAGCGATTTTAAGGCGGCGGACGGTTTTTAACGTCACAAACACGCTCGGGTCACGTGCGTGAACCTGACCCAGAATGCTCGATGTTTTATTGGACGTGGTTCCTGTTATCCGACCCGGTGGCAGGTCAACGGCGGTCGTCCCACGGTTGTACCGGTCCCCGTCGCGGCAAGGTGGAAATTCCGCCGCCAGCTCCGGACTACCGGTAGAGACGAGCGCCCGCAAACGCTCGCTCGCTCGAGTACGAAGACGCTCGCTTATTGTCATTGTCCGCGTGTTTACCGGCCTAGCGCGGAGATCACGACGCCGTACGAAGCCCCGGCGGCTCCTCGTTGACGTCGTGACCGCGTTGGGGCGGCGCGCGGCGAGGGGGAGCGAGACCGCCGCGCGCGTCGCTAACACGCTCGCAAATTAAGTCGCTAAAGTGTCGACAGCCGGGAAACAAGCCTCGGTAATGACACACCGCGAGGATTAGCGCGCGTCGCTGACAAGTGATTGACCCAAGGCTGACGCAGCGTTGGCGGTGCCAGTCTCGAGCACACACCCCGCCACATTTCCCCCCCCCCCAAAAAAAAAACCGACTATCGCCCAAACCAACCCACCCATCCCGTCCAGTTCTGCAGTAGTCGACCCAATTGGGAAATGTTCTCCAATGCTTATAATGCATTTGTTTTGTACGGCGCTTAGCGACCTTTAATGGTGTCAGTTATTATTATTAACCGTAGTGCCTTGTTTCTGACAATGAATGATGATGAACGTAGTGCCTTGTCGCCTTATCGAATGGTGTGACTTGGCAATTTCTCTCAGCGGATACTCTTTAGGGATAGCCTCGCAGATCGGGAGGCGAAACGTCGCGAAGGAGGGCCGGGCAGGAACGCTGCACACGGCTGTGGCAGAAAGAGCAGCCCTCGGGAGCGAATTTCATACATCGAGGCGTGAAAACCTACAACAATATACAATGGTGTGAATTCCATACGTGTGTATTCCGATCACTGCCTGACCGCAATCATAATGCGATGCCAAACCGTCAATTCCCACTTGCAACCGCATTTGGCGTGTATCCTTGTTTGTTTACATACTGGTACAAGATTCACCCTCATATCTGTTTACGTTAATGTGTCGACAGCTTAGGATTGTAATTTGTGTCTCGTTGAAGCTGGGGGTAATCTGCTACGGACAATTTGCACTGCAGGCCGATTACCTTTGACGTAATTTTCGATTCCTCGTCATGTGATAGGTACATTTTTTTGTTTTTTGTTCCGCTTTTCATTTGAGTGTTATTTTTTTCTCTCTTTTTCGTTATTTTTGTGACCCGGATCACGCTTACGAACGAGATCACTCCAGTCTCTGGAGTCGTCACCCGTTTAAAGAAAAATAAACTTGGAACATGCTGTGGATTTTATCCGGATTCTCCACTTTCCTGCCACAGTCCAAATACGTGCTGCTGCCTAGGTTAATTGGGCCCGCTGACTAAATCGCCTCCCGTCCCTTCCTGGGTAAAGCCCTGCCTTGCACCCTGTATCTACCTCGACATATCTGGCCGCCGGGACGACCCTATACAGGATTCAGTGGGCACTGATAAAAAAAATAACCAAATATACATTTATTATTATGGCAGAAAATACCCAGTGAGCTGGGTAAGCTCGGTGAGCGGGATTCCTGCGATACGACCAACGTACAAACTACGAACGAACTTGCTACGGCCGCGAACGTAAGCAGGCGGCGGGATCTATAGGATAGGTGCACGCCGACAAACAAGAGACACCTTACGAAACGGTCTCCCCCGGCGATCGAGCGAGAGCGAGTGGCAGGCGGGCTGGCGAACGATTTTTTTTTTACCCGCGCAATGCCAAACGGGCAGTTTGAGAAGCTCTCATTTCCTCCGAGCCGGCGCTGGCAGAAGTGACGCTATCTGAGCCGCGCACGTGCATCCGAGAGCGGGCCGCAAGAACTTCTGCCTCGTAAATATCCACGCTCGCGCGCGGCAGATGTTAAATAATTAGTTTAAAAACGAACGCCGTTTGAAACCATTACCATCCAGGTACCCGCCCCGTTTAAGAGAGCTCCTCCGTCGGACAGAGACGTACGTTTTTTTTTTAAATAGACTTTTGCGCGCTCGTGTTTTTAATGAAAACCGCTTTGAGCGCAGCAACGTATCCCCTTTCAACTCGCGGCGAAATTTGCGAATAAGGAATGTATTTATTTTATAAGAGGAACAAGCGTTGTGGGTCTCTGTATTTTTTAAAATCCTCTTATTTTATAGCAATCTGTGAGGCTGAGCATTTAATTTTAGTGAGGACAGGAGGCTACGTGTGCAGAAGTACGTTTTCAAATGCACGAAGAACCAGGGTAGACTTGAGTTTTATTCAAATTAACCAACTGCCTATTTTCGCCAACCTGACGAAGCTATCCATCCGGCTGGCTCAGTTGGAGAGCGAGTGCCTCACAATCAGGAGGTTGACAGTTTAATTCCTGGTTTTGGCTGGCGGTTGACTCGACTCATCATCCGTCTGCAGTCGATAAATTGTATAACACTGCGGGAAAGTCCTACAGATAAACTCGCCTCCACAAAACTACAGCAACACAAAGTGATTTCGTGGTGAAATGAGCTTTGATGCGGCGCTCATCTGTTCTTCTTCTTCGAAGTGCGACGGTTAAAATTACAGTTTCTGTTATTTACAGCAGAGCCAGTGGTGGAAATTCCCCATGCCTATCATGGAGGCGAGTTTCTCTGTAGGACACGGCTATCGCGAAAGACGAGCTCTTGAGAGCGATAGTCCGCGAACCACTTGGACCCTTCAGCCCGTTTCCGTGGCGGTAACCGCGCGGCGTGAGATGGTGATGCCCTCGATCGGCGCCGCACGACCGTTGACTGGGATCGCGAAGAAGGCAGCAACTGAACCCAACACCGAGCGGCAGATGCCGCGGCACAAAAAATATTTGACATTTAATCCAGAGCCAATGACATAGCTGTGAACTTGGCCTCATTTTTCGTTTAGGGTTTTTGGAACGATTTTTTGGCACCTTTTCCCCCACCGCCCCGACGTTAAAAGTATTTATTTACCGATTTGCGTTCTATGCCGGGGGCCGGGTTTTTTTTTTTACGGACGTCGTTACGTAAAGCGATGATCGATCGCCACGCGCTCGGGAAAATTACTTTTAGGATGAAAATTTAAATCGAGGATTTGCTTGCAACTTTATTTGTTTATTTTACGGACCGCAGGCCAGATCCGTCACCGACAACAAACGCGCTCACATCTGGATCAACGTGCCGGCCTGGAACCTCCCAAAAAATAGCCTTGAGACACATTTGGGGGGATTTTCTGGATACTTAAAAATACATTTCTCTTGGTATTATTATTCCGCGGCAATTATCACGTTTCAAAATAATTTCTGGGAAAATAATTTATGGGGTTTTTGTGTTGTGTAAATTATTTTTTTTTATTTGCGTGGCTGTGTGAATTTTAGATATTTTTTTATTCGTGCACGATTAAACCTCGATTTAACGGACCCTCGATTCAACGGACTTTGGAAGCAACGGAGGCTGTCCGCTACTTCCGAGATAGCGGGCTACTTTGGAAATAATGGAAATAGTATTTTTTTTATTTTTGTGTTTTTATTGCTGCTATTAGATACGTGTATTACCATGGTTAATGGTGTTTGTAAAATACAGGTTGTTATGAGATATGGTCATTACTCTGTACATTGCAATAATTATTTAGCAGACTTCCTTAATCCAGGGCGTTATACATTACATCACCACGTTATACACATTATAAATAATCAATGAATGCATATATAAATAAATAAAATCGAATGGTTGCTTCGTTGTGATTGTGGTCATGCCGCTAGATATGTGTTGAATAAATGTGCCTTCAAAGTTTTCGGAATGTTATATAAGCTCGTCTTAGAAACTTCTGGATTTAAGGGACTTCCGGACACCCTTTCCGCCCCTCTTAGTCCGTTAAATCGAGGCTTTACTGTAATTGAGATTTTTTGACGGACACAATGATAGCATATACTACATCACGTGTTCCATGAGTGTTTAACGCTTACGAAAGCGTTTACACATATACACAAACAGTACCTCTAATCCAAATGTGTGCGTACGCGTACGTACACACGACTACCCAGACTGACTTAAACTCCACGGATGACCTAGAAGGGCTACAAAGCTCAAATCTGGCACAACCGAGATTATATATGCGAGAAAAATATACTTTTGTGGCATCTTGGTGGTGCTGTGAAAAACGGGCATTTGTGCGCGATACCTCCTGTTCGATATCTATAGTCTTAGGGCCACGGTGTTATTGACGAACGCGTTGAGGTTTTGTTTGTTGCGCTCGTACACCGCTGCCGATGCAGCGCAGCAGCAGTATCACGACAAATCTCCTCGCTATAAATAGCAAAATATAAAAAGCCGCAATGTTTACAATTTACACCCCCCAACAAAATTACGACCCTGAGGTTTAACCGCCTTCACTCGCAGAGCAGTGACAATCTTGAAGTTCAAAGTCACGTCAAAGTCTCACGACAGACACTTAAATCCCCAAGTACGCTCCTCACCAGCGGCAGGGTGTTTGTGCGGTGGCAACATTCGCACCTCACAGAAAGAAGGTTCTGCGGTTCGATTCCCGCCTCGGGCACCTTTCTGCGTGGAGTTTGTGTCTGTTATCCCCCTGTTCTGCGTGGGTTTCCTCCGGCTTCTCCGGTCTCCTCCCACCTCCTACCACGACTTAAAAAGACACTCGATAATTAATTGGCCGATAACGTCCTAACATTTAGAACGCAGTGTCTGGCGGGTAGACGCCGGCTAACCGCGTGACTGACTTCCCCCCCCGCCACCCGCCCGCCCCCTCTGCGGCTGCTTCACGCCTCTGAGTCGTACGCTCTTCGAACAAATACGTTCTACGGGGAACGAATACCGTGCCGCGCGTTACAAATTACAAATTTGCTTTACACAATTAATAATAATGATTTTACGTTTATAACGCGCACATATTCATTCAATGTCAAAGGTATTCATTCGACGAGAGAACGACTCAGAGGCGCGAGGAAAGCGCAGAGAGGCGGAGTAGGCAGCCAGGCGGTTTGCCGGCACCATATTGCCACACACTGCTTCCTATATGTTATGATGTTATCGGCGAACTGATTAACGAGTTTATTTTTTTTTAAGTTGTGGGGTTCAATCGGAGAACCCGGAGGAAACCCGCGCAGAACAGGGGGAGAACACACAAACCCCACGCGGAAAGGCGCCCAAGGCGGGGAATCGAACCGCCTCAGGCGAGACCATTCTTTCTGTGAGGCGCGGATGTTACCACTGCGCCACCCTGCCGCCATGTGCTTGCCAACGGTGTTTGCGGCTGGTGATGACTTCACTGCACGCACCCGTGGAGTCCGTCTAATTTTGAAGCATGGTTTAAATTTGCAGATGTGAAAAATACAGGGAAAAACATCAGCCAGATGTGTCCCAAATGGATATTTTTTTTCTCTCAAAACATCACAAAAAACCATTACGAAACAGCTTTAATGTCACTGTATACGTACGCAAAAAAAAATCGCGTTATATAATTCGCGCGCGTTCGTAACTATCCGATGCGCCGTGTGTGTTTGAAAATTATATTAAGTGCCGTGAGTGCTCCGTCCGTGTGTGCTGTGCTGTGTTCGTGTAAGCGGCGCGGCGGTTAGCGTGCTGAGCTGAATTTACCAATGCCGCGGCTAACATCAGTGGCGAATTCCTGAACTGGTCCTGGGTAAGCCCTAGATCGACGCAGAATTAGTTACAATCATATTAGTGATTTGATCTCGTAATGCGCACAGAATGAGTACACGGCGCAGCGTGTAAACATCGGCACGGGGGAGACGAAGGCGGTCTGGCATGGTTGTGTGTTTGTGTGTTATGCCATCCCTCATAGCTGCTCGCTAACAGCACTTACCCCAACAGCCTAGTTCTATATGGCAGATAATTATCTTTGTTTTAATGTACTTTGCGCACATGTAATAGGTTTTATGGTGTATTAAATATATTTAAAGATCACAGTTTAAAGTTCAGACGTTATTTTACTGCCTTTAAGAAACATTGTATTTTTCTATGCGATTTACTCAGAAGCTGTTTTATTTTCCTGTATAAATACGCATTGTTAATTTACTGTAGTTCACATCTTCAGTGGCTTAAAAGTGCGCATCCCTCGTCAGTCTACTGCTGGATGAATGCCTCCCCACGCCGTGCGGATAACGGGGGCTTGTTTGACCATACTTCACCAAATTTGTCAGGTTGGGGGGTGGGGCGGGGGGTTTTGGCCAGAACCGGTCCTGATCTCCCTCGCCACTGATGTTAGCCGTAACTGGGACATCCAACTCCGGTCGCCGGATTCCCAACTCGGCGCGCTAACCTTCGCACCTCCGCTCCGCCGCAAGTTTACTGCTTGTGCGTCTCGCGAACATTTTGTGCGGCTTAAAAAAAAAACCACGCGTTCCCTTAAAAAAAATAGTTCTCGGGGAGTGTGAACAATTGCTTGCGGGGTCACGCTCGTTACACGCGAGTGTGCACAATCCGATCTCACGCGCAACGTATCGTGACCTCCGCTGGGTTAAAGTGACGTTGCGCGGCCACAGACGCTGGGAACAAGTTCACGCGTCGTTATACTAATCAGCTGCGGTCAATCCACTGCTGGATGACGACCCCCCCCCACCTGCCGCCCCCAGCCCCTCGGCTCTGGCGGATCGTGACATCGCCGGCATCTCCCGCGATACGGCGATGTCACGATCCGCCCGAGCCGATTTCGTCGCTCCATCTCCCCCGGTGGACGTCCTCGGGGACGCGTTCCGATCCGTGGATGCCGCGACGTTGTTTATTCGTGGCGATCGGCCGTGACGCGTGCTGTCCAGCAGCGCTCCCTTTCCTTATTCCGTCCCTATTCACGGACGCGTTCTCGGTATCCGCTTATCCCTTCGAAGGGTCGCGGTGAGCCGCAGCCTGTCCAGGTAGATACGGGGCGCAAGGCAGGGCTGTGTCCGTGATGGGACGCCAGCTCATCGCAGGGCACCGGGGGGAATTTAGTCAGGCTAATAAAACCTAGGCAGCACTAGCAAGCGTGTCTTTGGACGATGGGAGGAAACCGGCGAAAACCCACGCGGACACGGGGAGAACGCGCAAACGCGGCACGGCACCAGGAACGCGAATCGAACCCGAGTTGCTGCGAGGCGGCAGCGCTACCATGCCATGCATGATGCCTCTAAACTGTGTGTGTTCTCTCATCTGGGTGTTCCTCTTTCTTGCTCAAACCAAGCACGCATCTCTCCACAGTTGTCTTTGGCAAATTCACATATTGTTCGGTCTAATTTTCTCCCTTGATTGGCGTATCCTTCTATAACCAGCCTTTAAGCTTCAATTTGTGAAAAATTTAATTCTCAATGCGGGTTTCCAATCTAAATACAATACGGGCCTGGGTTGGTAAATTTGTATTTTCATCAAAGACATGTACAATTTACACTTTAACGGTGAAGAAAATTCTACTTACTAGTTTATATTTTGTCGTTGTTTTGCAGAAAGCGCGACAGATGGTGGATGGCTTGCGGAGGCCTTCATCTAGCAGCGGATTGATCACGGCCAGTGATGACGGTCTGTGGTTTTTACTTCTTAAATATTGTGCCGCGTTTTTATAACGTCCCCTATTTTTACTTATTTACCTAACTGTACAATGCGCAATAGTCACGTCTTATTTCATAATAAAAAAATAACACGGCTTTTCACTCTGTTCGTTTGCAACTAATTAACGTACAACTAAATAAACACTGCAAGTTAAAGAAAATACTTATTTATGTTAAAGGACACAGGAACTGGCAGATAATAATGATGATATCCGTTAAGGTTAGCGTATTCTGGAGTTTATAACGCACCCGTTCTCCTACGCGTTCTAACAGGTAGGTAGAAGCCGGGTGTTACGATCCGTTGTGTGCGCGCGTGCGAACGAGTTTTGCGCGAAGTTTTCGTTTTCCACGGCATCCTATAATCCAGAGAACACGGTATATATATATGATCATTTTTTAAAATGCTCATACATTTTTTTGCCCTACAACTTCAAACTCCTGATGTTTGTTTTCACGGCTCGATTCATGATGGTTGCTCTTCAGAGCTGTTCTGATGATACTTCCAATGTGGGAGGGAAAACTTCGCGAGTGAGAGAGAGTGAGATCGCTCGCCACGGCTATCCCAAAAGAACAGCGCTGAAGAGCAACCATCAACTTCAAATTCCTTCGCTGGCGACTAGAAAAGATTATTTCGCGACGACTTCCAAGCGGCTCACGGTCGCGGCGCTGTTTAAACTTAGCCCCAATTCCCGTCCGGATCGAGTCTGCGAAAGCACGACGCATCCGCGCTCAAACTACCGGCTCGGACGGGGAGATTCCGGACGACGGCGCGACGCTTCGATCCTCCGCTCGCAGTGCAGGAAACCCGCGGCCTTCCCAGCCGGGGCGAACGTAACTCCCAACCAGACGGCGCGATTCGCGGCGAGGTTTTTAAAACCGGCAGAGCGAGAGAGAAATGTGCGCCACATCCAGCCCCGAAGTGGCAGCGGCAGCGGCCTGGACTAACTTCCTAAATAAACCCACGTGGCCCTTGGAAAATGGACGTGTACAAACGTTTCGTTAATTTGTTCCATCTGAATTTACGCTTTTATGCTATTTTCGTTCAAGCGTCGTTCGGCAGTAACGTTTGGAAGTTTCTTAATTTGCGTCGTTACCGAGTTATTTCAATCCCCCCCCCTCCACCACCACCTCCCCGTGCACATTGTATCGAGCGCGTGTCTCATTTGTGTCACACTTGTGTAACGACCGTGTTTTGAAAAACGCCTTTCATAATGTCGCTTAGATAGGTCGCTTCCCTAAAATTGTAAACAAAATAAACGCGCACGCACATCTACGCACGCGCGGGTTCGCCGCCGAGTTGCGAGTCTCACTCGTTTCTATCGCACGTTTGGTAAACAAACGCCCGTACAGTGTCACTCAAAAACATAATAATGTTGCTCCCTTAAAATAATTTGTTTTGTAAACCCCACACGCGCAAAACACAACGCAGCATTGCTCCCGCTCTCTGCAACCGTCGTTCTAACATGCTGTTACAAGAAAAGTATCTTAGAACATGTTGCTTCCTACAGAGTGCGACTAGAACTCCGATAAAAAAAAATCCCACCACGCGCGCGGGACAACACGGACACGTTTTCCCTATCCTCTAACTTTGCGTTCCGCGCCACTTAGTTACCGTCGCGCTTTTTAACGAGCGTCCCTTCTAAACCGGCCGTACGGCGCCGCCACGAATTTACTTTCCTAAAAAACCGGGAACGAAGCGTCGGCACAAAAAAAAAACCGCACGCGCGCGCCCACGCCAAAACGCCACGCTCGGCCCGCTCCACCTTTGGCGATAGTAAAAAAAACACGATCCATTTAAATAACCGCCGTGCGCGGCGAGTGCGCGTGAACGTCGGTCGCAGCGGTGTCGGCCGGTGGTGGCGCGCGCGTGTGCGTGCGTAGCCCGCCTGGCGGTTTGCGTGCAACTCACCGGTCTGGCCCGCGGGTCTGTGGTTGCCCCCCGCTTATCTCGCGCTCGCCCGGCTGGGTGGCCACGGTCTCCTCGCGCCGCTCGGGTAAAAACCGCAAAGCGTCGACCGAAGCGCCCGCGATGAGCTGTGGCGACGGCGCCCGGTCACCGCCCCGCACCGCCCGCCGGGAACCAAACCCCCCCACCTCCGTGGAGCCGAGTCGAGCGACGATCCTCTTTCTCGAAAACTTGACCAGAAAATGTAAAAATAACGGCGATGGCGATAAGTCACGGCAGGAAAAAAATTACGGACGCGCGCTGTTTATTCGAGGCTTTCGAAGGCGCTCGAAGACTTCAAAACAAGTTTTTTTCCCCCCCCCAAAAAAATTTTAAACTCTTGCTGCGTCCCGACGAAGTTCTGAGCCGCCTCGGATGGGAGATGTCGGCGAGACGTGGATTTTTTCCGCGCAGGTGGCTGATCCGGCTCGAGGTTCCCTAGCGCGGCTCGGCGAGAGGGTCGCAAGGCGGACGGCGTCCCGAGCGGAGAAATGTTTGGTGGTTTTGGGGACACCGCGATGGACCTCCGCAAAGGGTCCCCTTTTGGCTTTTTCCCGTCTCGAAACTAACTCTCTCTCGATCCCCCCCTGTCCTGTCTCTGTCGCTCGCTGCGCTCTCTCTCTCTCCCTCTCCGTCTCGCCCGCCGCCTGTAATCTTCAATTGCCTCGCTCGCAGGCAAGGGAAGAGGGGCGTGCGGTCGAGAGTGGATCCTGACGGAGGAG
>JAZEWU010000042.1:3027618-3047707 GCA_036362915.1 Geotria australis
GACGCTCGCCGGTCGGGTTTAGCGCAGCCAGAACTCCCGAAGGCGGTTTCGTCGCGCGGCTAAAAAAGCGGGCATCGACGCGTTCAAGTAATAAATAATAACACGCGAAAAAATTGCTCGGCAACTTCGCGCCGCGCCGTATTTTGCGCGACGTGGAAAAAAATTGTCACGCGACCGAATTGTTTTTTTTCTTTGCTTTTTTTTTGTTTTTCAATCTTCTGGCGTGGCTTGAGTCAGGAATGACAGAGGCGTGTGCTTCCCATGTTCGAAAAAGGCCAACCCATCCGCTCTGCCGAGGCACAAAACCATATGCCGACGGGGCCCCCAACTCTGGTTGCAATAAGTGAAGGAGTGTGAATGCGATCTGGCTTATTCTGGACTTTGATCAAAGCGCATTTAAATTCCTATACGTCATTGATTTCACATGAGCACGAGGTTCGCCTTATGTTTACATCCGTCGCATTTTTACTTTCGGAAAACGCACGCCGATTACCGTGCGTGTAATCGCACACCGAGAGCGCGCGCGCGCCCGCTCGCGCACGTGGCAGCGGTGCGTTACGTGATAATGATTTACAGCCCTCGGTCGCATCCACTGCTGGATGAAGGCCCCCCTGCCCGAGACTATCACCGTCTGAGCCCAAGTCCTCTCTCGAAAGGCGGCGGCAGTCACGGCACTTCCTCGCGCGTAGCCAGGGGCGTAGCAACGGAAAATAGCGCCAATGGCGAGCGCTGAAATTGCGCCCCTGTCCAAACATCTGACACCCATCTTTTAGATAATTTTATCATAATATCAGCTCAAAGGTCAAGATGGTTAATCTTTTAATTAACAAACTATGGCGCTAGATGAAAATTATAACTGCACCTTCACTATCCGAGGATGGCTTGTCTGACTTTAATAGAAACCGCTAAGTGGCGCCCCCCTTCAAGTGGCGCCCAGGGCACGTGCCATACCCTACATACGCCCCTGCGCGTATCCCTGTCCGCGATATTTACTCGAGAACTTCTATTATCACTCGCAGCTGCGTCCGAGCGTTCGCATCGCCTCCGTCCTAAATTCGGCTGGCTGCTCGCACCTACAATTTCCCCGCTCACAATCCTACGATGTATAATAATTCACCGGGCGCCGACGCGGGAGAGCTGATTTTCGTTGCTCCGTCTTCTCGGTAGAAGTTCTTTGTGTCGGACGCGTTCCGTTCCCCTGCTGCCACTCCTTCACTGTCCTTGACCGTCGGCCAACATCTGCTATTGCGACGTGTCCTGGCATGGCCCGTTTGGATTTATTAAACGGTGGTGAATCATAATCTGACAGAGATTTACTCCGGCCATTTATAAAGCCACTGCCCTCTATGGATCGTGGCCGTGTCGTGGCGGAGGGGTTTGCGTGTTACAGTGAACGCCGCGGTTGTGTTACCTGGAGTCGAGCACTCCTGCTAGGGTCTCGCTTGCTGGATAGGTCTGGGGTCTAGCGCTCCTGCTAGGGTGTCCCTAGGTGAATAGATCTGGGGTCTAGCACTCCTGCTAGGGTCTCCCTTGGTGAACAGGTCTGGAGTCGAGCACTCCTGCTAGGGTCTTCCTTGGTGAACAGGTCTGGGGGAGAGGTTCCAGACAAACAGCTATCCAAAGAGCTTCCGACTAAAGGAGGTTGGCATCAGGAAGCGCGTCCGGCCCTAGGATTCTGCTCCGGTACCCCCATCATTGGGGAGCAACCGGGCAACCCGGGTCAACCTGGATAGCGGTCGTTTAAACGGGCAGCACGTGTATTAATCCACTGCTGGATGAACCCTAACCCTCTGCACTGTGAAAGTCAGGGAGGTTGTTCGACCGTCGTTTAGCACCCTGGTTCAATACTGTTTACTGATGGGCGTTGTGGTTTTTGGAGGGGGGGGGGAGGCGGGGGATGTCTCCAGGACCATGTCAGACATTACTCACCGATTACGTTGCTAGCCATGGCTGCGAATTAAACTGGGGCGGCACGGTGGCGCGGTGAGTAGCGCGCTGCTGCCTCAAAGCAAAATGGTCCCGAGTTCGATTCCCAGCTCGGTTACGTTTCTTCGTGGAGTTTGCATGTTCTCTCCGTGTTTGGGTGGGTTTTTGCAGTTTACTCCGTTTTCCTCCCACAGTCAAAAGATATGCTGCTGACTGAAATTGCCCCGGTGCCCTGAGATGTTGTAACTTGCTGGACAACTGCTAAAAAGAGCTACGCCGCTCAACGGTTCGTTACAGCTTAAATTTAAAAAAATTAGTGATTGACGGGGCGCCGAGTTCAGAGTGCAGTGTCACCCACTCCCAAATCGTCGTATGCCTACGCGCCGAATTATAAACCACAACATTTAGTTAAATTAAATACGTTTTGGCGGCTCTGGGCAAATTACTGTACGCAGCGGTTAAGTTGTAAGAACTGTACTTGGCGGGCAAACGCTCGTTTGTAAAAGCTGACGCAAGCTTCGGTGAGAGGGCACCACGTGAAACGTCCTCTCGTTCAGACTCTGGATTCGCGGTTTGCGACTCGCGCATTTTTAACTTCACCTTTTCATTGCAAGCTGTTTGTCAACGCGCGTGTTCCTTTATATTTTTCGCAGCGTTGACACGATTGCGGTTTAAATGTTGTCGTCGTCAGCCGCGGTCTCGCCACTGCTGGACGAAAGCCCCACGCAAGGAGGCTGCCACCTCTCCCTTAAACAAGCCTTATAGAAATAATGACATTAATAATAATAAAAGTCACAATGAATGGTTGTATAATTTATAACGTGCAAATACCACGCCTGGTCATGGACGAGACACGGATACGGAGGTGCGAGGAAAACGCAGAGAGGCGGGTAGGGGGAAGGCAGGCACGCGGTTAACCGGCGCCAACGTTTTCCACACACTGCGTCCTATATATATAATGATCTCGGCCAATTCATCAATATTTATTTTTTGATGCTGAAGTAAACCGGGGGAACCCGGAGGAAATCCACACAGAACAGGAGGAGAACACACAAACTCCGCACAGAAAGGTGCCTGAGGCAGGAATCGAACCGCCTCGGGCAGGACTTTCTTTCTGCGAGGCGCAGTTGTTACCGTATGTGCTTTCGAGACGAGACGGGAATTGCGACGGAATTATCGCTCGATTTTTGTTTTTTGATTGCAGCAGTTTCATTCCACCCGTTCCCTCGGAGGAAAGTTTAACACGTTCCGGCGCGCTGTGTTTCAAACGGGTACGCGCCGGAACTGACCGAGCGAGCGGGTGAGCGGGCAGATGAGTGGGCGAGCGAGCGAGTGGACGAATTGATCGGGTGGGTGGGCGGGCGAACGAGCAGAAGAGTGGGCGAGCGAGTGAAACGGGCAAGCTGATGAGTAAGCGGGTGGGCGAGCGGGTGAGCGAGCGAGCGGTTAGATGTTTATTATTACAGCAGAAAATACCCAGTGATCTCTCGCAGGTCCCTGGAAGTGGGATTTACGCAACACGACCCTGTACAGGATTAATAATAATATAATTGTATATGGCGCCTTTCACCCGAGGGTCACAAAGCGCTGCACAAGGGCCGCGGAGAGAAACGGCATGTCAACAACGAACAAAAAACCCAATAAAAACCAAAGCGGTTTCTGACAATGAGATGAGATTAATCAACATTGGTGTATTTACTGGTTAAGTGAGCAGGTGAGCGCGTGAGCGAGCGGGTAGGCGGGTGGGTGAGCGAACAGGCGAGCGGGTGAGCGGACGAGTTAGCGGGTGAGCGATCACCTCAGGGCAGGGCAACATTTTACACGTGCTCGCTTCCGCCAAACTAAACACGATCACGTATCCATTTGGACTCTCATTGATTGAGCGCCGCAGCAATAACACGGCTAGCCTTTTACAGCAAACATTGCATTAGCAAGGGGCGCGCGCACAAGCAGCAAGCACCACCGCGCCCGCCCGGCTCTATTCATCAAATCTCTCCCATCAATTATTAATCGGCGTTTTTTTTTTTGCCCGGGCTAGCCGGAGCACCCCTCGGTGTATTTACCGATTAGCCGTGCTCGCTCCGCGTGTGGTGTGTTGTGGTGTGTGTATACTTCACCGTTCGGAGAGCGGTAGCCCAGTGGTCAGCGCGCTGGGCTACGAATCTGTCGACCCGAGTTCAAATCCCGCTCACGGCCAACACTCAGTTAGGATTTTGTGAAACCGGTCCTGGGCCTCCCCTAGGTCGATTCAGCCTCAAATGAGTACCTAGTGCGGTGACTAGGGAGACAAAGGCGGCCGGGCGTGGTGCTGGTCACCCACCCGCCTCGTGGGCCGTGTCGACCTTCATAGGTGCTCGCTAACGGCACTTGCCCCAACATTCTGTTAAGGCTATACGGGGGATCTTTGTATTTGTGGGGTTTTTTTTACTTCACCGTGGGCACTATCGGCGAGGCTGCATTTGGCCGCCGCGTGTAATTTATTGAGATGTCACAAATTAACTGCGGGCGTTTTTACGGCTCGAGGATTTGCTGATCGCCGTGAGTCCGCGTAAGAGGGCAATAGCATACACCACCCCACCACCCCACCTCCCCGCTTGGCCCAGCCAACTCCGAGTGCGGCTCGGGGGGCCCGCTTTATGGTTTCAGTGGCAAGCTTATCTCAAGAAGTTTGTACTTTAGGGTTTTATAAATTAAAAAAGCCCTGTTTCTTTGTCGATACAGGTAAAGGTGCAACCCTGACGATGTTTCGCTCGCTCTACTGCTGTGGAAACGACCTTCGCTAGAGGTAGCTCTAGAGAGGCATTGTAATAATAATAATAGCATTTTATAGAGCGCCTTTCACCCGAGGGTCACAAAGCGCTACACAAGGGCCGCGGAGAGAACGGCATGTCAACAGCGACAGATTGATAGATGTTTATTATTACGGCAGAAAATACCCAGTGAGTTTGCAAGCTCTTTACGGGATTCCTGCGACACAACTAAACACGATTTTCCCGGCTCGGTTAGGTTTCTGCGTGGAGTTTGTATGTTCTCCCCGTATCCGCGTGGGTTTTCGCCACGCACTCCGGTTTCCTGCCACAGTCCAAAGACACGTTGCTGACTATGTTAATTGTCCTGACGAAATATCCCCACCCTGGTGCCCTGAGATGTCTAACTTGTTTACCCTTCCCCACTGGACATAAATAGCTACATAGCTCAACGGTTCCTTCCAGCGTAGATACGGACGGACCGACTCTGTCCTTAGCGACGTTTCGTCTCGCACGTAGGCACGACGCTCGACACGGCTATCCCTAAAGAGCACCCGTTCCCAACTCGCACCTCTCCTCGTTCGTATGGCAGGCGCCAGTTTGTCCACAGGTTAATTAAGTGCAGACTTTCCGCCCGGCTATCGCCCTGACTCGGTTTAAAGCTCAATCTGCTCCCATAAAGGCAACCTCGGGGCCTCCCGTCCGGGCACCACTATGCAAATCTGACGGTCGTCGTTATCAGAAGCCGCTCGTTCCTGTACAGGGTCGCGGCGAGCCGGACGCTGTCCCGGCAGACACCGGGCGCAAAGGCAGGGGCGATACCTCCTGACGGGACCCTAGTCGTTCTTCTTCTTCTTTGCGATTCTTCGAAGCACGATGGCTAGCTTCTGGACATCGTCGTCTTTCAGCTTGGCTTCGAAGTGTTTGGTAGAATTCGCAGGCAATACCAAGTACTACCTGACAGGGATCGCGACGTGAACGCTTCTACCTTGACCCCCACCCTAGTCGTTGAGCTGATACTTCACGACCGTGCTATTGGGGCTCAAGGTAGAAGCGTTCACGTTGCGATCCCTGTCAAGTAATACTTGGTGTTACCTGCACATTCTACCAAACACGTCGAAGCCGAGAAGCTGAAAGACAACTATGTCCAGAAGCTCAACAGATGCCAGAAGCCCCTCAGTCCGGAGCAAGAAGAGAGGCCAATGCCTGCCGCCTTTAAGGCCAGCACTGACTATTAGATCTCTAAATGTTGAAGGGCTGTCTGCAACTAAAGAAGAACTTATTGCAATGGGAAACTGTCATAACCATCACGCTTCGAAGAATCGAATCGATTGATAATTGCTCTTCAAAGCTGCTCTTTTGGGATAGCGGTGTCGAGCGTTCTCTCTCTCTCCTTGTCTCCCGACGTACGGCTCGACACGGCTATCCCAAAAAAAAAACAGCTTTGAAGAGCAACCGTCAAGTATCACGCGTCGAGCCGTGAAAACCGACATCGGGCACCGAGCGATTATCGCGAAAGCACAGGCGACGCATTAATCACGGAGCCAATTGATTAGCTGAAAATGCATTCGACTAATCATTCATTTGCAGCGACAAAGACACACACACACACAACACACACGCACACCTATGGCGCAAGAACGCGGAATTCCAGCGCGCTGCAGCAACCACCCTAACGTTTTAGGGCCGGCGGGTCGTGGCGCGTTGTTTGTTAAGGTTTATTGTCGCGATATCGCTCGCCCGTTTCTATTTGGTCAGGTTTCCAGCCGGCCAATCTTATCGGCGTTGGCTTTAGCCTCGAAGCATGAGCGTGTCACCAGCAACAACCTCGTCGACACCTCCTCGCCCAACCCCTGTCCCCTCCATACCCCCCCCCCCGCCCACCCCCCGTTTCCCCGTGAATTTGACTAACAAAGCGAGTAATAATAATAATAGCATTTATATAATAATAATAGCAGCATTTACAGAGCGCCTTTCATTGGAGGGTCACAAAGCGCTGCACAAGGATGTGGAGAGAACGGCATGTCAACAACATCAAGACAGATTAACCGAGAGTCAAGCAATGGAGAGTAGTGCTCTCCATAGCTGTGTTTTCGGGGTTGCCGTGTCACTGAACGTTCCTTCTCTCTCCTTCACGACGTGTCATTTCCCACATTGGAGGCATCATCAGGCGTTAGATAGATAGATAGATACACGGATGTTCATTATTACAGCAGAAAAATACCCAGTGAGCGTGCAAGCTCTTTACAGGGTTCCTGCGACACAACTAAACGCGCAAATTTACAAAAGTAAACAAGAAATAGTCGAAATGTGTTGTGTTACGTATCTGCAGTCGCGAAGGAGAGAGAAGGAACGCTCGACACGGCTATGCCGAGAGAACAGCTGTGGAGAGCGATGCTCACGCGTCGAGCCGTGATAAACCTACATCTGCAACGAAGCGAGGAATCTACGCAGGGAATATCGCTGCCACGAGCCCAGGTACAAAGACAAAGATCCCCCCCGTATAGCCTCAACAGATTGCACGGTCAAGTGCTGTTGACGAGCAGCTATAGAGGCCAGCGCGGCACACGAGGGGGGGTGGGGTGGGTGGGTGGCCAGCACCACGCACCGCCACCTTTATCCTCCTAGCGGAGAAGCAAACACCACACCGCGCCGGCAACTAATTTAAGGCCGTGCCGAACTACAGGAGGGTCCCCCCCGGGGACCGATTCGGAAAATCGTCGGCGGCTGTTGACCGAACCCGCGTCGCGGAGGGGCTTCGTAGCGCGGCGCGCTAACCGCTGCGCCACCGCTCCCCACTATCACAAACGCGCGGATAAAGGTCCCCCCCCTGCTAACCCGGTGCTGCCAGGAAGTCTCCGTTGGAGAGGTCAGCAGTATCTCAAGCCGGGTCCACACCTGAGCAATCACTTTGAGGGAAAGCCCGGTCGGCGTGCAACCGTGCGGCTTTGTCACACGCGCGTGGGCGGTCTCTGGCAACCGGTTGCCGAGCGCAGCCTCGAGGAGGTTCGCAAGCCGCGCGATTGGTTCGTGGCGTCGCCGCGCGCGATGGATCGTCACGAACCCGAGCTTCGCGCCCTCCGGTCTCCTTGGCGCGCGGCCGCTCGCTCAGATGCGGACGAAGCGGTCCCGCGGTCAGTCTGTACCGAAGCTGGAAGGAACCGTTTTTTGAGCCGCGTAGCTCTTTTTTTTAACAGTGGTCCGGTGGGGAGAGGGGTAAGCAAGTTACAACATCTCAGGGCACTGGTGGGGTGGGGAGCAATTCCATCCATCCATCCATTGTCAGAAACCGCTTCATCCCATACAGGGTTGCGGTGAGCCGGAGCCTATCCCGGCAGACACAGCGCTCAAGGCAGGGATATACCCAGGATAGGATTAACCTATGCAGCAGCATGTCTTTGGACCGTGGGTGGAAACCGGAGCGCCCGGTGAAAACCCATGCGGACACGGGGAGAACATGCAAACTCCACACAGAAAGGCGGCACCCGAGCCGGGATTCGAATCTGGGGACCTTCTTGCCTGTGAGGCGGCAGCGCTACTCACCGCGCCACCGCCGGGAGGGCAATTCAGTCAGGACAATTAACCTGGGCGACACATGTGGCCGAGGGACTTTTTTCGTAAACAACGAACGTCACCGTCGTAGTCGTCCAAACTGACACGGTGACCCCGCGTGACCCTAAAACGACCCCCGCGTGACCCCCCGCGCGACCCCGCTCGACCTGCGCGCCACCGCACGGCGCCACCGCGAGCGCATCCTGCCGTTACTCACGCGGCGCCGGCTGTTTACGCCGCGGTTCGCCGCCCGCCCGACGGACTGACGGACGGACGGACGGAACGCACCTTGCGACACCTAACCGCACGGGACAGACGGGAGTTTTATAAACACCGCCGCCCTTCGTTTGTTTACGCGGGAATGTCCGCTCATGCCGATCCACTGCCGCGTGGGAGGGATTCCCTCCCTCCCCCCTTCACGCAGGCCCTGAGGGTCATGGGGGTTATTGGACATCGGCAGGGGCGGTGGGTAGCGCTGCCGCCTCACAGCAAGAAGAACCGCGGTTCGATTCTCGGCTCGGGTGTCTTTCTTGGTGGAATTTGCGTGGGTTTTTTGCCGGGTACTCCGGTTAGCTCCCACACTCCACAGACATGCTGCTGCCTAGGTTAATTGTCCTGACTAACTTGCCCCCGGTGCCCTGCTGGACAACTGTTAAAAATAGCTACATCGCTGAACGGTCCCTTCCAGCTTAAATGCAAACTGAATAACCGACTGTTCTGTGTGCAAGACCGCCTCATTTTTTCTTTTTTCAAAAAGGCTCTTGATTTGGGGAAAATGTAAAATGTTGAGGGTTTTTATTTTATTTTAAATCAAGCGTGGATGGAAACTGGAGTGTCTCACCCAGCCGTAGGATAAGACACGGCTCCCGATAAGATACAGTCACTGAGCATAATGTTTCCACTGCACAATCGCTACCAATTATTATCCATATATTCTTCCAGATGTCAGTTTTTCACACCTGCAATGGCGTGACTCATAGACCGGGTTTGTCACGAACGTGGGATGTGATCGTATGTGGGAGGAGGTGTAGCGGTTGGATGTTTGTTTTGATGGATGGATGGTTGTTTATTATTACAACAGAAATAATACCCAGGGAGCTTGCAAGCTCTGTACGGGACTCCTGCGACACAACAAACATGCGAGTTGCTGACAAAATGTTAAATATATACAAGATTCTAAATAGAGCGCTCATGGCCACCAACGCCATTGACGATTTTCTGAACCGGTACTGGGCCTCCCTTAGATTGACCCAGCGTTCAAATGAGTACCTGGTGCGGTGTGTAAAAACATCGCAACTCTGGAGGCAAAGGCGGCCGGGCGTGGCTTTGGCCACCCACCTCCTCGTGTGCTGTGCCGGCCTGCATAGGTGCTCGCTAACAGCACTTGACCCTACAGTCTGTTGAGGCTATACGGGGATCTTTGTTTTTGGTATAGCAAGTAGGTGTCTGTGCAGATGAGTCTTCTTTAACTTGCATACGTGTGCATTCTCCAGGCACTCCGCTATCCTCCCTCAATTCCCCGAATGGGAGAGACGGGTAAACATTCTGCCCGAGGACGGATGACGTCGTGGGGTAACGGTTACCGCATCCCAGACGATCGGATGGTTGCGTGTTGCGGGTTTAAATGTGGGGTAACTCCCACCCCTTCCAACGCGTTTGGCCCTAGCGTTGGAAGAGTAGGCCAAATCCACTGTTGAGGCGTCCTCAAGCGCTCCCCTTTTAGTTGAGGGCCTCGTCCGCCAGCGAGGAGTGAGTTGAGCAATTGCAGGGTTGCTCCTTTACCGAAAGATCCGTCTTGAGACTGACAGATTAACACCATGGATTTGTAGCCTTATCGTGGTGGAGGGGTTTGCACGTTCCAATGAACCCCAGAGCTATGTCAACTGGAGTCGAGAACTTCCTGCTAGGGTCTCCCTTGGTGAACAGGTCTGGGGCAAGGTTCCAGGCAAACAACGATCCAAAGACCCTCCAGCTTTAAGGAGGTCGGCATCAGAAAGGTCATCCGGCCATAAAATCCTGCTCCGATACCCGCAGCACTGTTGATGGGGCAACCGTCTAACCCGGGTCAAACCTGGACGACCGCAGCCGTTTAAACCGACAACAACAACAACCATCAGGTTACGGGTTCGATCCCAGGTCCGGACAAAGTCCGTTGCCGCCCGCCAGCCCTAGCATCGTGACACTCGCCCCAGCCTCCGCCAGGCTCCCTCAGACAATGTCAGCGAACCGCACTTTCTCACACTTGTCCCCCCTCGCTTGAGGTTTTCCTCTTACACGCCGCGCGCGCGCCCGCGCGGTGCTTCTCGCGTGGCCCCCCCGCGCCATCGCCGCAAGCGCCGAGGAGGCGCCGCCGCCGCTCGCCGCAAACCCTGGCGGCTCCCCAACCGCGCCGCCGCCGCCGGCTCCGCTCCGAGGGCGACAGGCCGACGGAGTTTTGGCCGAGCGAGCCGAGGAAGAGCGGGCTTGGCCGGGAGAGTGAGAGAGCGGCGGAGTTAAAGGAGACCGGCGGAGAAAACGATTAACGAATTTTTTGAGTGTCATCCTTGCGCAGGGGGGCCACGCCAATATTCTCTGCATCGTTGCGAGTTTAGTATATGTACTGCCGCAACCGTCCGATCTGCCTGGGATGTGGTAACCGTTACATCCACGACGGAGAGAGCGCGGCACAGAGAGAGAGCGCCGGGAGAGAGAGAGAGAGAGCGCGCGCCTGGGTCTCGCGATGGCGTCGGCCGTGGCAGCGGTTCAGGAGGAAATTAAGGACAGACTGACTGGCACGGCTCCCCGGGGGCTTAAGAGGGCCCTCGGTTCCGTGGCGACGTTCGGGCCTTCCATCGCCGTAATATCTCTTTCTTAGAATCCGATGCCATTAATCAGATTTTATTGCCGAAAACAGATTCAGTCTTATTCCGCGAAGCGATAATAATTCTAAATACGTCGCCGTTGCCGATGGCCGCGGAACCGGTCGTCGGCGGACTGCGGGAAGAGAACGACGCGAAGCGCACACGCGGGGCAATTGCGTAACCGTTATGATGGAAACCGTTATCGTGGAAAGTGGGGAAAGAGTGAAGAGCCGTCCGTGTCATTACTGACGCAAATGCGCGTTGGGAGATGTGGAGCGAGTAGCACCGCTGCCGCCTCACAGCGAGAAGCCCCCGGGTTCGATTCCCGGCTCGGGCAGCCTTTCTGTGCAGGAGTTTGCACGTTCTGCCCGTGTTCCGCGTGGGGTTTTCGCCGCAAGCTCCGGTTTCCTCCCGCAGTCCGAAGACACGCTGATGCCGCTGATTAAATTTCTCCCGGTGCCCTGCGATGGACTGGCGTCCCGTCCTGGGGCCTAACCTCGCCGACCTTAATAAGTGGTAGTAAACATTACCAGTCCAGCGTTGTGTGTACGACTAAAAATGCTTTAGCCCGTCTCTCTACGCGCGTGTGGTGTCGTTATGGAGCTGGGGAGCGGTGGCGCAGCGGTTAGCACACTTAATACACCACATGTATTATATCGTTGTGAACAGAGTGCATTGTTGTACTGTACTACGCTCCCACGCTTACGCTGTCCGCCTTCACCAACACGCACTCACTGACCAGCGTGGTGAACTGTGAGTCGAACGGCTCTCAAAACCGGCACGTTATGCGACGAACGCCTTCATCCAGCAGTGGATTTGACGGAAGGGCTGTCATGCGTGTTTATATTTCACTTTCAGCGCGTATACTTTAAGTACGGTGCTCCGTACGAAGGCACACGTTTTGGTTTATAGCAAGCCGTTGCTACGATACACAGGATTACACAGGAAGGTTTCCTGTCTTTACGATAACGCAATAATCCAACTATTTCCATGTGTAACTGGCATTCGATCCTTACCGGGGGACTTTATAGTTGCTGGGAGTTTTCCAAGATTCGCGAGCGCAATACCGTACAGAAAGACAACGCAGGGCACGTGCTCCTTGTTGGCCTCGATCGCAACACGTCCAAATTTGAAGGATGACCATCCTGATTCTTCTTTGCGATTCTTCGAAGCACGATGGTCAGCTTCTGGACATCGTTGTGAGACCATCCTGATAAAAGGTACAGAATCTAAGACGCACGGTGTACACTTTTTCCACCGTATGGCTCGGTCGGTCAGTCGTTATTTAAGCTGGAAAGACGCTGGATACACGACGTAAAAAATGGAAAATTTAAAGTTCTTCGGCAGTGTGCCACTGTGGTCACCACGCAGGACAGGCGTCGGCACGGCAGCGATGCTCCACTCCGATGCTTCCGACTCGATCGTCCGGCTCTACCAACCTCGATGGTGAATCACAAGTTGTACCGATGTAGGGTTTCACGGCTCCATTCATGATGGTTGCTCTTCAGAGCTGTTCTTTTGGGATAGCCATGTCGAGCGTTCCCTCTCTCCTTCGCGACGTTTTGCCTCCCACGTTGGAGGCATCCTCAAGCGAGTGAGGCAACACCTGAGGATGCCTCCAACGTGGGAGGCGAAACGTCATGGGAGGCGCATCATCGCAAAGGAAAATGGGGATTGCTAAGACACGGCTATCCTGAAAGAACAGCTTTAGAAAACAATTCTCACACATCGAGCCGTGAAAACCAACATCAGTTCACTTGACACACACCGGTAATGTCAATAACGCTGCCTTTAAAATGGAAAAAGAAATAACACTGGCAGTGTTATGAACAACAATATTAACATTAATCTGTAAAGCTCCTTGCGCTGAAAGGTCGCAAAGCTGTGTATAAAAAATCAGATTGAGGAGAAAAAAAATGTACAGACTAGCGCGATGTGTTTCGTGTTATCTGTGCCTTTGCAACGTTGCCAATTGAGGATCGCAATGGCGCTCATTACACGCGCTGCCAACGCAGCACCACAAGCAATGCGTTTCTCGAGATATCCCACTCGCACAATCGGAAGAAATTACGGACGATGTATATTTTCATTTCAAAGCTTCCACTCGTCTCCCGCCAATCTCCGCTCGACCCGCTAACGGCCTCAGCTATGACACGCGGACCCCCCCTGGCTGCCATCGCCACGCGTGCTTAATTAACCTGTGGAGCAGCACGTCTTTGGACTGTGGGAGGAAACCGGAGTGCCCGGCGAAAACCCACGCGGACAACGGGGAGAACGCGCAAACTCCACGCAGAAAGGCACCCGAGCCGGGATTCGAACCCTGCTGCGAATCGGCAGCCGCTACTCACCGCGCCGCCCCATACACACACACACACAAATCTGAGTGTGTACGATCTCGTATTACCGTGCAATCAGCAGCGACACGTGTATGGATGGAGTTACGGGCCTTGCCATCGTTGTGATGATGCCCGTGAATGAAGCTGCCACAGGCAAACACGCCACGGAGCGCACGTGTGTCTGCAGCACGACAGCATCATCGCAGCCGGGCGCTCGACTTCATTCACAAAATTCTCCCGTTCGTTCGTGAATTACACGTCACGGCTCACGGTAGCTGTGCGTGGGTACGCGCGGGGCTGCGAGCACCTGGCAGTCACGAGCTCGAGCGCGGAAGGTACAACTTCGGCTCAATTTGTCGACGCGTCTCTCGCTGGCCAGGATCGCGAGCGACGCTCTGCGCTCACGGCTCAGCGGCGCGCGTTTGGCTCCGCACCTGTGCCGCTCGCGCCAACGGGCCGGGCCTGGTTTTCATCACTCACTACCCCCCCACCAGGGACGCGTCGTTAAAACGCCGCTCCGTCCAGAAGCGCCGGTCTCTTCGCGCGCGCCGCGTGCAGTTTGCGCGAAGCGGTAGTATTTTGGCGGTCAGAGCTCCGCGCTACGAACTCGTTGACCCCCACCGAGTTCGATTCCCGCTCGTCGTTGTTGACGTCGGTGACGGACGGCTACAGCGCTCGTGGGCTTTCTTCCGAAGTCGACCCGTCGGCCTTAAAACTAAGTACCTGGTGCCGTGTGTGTGTAAAACATCAGCGCTGGGGTAAACAAGGTTGCCCGGGCGTGCTGCTGTCCACCCACCCCATCGTGTGCCATACCTTGCGCTGATTCAGTCGGTTTTTATTCAAGCTGGAAGGAACCGTTGAGCTGTGTCGCCGTTTCTAACAGTTGTTTAGTGGGGAGGATGAATGCAAGTGGCAACATCTCAGGGCACCCGGGGAAATTTAGTCGGGACAATTAACCTAAACTAATTGGTGCTCGCCAACAGCGCTTGCCCCAACAGTCTGTGAATGCTATACGGGGGATTGTTGGCTTTTGTATTTTGTCTATAACCATTTAGGTCAGTGTGCGCCGCGGCGCTCCGCAGCTAACCCACAGGGACGCCGAGGGATATTCCAAATTTTCGATATATGTCACATATTTTCTGAGCCGTTACAAAATCTACACCGATCCATCAGTCATTGTCTCGATAGATAGATGTTTATTATTACGGAAGAAAATACCCAGCGAACTTGCAAGCTTTGAAAGCGTCCATTCCCGCGAAACAACGAACGTTCGAACTAACCAACGCAAAGCAAGATGGTCCCGGGTTCGATTATTCCCGGCTCGGGTGCCTTTCTGTGCGGACTGATGCAAAACAGCTACAAATCGGCCGTAAACTCACGAACTCGCGGCAACAAGAAGAGGCCCCGGGGCACGCGATGTTATTTCCGCGCCTCCTCGTACGCGCGTTTCATGCACGTTATGAAACAGGCGGCTACAAAAAAAATAAAATGATTTACTTGTTTTTAATTTCGGTCTTCATCTGTATCCGGTTATCGTTCGATAATGCTGACATACGCCATGCGCGGGGCATGGTGACACTGTCGTATATCGTCCCCCGTCCTACCCCGGCCTGCCACCAGCTCGCCGCCCCCCACCCCCCCAACGCGCCCCCCTTTCATGTTTAGTAAACAGCGGGGGGAATAAATGTGGGAGGCACGTGTCGTCCTCTTCAATGGGCCGCTACTTAAATATGCGAAGGATATTAACGGCAGTTTTATTGCGGAAAAAAACACGTTCTACTTGACGGAGGTTTTCGCCGCTCGATTCGCTATGGTTGCTTTTCGGAGCGCTTCTATCGGGATAGCCGTGTCACCGAGCGCTCTCCCTCGCGAACGTTTCGCCTTCCTCATTGAACGCATGTTCACTTTATAGCCTTAACTTTGAACACTTAACGCGTAACGCCTGAAGATGCCGTCAACGTTGGAGGCGAATTAATGAGTGTTTTTTAGTGTGTTAGAGAACGGCACACTGGTGTGTTAGAGCGCAAACCCACATCATTTACAATAGCCGTTTCGCCAATAAATGCAATCAGCTTCATCAGGCTCCTTGACGAATGGTCTGGAAATGGGTCGTGGACGAAACGTTCAGGACTTAACGTCGGTAAAACGGAGCGATCAATTGCACGTACGCTTGAAAGAAACCCCGGCGTCCAAACGTGATTTCAAGTAAGCGAAACACTGAGACAAGACTAGGCTCTAACGAAAGCTGTCTCTAATGTTGGGCCAATCAGTTTGAAGGACAATGCATATATTATCATAGCATTTGTTTGCATGTTGTGTGGCTGCTTGCAAACTGGAACATTTGCAAAAAAAATGTGTCCATTTGGTGTTTTAAGATCTTAACATTTCTCTCATTGCCAGAAAAGATAAAACCACCTTGTATATTTTACGTTATTGGGAGTTAACGAGTTCGTCCGTGCTGCCTTCAATCGGTCCTCTCGGTCGTTATGGGTCGCGGGTTCGCGTCGCGGCGACAGGTGTGCGGAACCACCGTGCGCGAAGCCGGGTCAACGAAAACCACCGTCATTTCGGGTCCAACCCGCTCGACAAAACAACCGTTCTGGGTGTCCAGCAACACGCGGTAACACGCAGACTCCGGTAATTACGCTCGGAAATAACGTTGATTTTTTTTTTGTCGGAGCCGGGCCAACGGCTGAAACGATCGGCCGTGGGATTAGCCTGGGCCGAGATCGTCGATTGTGGAAAGGCCCTGCTTCTAACGGACACGAGCCGAGTTCACGCACCCATCTGTGCGGCGTTTTCGTCGCAGCGGTGCCGGAGTCATGCGGAGACACGGCGCGCGTAGACCTTTCTCTGGATTCCAAATTAACGTTAGAAGTTCTAACGTAATTTTGCCGGCGACAGCATCGTCCACTGTACAAACGTCTGTATGTAACGGAGCAATTGCTTTCACGTACGTATGTATGTCCACACCGAGACAATGTGTGAAGGATTAACAGGGCACATTGTCCTGTTCACCGGCTAAAAATTATAGGTCCCAGCATGAAATGCCTCCTGCCCCCATGTTAACTTCCCCCTCTCCCCTCTTCCCCTCCATGGAGCATAATCTTATCGTTGTGGAGGAGTTTGCATGTCCCAATGAACCCCATAGCTAGTTACCTGAAATCTAGCACTCCTGGCAGGGTCTGCCTTGGTGAACAGGTCTGGGGGGTGGAGGTTCCTGATAAATACTGATCCGAAGACCCTCCGACTAAAGAAGGTTGGCGTCACGAAGTGCTTCCAGCCGTAAAACACTGCTCCAGTACCCCCACCATTGGGGAGCAACCAGCCAACCCGGGTCAACCTGGATCAGCTGCCGTTTAAACCTGCAACAACCGCCTCTTCCTACTCCGGCGCCTCATTCCACGGTTCACGCACGCGTTTGTTCTACGGCTGAGCAGACTTTCTCGCGAGGTCGCGTATTGTTCCGTTGGACCCGGCTGCGGCCGCGAGTCGGGGCCGCACGGCGAGACGGCGATCCCTCGGTCTCCTCGCACGTGGCGAGGAGGCTCCGTCGGACGCGCCCAATCTGGAATCAATGAAGCGATGAGAATGTGGAATCGCGACATCGCGGTTCTGAGCTACCGCCGCGGCCCGTTAATGCGCTGAAAAGTTAAGATCGTTCCCTTTTTGTTTTTTTACTTAAACGGTTCGATCGCCGAACGTAATTGTACGGTTCACCGCTCGCTGTTATTTTTCCGCCGACGTTTATACTTGACATATGCGTTTTTTTGTTGTTGCGTCTGTGCGGAAACGTTCAACGGAAATTACACGAGAACCGGTAACAACAACGACAACAAAGTTGCTTCTGCAATTGATTTGGATAAATTCCGGCCCCGTGGCAGCAGAGTGGGGTGGCGAGGTTATGCCCTCTGCTGCGTGGACCACAGGTCGCTTGAAGGACTCCTCAGGTGTGGTTCTGCAGTGTCCGCTCCCGCGGGCCGTCGTTTCCGAACGCGAACCGGGGTCTTCGCCGCCGCCGCTCGCTCGCGATACTTACGTCGCGGCCGCAAGACGAAAACACAATTCGCACGGGAGCTTTCGCGAGCGGAGGCACACACTGGCCTACTTAACCGGTTGTGGCGTCCTGTCCGCGAAAGAGAGACGTTTTCCTCGACGCGCCAAATGTCAACTGTAAACGCATCGTCATCGGCGCACTGTACGTTCGCATCAAACGCGAGCCGTAACGAGCGGCAGCGAAGCGTGGCTTTTTTTTAGGGGAAATAAAAACCTCAAGCGAGACGTCTAGACCACCCATCCCGCGCCTGACATCACCGTCGCGTGTTGCCGACACCGGCGCACGCCGAGAGGCTGATGCCGCGCATTAGCGCTTCGATTCCTTAAAAATCCCGCGCAAAACAATCCCCGGCGAGACTTCAAACGGGTGGGGAGGTGGGCCGCAGCCCCCTCTAATATAATTTTAAACCGGTACAAAATCCTCGGGGATTTTCGCGGGGTTTACGCGGGATTTGTTTAAATTATTTATAAGACGATAAATATTTTTTTTATTTCGCTCAACGCGTTTTTTGTTTTTTTTTGTTGGGAGACGCCGTCCCTCCCCACATGCCCGTCCGCCGTTCGTCGTCTTCGGTTTGTTGTCGTTTGTCTGTTTGTTGTTGTTGTTATTTAGTCGCTCGAGCACGACGCGTTAACGGTTAACCCCTCCGACTCGGCAGCCCTGCCGGCCTCGGGCGCCGAGGGGAGATCGAAAGCAGTGGGGCGGGTGGCGGGTTAACGGCGCGCGAAGGGAGCGCAGATATTAATGTGTTTGTTTCATCTGGACGGGCCTTTCTGGAATTGGCACCCGAATAAAGTTGGAGCTCGCGTGTAAGTCCAGAGAGGCTGCTCTCCAGATGCGATGCGAGAGAGGGGTAAGAGCGTGCCCACACAACAATCGCCCGGCCACTTAGCACTTGGCAAGAACATAAACGCGCACCCAGCCATCCGGTTCAAGCTATTTCTCTGTAATATTTTAAACGCAGCCGAAATCAAAAGGGAGTTTGAAGCGAGGCCTCGGAGCTCGGCTCAAAGCGTTTGGCCGAATAAAAACACTGAGTACGACGTCTCGCCCACGCGTGCGCCTCCGTCTTACCGAGTCGCGACGTTCTGACGACACGCGGATTCGAAAGTACTCGATAGGTGAAGCGTAAAGGCGCGGCCCTGCAATGCCTCGCTCGCGCCGCTGCCGCCGGAAGGCGCCCCCCTGCTAGAGGGAGCTTCGATAGCCTCTCTAGCGGAGGAGACGTTGGCAAGACGTCTTCGATGTACCCACGCTTTACCCCACTGCATGCGGGTATACCGAGCGAATAACTGTGGTGGGTACCCATCTGTACTCTTGAAAGGAACGTCAGTGAGACAGTTTTTTTTTTAATCCAAGCTGGAAGTAACCGTTGAGATATTTAGTTTTTTTATAACAGTTGTTCAGAGGGGAGGGGTAAGCAAGTTACATCTCAGGGCACCGGGGAGAAATTTAGTCACGACAATTAACCTAGGCAGCAGCCTGTCTTTGGACTGTGGGAGGAAACCGGAGTACCCGGCGAAAACCCACGCGGACACGGAGAGAGGCACGCAGACGCCGCACAGAAAGGCACTCGAGCTGGAAATCGGGAAATCGAACCCAGGATTTTCTTGCTGTGAGGCGGCAGCGCTACTCACTGCGCTACCGTGAAAGAGTTGGGGGGTGGGGTTGCTAGGGGGGCATTTAACAATCTTTTCCTATTGTTTCAACTGCTGTGCCAGTATATCTGCGGGGCTCGGTGTGTTAACAATTAAAACCGCGGGAGGATCCACAGATTGAATAATGTCACGGAACGTATTTATTTATTTACTCGAGAAAGACGCGCGACAGTTAGATGCAAAGACGCATGGCCCATCCCAACTTAAGGAGGGTTTTCAACGCGTGAAGGTCACTTGGAATCGAAAGGCGGCAACCCAAGCCAGGAATCGAACCCGGGTTTTCTTGCTGTGAGGCGGCAGCGCTACTCACTGCACAGCCACCGTGCCACCTCTGATGTAAACAAATCAATCCGATTGAAATAAATATCTGAAGCAACGTTTTTGAGAAAAATCCTGGACAGAGTTACACGGAAGGAAGGCCGTGAATGTGTGGCGTCTTTATTACGTTTGTCTGGCCAACACATTGACAGTGACCCAGAGAGCAACAAAGTGTGTTGAAACTCAACAGTATTACTGAAGTCAGCGTTGTTCCTTTATAGGTAAAGGTGCAGCCCCGCAATATATTTCACCCTCCACTGCTGACAGAAGGGCTTCTATTAGAGGGAGCTCTAGTGAGCCCCTTTAGAAGATATGTTCCACACTGGCCAGAGATCTCGGAGTACCCACACTTTACCCCACCGCACGCAACCCACCGATCGACTGCTTGGTGGACGGAGACAGAGGTAGGGGGGTACATTGTGCCAACCGTTAAAACGACGTCCATGTTCCGAAAATTCCTGCATCTTCAACTTAACTCAGAAAAAAAAACACACACACACTTAGATTTCCTGGCATTTTGACTAATTGTACATTTTATATATAAATCGGACATTTCGGCTGAAAATACTACGACCGCAAACTGTCCACAGATGCTAGCTGGCATGAGCGGCACGTATCGGATGTCCCAGTTGTTGGGTTATTCCCCACCCCATCA
>JAZEWU010000042.1:3054270-3072448 GCA_036362915.1 Geotria australis
CCCCACGCAACCCGCACCAACCCACCCACCCCACACACCATGTCGAGCGCTCTTCCTCGCGACGTTTCGCCTCCCACGTTGGAGGCATGTTCCGGCGTGATAGGCGATACTTCGCGAAGGAGAGAGAGGGCGCGCTCGACACGGCTATCCCAAAAGAGCAGCTTTGGAGAGCAATCCTCATACACAGAGCCGGGAAAACCGACATCAGTACAACAAAGCGTGTGTTTTTTTTTAAAGAACACATTTATTCATTTTGTCTAACGATGGCTGTCAGTGAAGAGCGATCGGCAAGCGTGGCGATGAAGACTGAAGACCGAGCCTTCTGTCCCCCCCCTCTCAGAAGTGCGAGCAACTATGAGTACGACCATATGAAGGAGTCTGGACTAAGACACCATACCGAGTTAAGGATTTATTGTGGTCCAGAAATCGTCAGGAATACCGAGAAAGCTCTCTCAGTAAGGCAGAGAGCTCGCGATACCGAATGATTTGAAACCAGCGAGCGAGAGCGCGTGTTTCTCTGCCAGTTCAGCTCACGGGTCGATCGCGTGTTGTTGCAGATAGGACTCGTAGATAGGCCTCGGAGCGCCACACGCGTCCAGATTTCTGCGAAATCCAACGCTGGCTGGAAAATTATGGGGGAAAACATGATTTTTTCATAAAAATTATGCTCCAAATTTGACTCGACACAAAAGAACACCCCAACATTTAACACGTTTGCAGTCTGACCTGCAAATTGGATTCTCCCGGCGGGTTTTATTGTTGTTATTTGGTATTTTATTTTTTGTAAACTACAGCCTTCGGGCATAAGTTGCTTTACCGAGAATATCTATTGATTCGCCAAGAGTTTGTGAATGATAACACAGAACTGTGCCCCCGCCGCGCTGTGTGTTGCTCAGTGGTCCAAAGATGCAGCGTGTGCATTGAACATGACGGAGGACCCGAAACGATCTCTGTAATAACCAATAAATATTATTCCTCACAAAATTAGTTAATCATTATTGGTAAAGCAACTTATTCCGCACCCTGAATATGCAACAGTACACACTGGTGATTTAGCTATTTTTTCTTTAAGTGTACAGCACTTTTGTCAATATCTACTGCTGGATGAGGGCCTGTCCACGCTGTGAAGGCCTTGGAGGGGCCAATCTGACCGTACCTCTCCTTGCTGCGAATGCGGTGGCGTAGCGGGTAGCGCTGCCGCCTCACAGCAAGACACACCCGGGTTCGATTCCCAGCTCGGGAGCCTGTGTGTGTGGAGTTTGCGTGTCCTCTCCGTGTCCGTGTGGGTTTTCGCCGCGAACTCCCACAGTCCACAAACACGCTGCTGCGGCCATCTAGGTTAATTGCTCTGCTTACTAAAATTTCCGCCGGTGCCCTGCGATGGACTGGCGTCTCATCCTGGATAAATCCCTGCCTTGCGCTCTGTGTCTGCCGGGATAGGCTCCGGCCCAGCGCGACCCCGCGCAGGATTACGAGGAGGCTGATAACGAATGAATGGTAACGAATGAATAACTGAATGATAACGATGATTACTTGCTGCCAATGTGAGTGTAGCAACGGGCGCGAGTTAACAACGGCCAATTGTCGGTCAATCAGAGCGCGCAAGCAGTAGACGTTTAACCGGCCCCTTGTAAAATAAAAAATATAAAAAATAATGGCATTTTAAAACGTAATCAATAGCGTGTTAAGTTAAATGACTCGTAAAGGCCACATCGTCAGCATTACAGATCCTCTGTGTGTGCACACTATGGGGGATTGGTAGCGCGGTGAGTAGCGCGGCCGCCCCACAGCAGGAATTACCCTGGGTCGATTTCCGGCTCGGGTGCCGCCTTTTCTGTGTGGAGTTTGCATGTTCTCCCCCGTGTCCGCGTGGGTTTTCGCCGGGCACTCCGGTTTCCTCCCACAATCCAAATACATTCTGCTGCATAGGTTAATTGCCCTGGCCAGCCGAGAGATGTAATCCCCCCAGGGTGTCCTGGGTCGGCCTCTAGGTCTCCGCCCAGTACCACGCGTTATAAATTGTCTTTTTTTATTATTATCATCGCTATCTAGCGGTCAGCACAGACCTCTGGCCTAGGCGGCCGCGGGAGGCCGTTCGTTTGAACAGAGCCGCTCTCAGCCAAGGAGATGGTGATTATCTGTGGGTCTCACAGACGAGACAGCTTAGTCATGGGGTTGATGCTGTTCAGACCAGTGCACGTGTGTGCGTGTGTGTCTGTGTGTCTGTCTGCGGTGGCTCAGCGGTTAGCGCTCTGGGCTACAAACCCGGCGACCCGAGTTCAATTCCCGCTCGCGGCCGCCAACACCGGTGACGACTTTCTAAACCGGTCCTGGGGCTCCCCTAGGTCGACTCGGCCTCAAATATGTACCTTGGTGCGGGTGTGTGTAAACATCGCAGCTGGTGAGACAAAAGCGGCCGAGCGCGGTGTTAGCCACCCACCCGTTCCGTGTGCCGTGCTGGCCCTTCACAGGCACTTGACCCTACAGTCTGTTAAGAGGCTACACGGGGGATCAGTGTCTGTGAGCAATTAGTATTGACCCGGTTAGACGACTTAAGACGTCGTCCCACTCAGGAAACTCATTACCAATTAGCGCGCGTGTCACGGCAGCTTTATAGGGATTAACAGCCGCCGTACATCAATCCCCGCATTGTTGCCGTATCGATCATTGTCTTCCTACCCTCCCCCCCACTCCTGAGCACTATTGAACGCAGCATCGAATGTTTATCCCTAATAAGTAGCGCGCACACTGGATAGCGAATTGTTTGCTTGCTGCTGCTGCTGCGTTGGCGGTGGTGCACAAGCACATAACAGTTGGACTGTTGATGCGGGTCAGTGGTGCCGTGCCGAGATGTTGGTTCTCTATCTCTCTCTCTTCCGATATGCGTCTGCTCGGGTACATCTGTTCCCTCCTTGCTTGTTGTAGAATTATTATTATTTTCCTCTTGTCTTTATGTCCTATGTCCTATAATGTATCGCTATTGCTTGACTCAGTTAATCTGTCTTGATATTACCGACATGCCGTTATATCCACAGCCTTGTGCAGCGCTTTGTGACCCTCGGGTGAAAGGCGCTCTATAAATGCTATTATTATTAACGCTGACGGTGGGGCGGCACGGTTGCGCGCCTCACAGCAAGAAGACTCCGGGTTCGAATCCCGGCTCGGGTGCCGACTTTCTGTGTGGAGTTTGCACGTTCTCCCCCGTGTCCGCGTGGGTTTTCGCCGGACACTCAGGTTTCCTCCCACGGTCCGAAGACATGCCGCTGCAGAACATGCAAACCCGACAGAGAAAGGTACCCGAGTCTGGAATCGAACCCGGGATCGGCCAAATATCGTGGGAGGCGAAACGTCGCGAAGCTTAGAGTATTAACACTCAGTGACACGGCTATCCCGAAAGAACAGCTATGGAGAGCAATTCTCGTACATCGAGCAGTGACAAAACTATTTCATTACGTATGTATAATAGGCGATGTTTTCGTCAATGGCCTTTCTTAATAGCTCATGATTATAGAGACCAGAGAGCGAGAGCGTGGGTAATAAGAATTGGAGACTGCACTTTGTATTATTATGGGCCCTGATGGGAATTAAAATGTAAACATGTGTTGTCTGATGAACGGCGTTTTTTTTTTATTTGCTGGAGCGGCACATTGGCGCTGTGAGTAGCGCTGCAGCTGTGTTTGTTCCGTCGCAGGAATCCTGTAAAGGAGCTTGCAAGCTCACTGGTGCGTGGAGACCAGAACCCTTGAGGTGCAAAAGATTGAGAAAACGCTGCTGTACAGGATGAAGCGGGTACTGATAATGAATTAACGTTTAACAGATTAGCGGGGAGGGTTTTTCATCCTCTCCGACCGTGATGATGCAAACTCTCAAAAGTGTTCCCAGTCGCTCCCCATCTCAGCGTGACCGAGCGGGGTGGGGGGCGGGTGTAGAGGGGGGGCGAGGCGGAAGGTTACTGGGGCGAGACGCCATGGGTGTGTTCAGCAATGCAGCAAATCGCCCTCATTACTCCGGAATTGGTGCCGTTAAAAGCGCGCCGACAAATTGACGGGGCGCATCTGTAATCTGTTGTGAGGTGACGCAGCAGGTATGGTTTTGGGTTTTGACAGCGGGTTCACTCCAGCCGCGCTGAGTTTCAAATCGGCTGTGAGCTCGTTAGGGTTAGGTTCACGTTCCATTTATTCAAAGAGTGAAAACAATTATTATAATATATTTACCGATAATACTATTATATATATGACGCAGTGGATGGCAAATGTTGGCGCCGGCGAACCGGGTGGCTATCACGAAAGAACAGCTCTGTAAGAGCAACCATCATGAATCGAGCCGTGAAAACCGACATCAGTATAATTCTGTTACACTTTTCACAACGTGTTACTTAACACACTTCGTAATGATAATGATATTAAATAACATCGGCAACACTGCGCTCTAGCTATTGTTGTTTTGTACGTAGTCGTATTGTGCTGAGTAACGCAGCCGTGTTATCGACAGTGATTAGGTTGAACGGGACTTAATCAGACTCCTAAATAAACACACACAGCGGTTAACACACTGCGGCTAACCACGAAGGCCGCTGCTCCCGTGGCCTCCCCACCCCGGTTCGAATCCCAGCCACGGCTCACATCAGTAACGAGTGATATCTGAACCCGTCCTGCCCCGCAGCCACAAGCCTCACGACGCCGCACTGAACGGCGTGGCAGAAGTATGGTCAAATAATCCCCCCCACACAAGCAACACAACATGAAGAGCCTGATAGATTACAGTTCTATTATTGTTATTGAGAAACTACCCTCAGAGATTTAACTCGAAGGCTTTCGTGACCAGTGTTATCCATAGTATAGTTATTTTTATGAGTTAGGTTACGTGAAAAGTGTATGAGTGTTGCAAACTCTCCTCTACGCCGACTCAGCCAAGCAGTAAATGGTTGTCACGTAATAATAATAATAGCGTTTTATATAGCGCCTTTCACCCGAGGGTCACGTAAGAAGAACGTGTGAATTCGTTACCACTTCAGCACACCGGTATGTTGGAGAGCGAGTCCACAACACGCACAATGAAGGTACGACGTTTCGCTGATAGTTGCAATCAGCTTCATCAGAAGCAAGGATCTGACGCGCCTGATGAAGCTTCCAACGTGGGAAGCGAAACATCGAGAGGGAGATCGCTCAGTGACACGGCTATCCCGAAAGAACAGCTCTGAAGAGCAACCATCATGGATCGAGCAGTGAAAACCTAAACCAAGGAGCAGCCGCCGCCACGAAAGCTTGTTCCCCAAATAGGAGAACTCAGACAAATATTGGATGGAAACCGCTGGGTTAGATCCAGGATAAGGGCGCGCTTGATCTTCGGGCTAAATTGGGGTGTCTGAATGTAAAAACAAATTGAAAACAGCGGTTTATTTTCAGGCACTGTTAATAACTCGGCAGTGTGAGTAATTTGTCCGGAATGTACCGTGGAGGCATTACGTACAAAGCGCAGGGATTATTGTCGTCTGTCGTGGAACAACCACCGTTACCGGGTCCGGATTGTTAGACAAACGTGGGTTATTGACGGCCATCTTAGGGGACGCTGGAAGTTTTTTGCCGTTCTTAAGATTGCCAGTTTCACGACCTTTCAGTATATTCGAAGCAGCCTTAATCATTTTATTTTTGTTGCTTTGGTTTTTCTTGTTTGTTTTTTCTTTCATTGTTGACATGCCGTTCTCTTCGCGGCCCTTGTCCAGCGCTTTGTGACCCTCGGGTGAAAGGCGCTATATAAAATGCTATTATTATTATCCAGATTCACGGCTCGATGTGTGAGAATTGCTCTGGAGAGCTGCTCTTTCGAGATAGCCGTGTCGAGCGTTCTCTCTCACCTCGCGACGTTTTGCCTCCCACGTTGAAAACGCTGGAAATTGCTTCCAACTTGGGGGTTGAAACGTCGCAAACGAGAGAGGAGGAGGAACGCTCCGCACGGCTATCCCGAAAGAGCAGCTTTTAAGAGCGATTCTCTCGAACGCGAAAAATTATGTCGCGAGACCCTGAATGATGGTGGCGGCGGCTTGGGGAGCCCTTCATATAGCGGTGGATAGATCATGGTTGATGATACAGATGATGACTAACCCTAACCCTATCTATCTATCAATCTCACTGGCTATTTTCTGCTGTCATAATTAAACATCTGCTGTAATCATTGTATTTTGCCTGGGGCTCCGCAATCACTAACACCGACCCTGGAGGGGAGGGCGACGGGTGTGGGGAGAGGCGGTGGAGAGCGCTTAACCTTGCACCGTAGCCGGGAAACGTCATAAAGTCCCGCCGACTTGCGGGGAAACGTTGGACGCCGACACTTAAGTGATTTTCGAAGTCGATCTCGAGTCCGCGCGTCTCCCGGCTCCGGGTGCGCGCGGGGACGCACTCGCCTGCCCGCGGCGCGTCTCAGACGAGCGGCTCACGCGGACAGACTGATGAATCGCCCCCTTTGGGGAGGTCCATCGCTACGATGGTCGTTAGCGTGCGATCGAATTGCAACACAGAGGTCCGTTCGATTCGAGTGGCAACTTGCTCTCTGGGTTTGTTTGAGTTTTTCCGAGGGTTACTGCCCTGTTTTTGTTGTGACATCTGCGCTGCACAAAAAAGGTCCTCCCCGAGGCAGTTCGATTCCCCACCTTGGGCGCCTTTCTCAGTGGAGTTTGTGTGTTCTGTCCTCTCTGTTATACCTAGGTTTCCTATGGGTTATCCGGTTTACTCCCGTAACTAGTGTGGAGTTTGTGTGTTCTCCCCCTGTTCTGTTTGGGGTTCCTGCGGGTTCTCCGGTTAGATAGATAGATAGATGTTTATTATTACAGCAGAAAAAAATACCCAGTGAGCTTGCAAGCTCTGTACGGGATTCCTGCGACGCAACAAACATGCGAATTGACAAAAAAATATATAAAAGGCTAACTAATTAATTGGCTGATACTTTCGTAATATATAGGACGCAGATATCCACGCCCGGCCCCCTTTGTCTCCCTAGGGGCGACGTTTACGCACCGCACCAGGTACTCATGCGACGCCGGGTCGACCTCGGGGAGAGGCCCAGGCCCTGTTCAGAAAACCGTTTCCGTTGCTGCCCGTGAGCCGGGAATCTAACTCAACTGGCCGGGTTTGTAACGCAGCAATTACACGGACGGGGTGGGTGGTGAGGAGGAACACACACACACACACACATCCTCCCTAGCTCGGCCGAACGCCACAAATTCGATCACTGTGTGAATAATCGCTGTGGGTGCGGGTACCGGCATTTATAGGTTCTCGAGCGTCATAAATCTGTGGCTGGAGGAGCGGCGATCGGCTATTGACAGGCGCGGCAGGGAGCTGAGTGCTTCGGGATGAGAGCGGAATTTTTAAACACACGTTTACTGAGGGGCATGCATAATTTAAAAATTAATAAATAAGCCCGCGCAGCAGCAGCGGTCTAACTGCCTACCTCTATCGTTTTACGAGTGTTAAAGTCCACCTGTCTCCGTCTCTCTTTCTCTCTCAATTCTGGAGATGTTTGCTGATTAAATAGATGATTATACATTTTATTTGTTCTGTTCCTTTGTTTTGTTTTTTTCATTGTTGACATGCCGTTCTCTTCGCGGCCCTTGTGCAGCGCTTTGTGACCCTCGGGTGAAAGGCGCTATATTAAACGCTATTGTTATTATTATTAATGTATTAATTGGCGTACTGACTAAATTTCCCCAGGCCCCCTGCGATGGACTGGCGTCCCATCCTCGGTGCTCCCCTGCCTTGCGCCCTGTGTCTGCCGGGATAGGCTCCAGCTCAACGCGACCCTGTACAGGATTAAGCGGTTTCTGAAAATAGATGGATGGATATTTTAATGTACACATGGGTTAACGCCGGTTTCTTCGGTTTCCTCCCAGAACTGAATTTCCAAAACCACTCATTAATTGGCCGATCGCGTCATAATAAATAGGACGCAGTGTCTGGCAAATGTTGGTGCCGGCTAACCGCCTGGCTGCCTTCCCACTCCCCGCCTCTCTGCGGTTTCCTCGCGCCTCTGAGTCGTTCTGTCTTTGAACCAATACCTCCGACATTAAACGATGACTCTGCCACGCATATATAAATTGTAAATTAAATTTGTTAAAATGTTTTGCTCATGAGCATTCTCATGCCTTTAACCAGGAAGAAACAACGTTCAAGGTAAAGGCAGTCACGTCGGCAGGACGCTTACGTCAACACGAGACGTCAGAAGAACGTGTTCCACGCGCTGGGAACGACAAGACAAAGATCCCCTATATAGCCTTAACAGACTGTAGGAGCATGTGCCGTAAGCGAGCACCTATGAAGGTCGAAACGGCACACGAGGGGGTGGGTGACCCAGCACCACGCCCGTAAGACGGGCACTCTGCTAATTTACAAACGAGGATTCGCAGTAACTCCCGTCGCGGGGCTGAATTTCTTATTTGTTTGTGTGGAGGTGGGAGCCGCGGGGAGGAGGAGGGGGGGGTAGCAGAGGGGGTAAAGGATACAAAAGTTACAAAAATATGTTTATCTGCTATCTGGCCCATTTTGCTTAGTTCCAATAACAGCGTGGCGTGCTTCCATATCTGAGCAGAGCATGCGTTCCTACTTAGCGTTTGATAAGTCCGAGGGCTTTTTAAAAAAAATATATAGAAATGCGACTGACGGTCGCACTTCACAGCTCAGCACGGCCTCGACTGCAACATTGATTCGCTTCTAGAGCTATTGGTGTCAGTCTGTCACGACTCGAGAGCTGCTCTTTCGAGATAGCCGAGTCGAGCGTTCCGTCTCGAAAATGAACATCGCTCACTGACGCTCCAGAAGGAAGTAGTGCGGTGGGCAACATTTTGATATGCACCGCTATTTTGACATCAAACACAAAGATCCCCCGTATAGCCTTAACAGACTGTAGAGTCTGGGCTACAAACCTGGCCCCCCGCGTTCGGCTGGGCGGGAAATTTGTGCGTGTTATAAATTGTAATATTATTATTATTAGTTGTATTTGAAGCAGCCTTAATCATTTAATTTGTGTTTTTTTTCTGTCGTTGTTGACGTGCCATTCTCTCCGCGGCCCTTGTGCAGCGCTATGTGACCCTCGGGTGAAAGCCGCTCTATAAAATGCTGCTATAATTATTATTATTATATTTTCCACGTTCCTATGGCGCGAAGCAAGCGAAGCGGCCCTAGCAGGCAGGTGCCGTGTGGCCGCTTCACAAGCACAGCTGCCGCCGGTGCTGCCGCCGCCGCTACTCGGTACCGTTGGCTTCACTGGACGGACCCAGCAGCTGGAATTAATGATTTGTTTCAAGTGCCTAATGAATACCGTGTGGACGCCCTCCCGTCAGCGGAAAGGAGCCCACTGGCTACCTACCCATCCACGGCAGCAGCAGCGCTCACTAAGTGCACTTACAACTAGTTATAATAAGAGGAAGCAACCTACACACCGGCACGCACGCACGCATAAAGGCGAAGGTCCCCCGTGTAGCCTTAATAGACTAGAGGGTCAAGTGCGCGGTAGCGAGCACTTATGAAGGCCGGCACGGTACACGAGGTGGGGGGGTGAACACGCAAGACAAAGGTCCCCCGTGTAGCCTTAATAGACTGTAGGGGTAAGTGCCGTTAGCGAGCACCTATGAAGATCCACACGGCACACGAGGGGGTGGGTGACCAGCACCACGCCCGGCCGCATTTGTCACCCTACTGACAATGTTTACAGCCTGCACTAGGTACTCATTTGAGGCTGAGTCGACCTAGGGGAGGCCCCGGACCCGTTCAGAAAATCATCACTGCTGTTTGCCGTGAGCGAGATTCGAACTCGGGTCGCCAGATTTGTAGCCCAGCGCGCTAACCACCGGGCTACCGCTCCACACGCGCGCACACGTGCGTAAACCTCTCCTCAGGCCAGCGCACGTTTTGATAGTTTAATAAAAACGTGTTGAAATCGTGTGCACGGCACGTATTAAAGTTATCCGTCTTGCGATATTAACTTAATGCGCGCAACATGCACTCTGGGGGCATTGTAAACAAAACGAGGGTTTAGTTATAAGCAGACGACTCAAGACCCGTCCGTCCCCTCTCCGTAGGGATTGGTGTGTTTTTATCTACACTAGCAGAGTACCCGCCCTACGGGTGATCTTGCTCCAAGCGTGTGTAACACCGTACCTCCGACGTCAGGATGAAAGCGGAAGAGTGCATAAGAGGGTTGGCGGTACGAGCGCAAAAATAGGAATTTAAAGCTGCAGCGGTGTTAAGGTTTCAGAAGCGTAGTCAACAAGTGGGGGGTTAAGGAACAATTCCACACGTGCAGGAGTGCAGTGCGAGACGCGTATCGGGTTCAGTGAGGATTCCGGGTTTAGGACTAAAGGCTTCGACAGCCTGTCTTAGGCAGGGTCGATATTAGTGGAGTTCAGCTCTAATACCCCGGGTTTAGGCACTTTGACTGGCAATATAGCCAAGCATATTACAGTATCGTAAAATATCAAATTTATTTGTACTTTTTTATTAATCGGGTAGGACTCATACCCACAATGCTTCTGATTTTATGAGATCTCTGCCTGGAAAGTGCTTGGATGGATCAGTCTATGCGAGTCCGTTTGGTCTGTATGTGTTGGTCTGTGTGTGAGTGTATGGGTCTGTGTGCGAGTCTGTTGGTCCGTATGTAAGTCTGTTGATCTGTATGCGAGTATGTTGCTTTCTGTGGGAGGTTATGGGTCTCCGTGTGTGTGTGTCTGCGAGTGTGTCTGAATGTGAGTTACGAGTCTGTGTACGAGTCTGTTGCTCAGTACGTGTGTCTGTATGTGAGCCTACTGCTTTGTATGCCCGGTTCTCCCCGTAAGCTCTGTGGATCTCAACGCTAGTCCACGCATCTTCATGTGGCCCTTATAACTGGATCTTCTGCGAGTGTTCTCGACACGTGGGCCAAAGCCATCGCAGCCCTCCGCTCGTTTTACCTTCTCGCGAGCAACCTCATCCAGCATCGCATTGATCAAAGGGAGCCCGTGCACATACGAAGCTCACGACTGCATCGCGGCAATAGTGTCTTGGCGTTGGTGGAAATGTGTTCCAGAATAACTTTGCGTTGCTCATTTGGCAGCAGCGTGGAAGGCACTATGACCCGCGCTTTCATCTGCTGTGTGTGTGTACACTACACACGCGAGGCGCTGTGTGTGTAAGCGGGAGCGCGTGGGTTGGTGGGTGGGTGAGTGAGTGTGTGCGTGAGCGTGGGTCGACTCGGCATCATATGGGTACCTGGTGTTGCGTGTAAACATAGTCACTAGGGAGACAAAGGCGGTCGGAGCGTGAGGCTGGCCACCCGACCACCGTTCGTGCCGTGCTGGCCGTTATAGGTGCCACTCGCTGACAGCACTTTACCCTACGGTCTGTTCAGATTATACGGAGGATCTTTGTCTTTGTGAGCGTGCGTGGGTGGTTTGAGCGTGCGCGGGTTGATGTGTGCGTGAGCACGTGGGTGTGCGACCGTGAACGTGTGTGCGTGAACGTGCGTGTGGGGGTGTGCGTGAGAGTGTGGGGGTGTGCGTTAACGTGCGCGTGTGTGCGTGAGCGTCCGTAGGTGTGTGCGTGAGCGTGCGTGGGTAGATCCGCGAGTGAGAAACGCGCGTAGGCGGTGTGCGTGGGTGTGTGTGTGAGTGCGCGCCCATTGTATGTGCGTGCGTGGGCGCGCATGAGTGTGTATGTACACTCGTGTACGTGTGTGCGTGTCCGTTATCAAGAGGAAACTTCTGCCGGGCTGCCAGCAGTTGGCAGGGAACCACACAGTTTCACACACCAGACTTTAGCAGAAGTCACTCTAAAACACACACACGCACACGAAAAACACACGAAACCCTGTGATCGTTTTAAAACAAAACGTTTGCACCTCTCGCGCTTAATTCCCGGCATTTCCAGCGACATTCTCTCGCTCTCTGCGCTCGCTTATTTATTTATTGGCGCACACGTTGCGTACATGTGCTGATATTCAATATTCATACAAAGATCCCTCGCGTAACCTTTAACAACAGGCTGTTGGGGGGGAAAGTGCTGCGAGCGAGCGCCGGTGAAGGCCGGGACGGCGCACCACAGGCTGGCTTGGCAAGCACCACGCCCGCCCGCCCGTCCGCCTTTGTCTCTCCCCTCCCAGTGCTGATGCTAACACAGCACACCAGCTACTCATGTTTAAGGCTGAGTCGATCTAGGCGAGACCCGGGACCGATTCAAATATACATCACTGCTAATGGTGCCGCTCCCCGCATGAGTCTCACACGCAGTTTGTGAATGTACGGTATAAATATTGACTAGCATGTGTGTACATAGATATATGCGCTGTTTTGTACAGACTCCCCCTGGCATAAAAATGTGGAATTTCCAACATTCTGCTGAGACTGAAACCAGAGAGCGGGGACGCAATTTTATTTTAGACTTACAAATAACAATAATAAGATATTATTATTTTGAAACCTTGTATCAATCCACTGCTGGATGAAGGCCTCCCCACAGCCAGCCATGACAGCTGTTTGACCAAACCACACAGGGGGGAGATCCAGGGCCTGTCCTGATATCACTCGGCACTGATATTATCCATGACCGGGAGTTGAACTCAGGTTCCCGGGTTCATAGCCGCCACTCGCTAACCACACTAACCACGCTAACCACACTGCCGCTACATCCGCCCAACGTGCCCAGAGTTCATAAATTAAAAAAATCTCAAACAGGGGGCTTGACTGCATCAGCACGGGGCCTGGTCAGCGACCAGCATTGCACGTATGCCCCCGGCACACCACATCGCGTATACCTCGCTCCGCTTCTGGGCGGCACGGTGGCGCAGCGCTGCCGCCTCACAGCCAGAAGGCACCCCCGGATTCGATTCCCGGCTCGGGTGCCTTTCTGTGTGGAGTTTGCACGTTCAACGCCGTATCCGCGTGGGTTTCCCCCATGTACTCCGGTTTCCTCCCACAGTCCAAATATATGCTGCTGTCTAGGTTAATTCTCCTGAATAAATATGCACCAGCTGCCCTGAGATGTTGTAACTTGCTTAGCCCTCCCCGAACAACTGTTAAAAAGGGCTCCATAGCTCAACGATTCGTTCCAGCTTAAATACAAACTGACTGGGTGACATGCCTACACCAGTGTCTCAGTGACCTGCAGTATATACGTTCGTGAACAAGCTCCCGGCAGGTGGAGGCGAAACGTCGGACATCGGTGTCAAACGGCACACGACGCGACCAGGGAACGCACGGCAGGGTCGTACGGCAGTAGCAGCACATCGCTGTCAGGTAATACGTTGGTATTGCCTGCGAATTCTACCAAACACTTCGAGGCCGAGCTGAAAGACAACGATGTCCAGAAGCTGACCATCGTGCTTCGAAGAATCGCAAAGAAGAATAAGCACAACCAAAACTTCTCTCACGCAGCCGCCACCACAAGGTCTCCAACAACGTTTCGGCTCCAGGTGCCCGGAACTTCATCAGTTCCCTGCCCGCCCGGCTGTTCGCTTCCGAACAGAAGCAGCTGCCGGGTTAGCGAGAGAGCGAAACGTCGGGACGTCCGTTCCGGTCGGAACATCGGCCGGTAACGAGCCGACAAAACAAGGCACACGTGGCGAGGCTGTGAGTGGTAACACGCAGCTGTAGCCTGTTACAGCGGACTCACACATTCACAACCAACAACAGGCGACAGGCCACAGGTGCCGGACACTGTCCCACGTGGCTCTCGGCCGAAGGTCTCCGGCGGTCAACAGGAACAAGGGACGGGTTGAGGGGGAATGAGATTTGCTGTCCTTTCAAGATCAGAACCGTGTCGACGTTTCGCCTCCCGCGTAGGAGGCGTCGTGAGGCGTGGGAGGCGAAACGTCGCGAAGGATAGATAGATGTTTATTCTTATTACAGCTGAAAAATACCCAGTGAGCTTGCAAGCTATTCACGGGACTCCTGCGGCACAACAAACATGCGAATGTCTGACAATACTTAAAATATATAAAGGATGGAGAGGAGCGCTAGACAGCTATCCCCGTTAGATTGATGCAGGTTTTCACGGCTCGATGTATGAGATCCCCCGTATAGCCCTAACAGACTGTAGGGGGCAAGTGCCGTTAGCGAGCACCTATGAAGGTCGACACGGCACATGAGGGGGTGGGTGACCAGCACCACGCCCGGCCGCCTTTGTCTCCTTAGTGGCAATGTTTACACACCGCACTAGGTACTTATTTGAGGCTGAGTCGACCTAGGGGAGGCCCAGGACAGGTTCAGAAAATTGTCACCGGTGTTGGCCGTGCGCGGGATTCGAACTCGGGTCGCCAGATTTGTAGCCCAGCGTGCTAACCACTGAGCCGCCGCTCCTCTTAAGAGAGAGCACTGACACACACACACATACACACATCAGTACAGATAGATAGTTGTTTACTATTACGGAAGAAAACGGCCAGTGAGCCTGCAAGCTCTGATGCGGGATTCCTGGGCGAGCGGGCGGAGGGAATGTGTCGGAGTCTCCGCGGCCCCGAGCGCCGCGTGTGAATGGGGTTCCGCTGGCACGAAGCGTCGATCATCGATTGCCACCGACATTCGCGACGGCTATAAAGTCCCAAATATAACGCGGGCCGATGCCACCGACGCCGCCGCGCTCGGCTCACTGTACCCGAGGTCTGCTCGCAAAAAGACAGCTCGCTCGTAACACGCAATTTTTAATAGTAATAATAATTTTACATTTATAACGCGCCCATGTTAATTCAGTAGCGAAGGTATTCATTCGACGAGAGAACGACTCGGAGGCGTAGCGAGGAAAGCGCAGAGAGGCGGAGGAGGCAGCCAGGCGGTTTGCCGGCGCCATATTGCCACACATACATGATGATGTTATCGGCCAACCAATTCATGAGTTGGTTTTTTTTTAAAGTTGTGGGAGGAAACCGGAGAACCCACGAGGAAACTCGCGCAGAACAGGTGGAGAATACACAAACTCCACACAGAAAGGCGCCCAAGGCGGGAATCGAACCGCCTCGTGCAAGACCATTATTTCTGTGAGGCGCAGATGTTACCACTGCTATTTATTTAATAAACGACTGGATAAAGGCATCGCCATGCCATCTCGGTCACAGTGATTTGTCCGGCATATACTTCACCACGCCGGTTAAGCACAGGTTGATAAAGAAGGGCTCAGGGCCGGTTCAGATATCGCTCGCCACTGGCGTTAGCCATGGCATGGATTCGAACTCAGGTGGCCGGAGTTCATTCTCTGTACCCAAAACGGCTGCGCCGACATACACCAGGACAACATTAGGGGCACCTCAAGTGAAAATATCCCTCGATTGACAGCAATATAAATAGGGGTTAAGGAAAATCTGGTACTTAATTTGTTTAACTTCACTGACCCTAGGGGCCTGCTTAAGAGAATAATTAGCAACGCTCTTGAAAATGAGCCACTTAAGTGTTTTTTTTTACTTATAATAATAATTCATGCTATTTATACCGCGCACTTACTTAATTCAATTTCTAACGGATTCATTCGCAAAGAGAACGACTCAGAGGCGCGAGGAGGAAACCGCAGAGAGGCGGGGGAGGCAGCCAGGCCGTTAGCCGGCGCCAACATCTTGCCACACACTGCGTTCATAAAAGGGTCAAACGAACGACGAACCCCAAGCGAGCAATGCAACTTCCACAATCGTGCGGGAGATTCAACCTCTGTTGTTGTCAACCATTGATCCTAACTCCGCCATTAGCACCGCTGCGGGCCCCTCACGCCGCCACAGCAGCACGTCAAGTCTATTATTTGTGTTCGATTAATTCGTAAATGTTTTTGTATTTTTTGTCGTCAATTCGCGTGTTTGTTGTGTCGCAGGGAATCCCGTAAAGTGCTTGCAAGCTCACTGGATATTTGTTCTGCTGTAATAATAATACAACATCTATCCATATCTATCTAGCGATGGACTGCCTTGCGCCCTGTGTCTGCCGGTGTGGGCTCCGGCTCCCCGCGACCCTGTACAGGATTAAGCGGTTTCTGAAAATGGATGGATGGGTATCTATCTATCTATCTATTGATCACATACACATGAGATACATGGCATTGTGATTCTTCTCTATCTAAACTCGGTGCAAAACAATTACGTGCAATACCACGTGCGCTTGAAGTATTAAAGAAAACGTCGAGAATACAACGATATGATAACAGGTACAAATAGCGTATGCACAGACAACGGGTGTTGTGACATTCGCGGCAGCAGCAGCGACGACCCTCGTTTCTCTGGATTTAAACAAACTCAGCCCCCGTCGGCCCAACTCCCATCCGACGGGTCAATTCACGCAGTCGCCAAATCGATGACGCGTAAGATGTCCTTCGTTCATTCACGCGGCGCCGCTGCCAGAAATTCAATTCTGCCCAACGATCCTCGCGTCAATTAGCGGCAGGGTTAATTGGGGAGCAGTTGTAAAAACGGGCGGCCGGGGGTTTGTTCACACACGTTCATCGCCGAGTGTGACGTGAATGACAGTCGTGTTTACGCTCTTGTGGTTTATTTCTCGAGTTACAGTTTATCTCTGGGTGTTAATGTGGTTCGTTTGGCAAACCGGAGAATATATACCCTGGCGAGAGTGGTACGCTGATTGGGGCTTTTTTTTTTATTTCGTATTTTTATCGGCGAGCGTGCCAATGCGTGGCGTGATAATAGCGGCTTTGTGCGGTTTTATACCGCGCACCGCACGCAGCCCTCGCAGACCCAAGATTTCGAAGCAGCCCCCCAACGCCTGGCTTGCTCGCTGGGGATAGACGAGCGGCAAAGCGATTTCCTGCTCACAATGAGCGTTGAAGCCGTTGCTCGTCTCCCATTTACACCGCTTTGGGCGCCAGCGGGAATTCCACGTTATCGTGGCCAGGGACGAGTCTGTCCCGAGAACAGCTGCTGTTGAGTTTCGCCACCGCCGGGGATTGATGGGGCGAGTCGAGCCTCAAACAGGATTTGAACTTGTGACCTTGTGATTGCACGGCCCGCTTGCGCTGCCTGCAAGCCACCTGGCCGGATTAGGGAACAAGCGAGGCCCATCCTATACAATAATAAGTATTACAACCATTGTTATAATAATAGTTGTCATTACCCATTCTTATAAATATTATTGTTGCTAAGCCAGAGTCCAGAGTTTCTCACTCTTTGAATCCTGTTCGTTTAAAAAAACCCCAATAATAATGATCTGACTGCTCATCTTTGAGCACTGAGTGGCATCCTGAGGAAATTGAAAACAGATCTGATTGTCTCAGCGTTTCATGTAACGTAAGGATCAAAGTATCACGCGTGTTCGTGCGTGTGTGTACATGTGTGTGGCAAGCGGTGGTGTAGCAATGGTGTATAGCTGTGCTACAAACCAGGCCACCCGAGTTCGAGTCCCGGTCAACGCCAGTGACGATTTTCCTAACCCGGTCCTGGGCCTCTCGTAGGTCGACTCCGTCTCAAATAAGTATCCAGGGCGGTGTGTAAATATCACCGCTAGGAGGAAGACCAAGACGGTCGGGCGTAATGCTGGCCACCCATCCCTTCGTGTACCGTGCTGGCTTTCATAGGTGCTACTCGCTAACAACACTTGACCATGTAGTATGTTAAGCCTATATACAGGGGATCATTGTCCTTGTAATTTTCAAGTGTGCTTAATTTTACAGATTTGGATCATAAAATATATTTAACCCGAGTGATTTGAAACACTAAAACCTTTTTTTTACGATATAAAATTATCACACTGTATTTGTAACCGTTATAATTGGTTATTTTTAACAACAGCGGCACTATTCAGTAACATCAAATTAACGATTGCTCGCAATTATAAAACATGTTTTTTAAATGTCACCATCACTATCTGCCAACTATTGTTCTCGGGCAAAAATTTGGCATCTCGGCACACTTAATCCGGTGAAGGATTGAGAAAGAGCCGGTTAGCAATTTTTAGAAGTTATTGCAATTCCACCACAATAGCAGAACGCACCATCTTATATCACAATGTCATGGGAACTTTCACAGCAACAACATTAATATCGAATGGTGCGGCTACTGGGTTGAGAACGTTCCCACAGTGAATTATCAACCGGCTTATGCAGCAGCCCAACACACTTCTGTTGTTCTCGAAGACGACTATAGTTCTATAAGCGATTGATAGTTGTTGCCAGGTTAAAAAGGCAGCTCTCCAGGTTAACCAAGGTTGGTTGGTTGCCACCCAACGGTGGGCCGC
>JAZEWU010000042.1:3075079-3086281 GCA_036362915.1 Geotria australis
CAGTCCGCCTGACCGCTTGCCTGACTGGGCCCGGCTGCTCGTGAACTCGCTGCCCGTGAACTAGGGTGGCACGGTGGCGAGGTGAGTAGCGCTGCCGCCTCACAGCAAGAAGGTCCCCGGCTTCGATTCTCGGCTCGGACGCCGCCTTTCTGTTTGGAGTTTGCATGTTTTTTCTCCGCGTTTCGCCGGGAACTCCTGTTTCCTCCCACACTCCAAAGACATGCTGCTGCTTAAGTTAATTGTCCTGACATATAGCCTGGCACAGGCGCCGTGGTGACATCACCGCCACTTAGTGGCAAATGGCGGTTGTTGTTGTCCTGGCTAAATTGCCCTCCGTGAACCTGAGAAGTTGTAACTTGCTTACACCGCCCCCTCTGGACACCTGTTAAAAATAACTACGTGTCTCAATGGTTCCTTCTCGCTTAAATAAGAACTGACTGACTATTACCTGCCCGACTGATTAACTGTCCCCGCGTCCAGGCATTTGAGTCTCGTAAAGAGCTTGCAAGCTCACTGGGTATTTTTTTCTGCCAGTCCATCGCAGGGCGCCAGGGGACATTTAGTCAGTACGCCAATTAACTTGTCAGCATGTCTTTGGACGGTGGGAGGAAAAACCGGAGTGCCCGGCGAAAACCCACGCGGACAACGGGGAGAACGTGCAAACTCCACACAGAAAGGCCGCCGAGATTCGAACCCGGGTCCTTCTTGCAGTGATGTGGCAGCGCTACCCACTGCGCCACGGTGCCGCCCAAATGGGGGATATTTGTGCCGTGTTGCTAACGGCAGAGGGGGTGGCCTTGGAGCCGGGGTGTTTGTGGGAAGCCGCGGCGCGTGGACGGTACGCGGCGCATCCGTCCCTAATCCCAGCCACGTGTGCTCCCCGCCTCGCTGCCGGGGGAGCCCAGGTGTGGGCGCCCAGCATTCCAGCTGGCGGTCTCGGGAGCATTTTTCTCCATTCCACCTCTTGAAACTGGCGACCCGAGTTCGATTCCCGCTCACGGCCAACACCAGTGATTTGTTTTTTTTTAAATCGGCCCTGGGCCTCGCCTAGGTCGACTCGGCCTGAAATTAGTACCTGGTTTTCGGTGTGACGACATCGTCATTAGGGAGACGAAGTACAGCCGGGCGTGGTGCCAGCCACCCACCTACCTCCTCGTGTACCGTGCGAGCATTCATTGGTGCTCGCTTACGGCACTTGACCCGACAGTCTGTTAAGGCTATACGGGGGATCTTTGTCTTGTTTATATAATAGTAGATTGCTCTTAGCGGGATTGACGCGGTACACGAGGAGGTAGACGCCGCGGCGTCTCGCGTCCGCGGCGCCTGATTGCGACAGCTGCCGTTCTCGGACGGATAGATGTTTGTTATTACAGCAGAAAAATCACCCAGTAAGCTTGCAAACTCTGTACACGGGATTCCTGCCATACAACACTGGCTCCTGTCTCGAACGCCGGCTCCTATTTTGTAACTTGTAATCTCTGGATGTGGGACTCTTGCCATACAACACTGGCTCTTGTCTCTAACACTGGCGCCTGTCTCTAATTTGCATGCCATGGGTGCGGGATTCCTGCGATGCAACAAACGTTTGAACCAACCAACTTAAACGATATAAACAATCACAAGGTAATACAGAGACGGTGTCGGACCGTGCGTGAGTTCTTCAGTCTCTGACTTTCGACACGGACGCCGAGTTCCCCCAGTGCCGGATATGTGCAGAATCCTTCACACGCACAGGCGGATCAGACTGACGGGGTGGATAGGGGATGGTTGGGTGGGGATGCCTCTCTGCTCCCAGTTTTCCTCCCCCCACTAAAGACAAGTCAAATATCTTCTGCCCCCGTGTAGGCTTTACAGACTGTAAGGACAACGCGCACCTATGAAAGCCGACACGGCACACGAGCGGGTAGGTGGCCCAGCACCACGCCCTGCCGCCTTTGTCTTCCTAGTGGCGATGCTTTTACACACGGCACCAGGCACTCATTTGAGACCGAATCTATGGGGAATCCCAGGAGGGGTTAAAAAAAAATAATCGGAGGCCATGAGCGGGAATCGAACTCGGCTCGCCAGTTTCGTAACGCAGCACACTAACGCAGCCCACTAACCGCCACACTCCTCCACACACCCTTCGGCACTGGAAGAGGAGGGATAAGGAGGGAGGAATGGGGGAGGGTATTTCTGGCGCGCCGTGTTTGTGCAAGTGGTGCTTTCCGATGGCCCCACCAGAGGTAAATGAGGCATAACATCCGCTCCCTAACACGGCGTTATTAAACGGGCACGCGTGTTCAAAATGCCCGGGACAAAATTAACCTACTTAGCGGGCCGTGAGCGCCCGCCAGCTGAGAGCCCCCACGCACGGAGAGAGAATGAGAGAGCTATGCTTCCTGCCCGCATTAGGGTTGCCACCTCTGACTCACAAAACCGGGACACCGGCGCTGTTTTGTAAAAAAAAAAACTCGTACAGGGCTTTGATTAAGCCAATAGTTCAGGGATTGTGGAGAACAACGTGTATACGCGGGATGCTTAACTTAGTACAACGGGTCCCCGACGTAAATGCGAAACTATGTATAATGGGAAGACGTATAGCGGGGTATGGGAGAGAGAAAAAACTGGACCTATAATGTCTCGGGAATTATGACAGACTTTCGGGGAAATGAAATGTCAAAACAATCCTGGCAAGACCGGAACAGGTGGCAACCCTAACCCGCACCGCTATCCCGCTGCTGCGTGGTTGGAGCAAGATCAACGGGTTTATAAGAATTGTTTACATTATCGGTTTATACGAATTGTGTGAAAGAGTAGCTCTTTAGAGATAGCCGTATCGCGCCTTAATGGGTTCATTTTAGGCTGATGTAGTTCTCAACGTGGGGTGGCGAAACGTCGCGAGGGATAGGGTAGGGGGGGGAACGCTCAGTGACACGGCTGCTATCCCGAAAGAGCAGCTCTTGCGAGCGATTCTCATAATAATAATAATTTACATTTATAACGCGCACATATTAATTCACTGTCAAAGGTACTCATTCGACAAGAGAACGACTCGATACAACAGCGAAATGCGACCGGCTTCGCGGAGACATGGGGAGTGGGGGGCAATGAAGGGTGGGGGGTGGGATGGGGGGGGTAAGTTAGGGGGGGGGGCTGAGTGTTGGGGGGCTCAATCGCGTGGCACCGCTCCCACGTGTTCAACACATGTTTCCATCGGCTGCTGCAGCTGTGTTGCAATGCTTAGCTATTGAGACGCACTCGCACAGTCGTGAAAATGTATTTATTATTATTATGAAATCAAGGTTGTGCTTTGTTCCAACATCTAACGGTGGGATGACCAGTGTGGTCAAGTATGCGCACGACAACCCTGAATGACGTGGGAGTGGGCCCTTATCCGGCGATTATATTTGTAAACTTTAATCACGGATTACTCTGATGAGCACAGACCCAGAGACCCCCCCCCCACACACTTCCTCCAACACCAAGCGGCCAGCAACAATTAGCACTCTTGAAGGAGTAACAGGTAGGAGCTAACACATTTGTGTTTCATTTAAGAACGTTTGTAACACCGTGACCCCTGTATCGGATTAAGCGGTTTCTGATAATGGATTGATGGATTGGACGTTTGTAACAACGTGGGATTTTAACTGAGCCCAGGCTGGGAGGCCAAAACTGTCAAGCGGTCTGCATCAAGCAACAATACTCTTCAAGGTGCAATAGATTAATACGGTACAATGGTTGATGATAGGTGCTGTTAATGGGCAGGTCGAGCGCTTGTGAGACAGGCGATGGGAGGCAGGTCCTCACTGGAACGAGGAGACACGCAGATGGAGAAATGACGCGCGGTGTGACGACTGAACACGGTGGATGAGAGGAGAGTCGGATAAACAGTCCTCAACACGAGTGGATGAATCAATGAGTCTATTACACGATCAATTAATTACGTTGTAATATACCAGCGGAGTTACCCGTGTCCTACGGGTGTTCTTGTTCCAAGTCTGTGACACGTTCTTCTCTTGTTCATGTTTCCTGCCGACGTGACCGCTTTCAACCGAGTTTCTTTCCGATTGCCCTTTCGGAGTATCGCTGCTGCCGGCTCTCTGAAGTTTCGGAATAGTAATCGTCAATAAGTGGGATATAAAGCTGAAATAAGACGTAAAAATGGCCTTGGTGTTGTGCAGATGCAATTTGCGCTTACCAAGGATTCGAACACGGTGACGTCAGTGAGGACATGCACACATACAAACACTTGCTCCATTATATATATATTACACATAGATGTTTATTATTACAGCAGCATAATCACGCGCAACGAGCTTGCAAGCTCTTTACGGGATTCCTGTGACACAACAAACGCGCGCATTGACATGGATGAAGGATTCGAACCCGGTACTCTCAGTGCGGACAAAAAAACAAAGATCCCCGTATAGCCTTAACAGACTGTAGGGGCAAGTGCGGACATGCACACACACACACAAACACGTGATCCGTTATATATAACGACTGAATATAACGACGTTATATATAACGACTGAATACAATTGTACATATTTACTTATCCATTCGATTTCCCTCTATTCTTCATGACACATTGTCCCGCAATTCGGATCGTAGGGCCACGGTGGTTCAGGGATAACTAAATTTGGAAACTTGAAAAAAATAAAATAATGAATACATCTTTTTTTTTGGAACGCTTTGGAAATTGGCAAGAGGGCTTTGCGATGTGTTTGCTCAGCTGGGGAAACGCTCCGAGTCGTGAGCGAGCAGCGCAACCGCAGTGGTTAGTGGTGCTAGTCACCGTCTCAATCAATGTGGTTATGGTGATAATAATGTGGTGGGTGGTGGGTGGTTGTGTGGGTTGTTGTGGTGGGTGGCGGTGGCTCCAGTGGTTAGCGCGCTGAGCTGCAAACCTGGCGCCCCGAGTTCGAATCCCGCTCACGGCCACCAACACCAGTGACGATTTTCTGAACATGCTCCTGCTGGGAACCTCCCCTAGGTCGACTCGGCCTCGAATTATTACTCGGTGCGAAGGGAGACAAAGGCGGTGGGGCGTGGTGCTGTTTCTCACACGTACGCTTGTGTGCCATGCCGGCTTTCATAGGCGCTCACTAACAGAATTTGCTGCAACAATCTTTGTTGTTGATGAAGGTGATGACCGTTTTATGATTGATCCTGGAAAGACTCGGGCCTCTTTTCACGAGGGCCCTGCCAAGTGTTCCAGTCACGGGAGGTGAATGCGATGTATAATTCCAACTGAGTAATTGTCGAATGATTTTCCAATTTTGTGACCAATTCTGACCGTGCCGCCCACACGCAGTGGTCACCTCGCCCGAATGACATAACGGGATATTAAACGTGCGGATTGTTTTCTAGTCGTTACACCCGCGGTATTAATCAGGGCGGCCGCCGGATTCAAACCGTGAGGCCCCTGAGCCTTGTCACTGCCCCAATAGCAGACCCAATAAGCGCCACTAGCAGAGTACCCGTTCTACGGGCGATCTTGTTCCAACCGTGTATCGCGTTCTTCTGACGTCTCTTGTTGACATGCTCTGACCTGGATTTCCTCCTGATGTCCTTTTGTGACTGTCGCTGCTGGCTCTCTGAAGTTTCAGAAGAGTGATCGTCAATACGTGACAAGTAAAACTGAAATAAGACATAAAAGCCTTGGTGTTGTGCGGATAAAATTTGAGGTTTTGAAGAATTCAAACACGGTACTTGCCAGTGCGGACATACATCCATGAAACAAATACTTGCTTCATTTTATGTTATAGATGATCTAACGGAACATTTATTATAGCTGCTCTCCGTAATATGGAGTTCATTACATTTATTACATTTTTTTTTTAATAGAATGAAAGGGACTACTAGGCAGTTGTTGTTGTAATCCTTGCCAGGAATATTTAATGCTCGGGTGAATTTAATATGGATGGATCCCTATTGGCGTAATATATTAATTGTCACTCTCTGTTTATTGGAAAATGCTTCTTATGACAAATTAAGTAACCATTTTAAAATTGATTGCCTAAAGTTGACACTGAAAATAATGTAACACCGCTTTGTCAATCTGCTCCTCTGTGTGCAAGTCCTGGGGGTGGTTTGACCATACTTCACCACGCTTGTGAGGTGTGGCGGGACGGTGGTGCAGTGGTAATTCTCGAGCCTCAAAGCAAGAAGTCCCTATGTTCGATTCCCGGCTCGGGTGCCTTTCTCTGTGGAGTTTGTCTTCTCTCCATGTCCGCGTGGGTTTTTGCCAGATACTCCGGTTTTCTCTCATAGCTAAAAAAATCCATCCATCATCCATTTTCTAAACCGCTTGTCCTAGTGAGCGTCGCGGTGGCAGCAGTCCAAGGAGAGTGGACCAGACATCCCTTTCCTCAGCAACAGATTCCAGCTCTTCCTGGGGGATTCCCAGGCGTTCTCAGGCTAAAAAATACACTCATTATTTGGCTGATAACATGTTGATATATACAGGACGCAGTGTCGGCCAAATGTTGACGCCGCCTTACTGCGTGGCTGCCTTCCTCCTTCCCCCGCCTTTCTGCAATTCCTATTGCCTCCGGGTCCGTTCTCCTCTCCTTACACGAGCGAACAAAACTGCGCAGCGCGTTACAAGTTGTAGATTATTATTAATAATGAAGGGTTCATTATTATTAAAAATAATCGTAACCGGGGATCAAATTCAGGTTTGCCAGGTCAAGTAACCAAACCACCGCACATTAAGCTATTTTAATTCCTGACATTTATAGCGAAAGAGCGGCTCAAATTATGCACTTGGAGCTGGGAGTGCAAAACAGAGCCGTAATTATTTTTTGCTATATTTGCTTAATTTCTAGAGGACCGGCAATTTGTTTCCTCCCTCTACTCGTTGCCTCTCGGGGTTTAACGTGGCCAGATCCAATTATTCAACAGCCAGTGATTTTTTGCCAAGAGGGCTTTAAGCATCCTACAGGGATTGCTAAGGATTGAGACTTCACCCCAGCGTTAATAATATTACAACGAGCGCTCCAGTGTGTGCGACCGGTCTGACCGAGTTGGTGGCAATGTTTGAACACACCGTTGCAGCAGCTGTGCGACAATCAATCAAATCTATAAGAGGCAACTTCGCAGACCGACGGTACAATTTCGTCTTTGCAAAGCGGGCAGAGCGCGGGTTTTCTGTGCGCCAGAGAGCCTGTAAGACAGCCGGGCTAAATCTGGCAAGCTATGCTCCGCACGCTGTTATGACTGGCTTGCCTTGAATTCCACGCCTGATGGCTCGCCGGGTTGGGTGGGAGAATAGAGGGGTGTCTGTCGGCCCATTGTGTGAGGTCCTTGCCGCGTGTCGAGTTTAACTCGGTCATCGTGCAAGATAACAGACGCGTCTTTCTCTCCAGACGCTGGGTTTTTGAGGTCTGAGTGACTGAGTGAGCGAGCGAGTGACGTACGCGTCAAATATCTCTGACCGTTTTGGAATTATATTGAGGTGTGATTTTGATGTTTGGTGATTTGGTGGGGAGCGGTGGCGCGGCGGTTAGCGCGCTGCGCTTCGAAGTCGGCTATATCTGAGTTTGATTACCAGCTCACGGTCACCAATGCCGGTGACGATTTTTTGAACTGGTACTGGGCCTCCCGTAGGTCGACTCGGCCTCAAATGAGTACCTGGTGCGGGGTATAAAAATTGCCACTCGGGAGACAAAAGGTGACCGGGTGTGGTGCCCCCTCGTGTGCCGTGCTGGCCTTTATAGTTGCTTCTCGCTAACAACACTTGATCCTACAATCTGTTAAGGCTATACAGGGGATATGTTTCTTCATCTCCGGTGCTTTGAGAGCTCATTTGGGATAATACAAAGACAAACATTCCTGTATAGCCTTAACTGAAAGTAGGATCAAGTGCTGTTAGCGAGCACCTATGGTAGGCCAGCACGGCACACGAGGGGATGGGTGGCCAGCACACTTAGACTTGCAATGTCGCCGGTTCGACTTCCCGGCGCGGCAGTTGAAACAACGATGCAGGTCTCTTGATTCGCCCTCGTCCGTCGCGTGTGGTGGGATAAACTGTGGGTACTCGCACGTCTGGGCAGCGTGGAAGAGTAGGCCAAGTACCCTCCCTCTGGCTGGGGCTCTCTAGAGGTGCGACTAGTGGAGGCCTTTCTGCAAGCGATGGGCTGAGCGCGCGATTGCAGGGCTGCACCTTTACCGAGGGGTCTCGACCTTTTGCACCTTAAGGCCCACTTGGGCCTGGTCTCCACGGACCACTAAGTGGCGTTCGCGGCCCACTGATGGGTCGCGACCCACCGTTTGAGAATGGCGGACCTAGACTAAAGGACGTAGTCGGCATAGTGTGTGATTATTTTTCAGACAATATTTTTAGGTTAAAGGAGGAGTGAACGTTTATGTGTTTGTTATGGTCTCGTCGCGAACACGCGAATTCCACAATCGGGCACTAGATGGCGTATGGACTACAATTATCCGCGCCGTGTTTGGCCGCGTGGGTTTCACGCATCGGCGGTGGAGCCGGTGGGGGCTCAGTGGTTAGCGCTACGCTGGGCTACAAACCTGGCCACCCGAGTTGGAATCCCGCTCACAGCCGACACCAGTGACGATTTTTTGAACCGGTCCTGGGCTTCCCCCTAGATCGACTCTGCCTCAAACGAGTACCCGGTGCGGTGTGTAAACATTGCCACTAGGGAGACGAAGGCGGCCGGGCGTGGTGCCGGTCACCCACCTCTTCGTGTGCCGTGTCGACCTTCATAGGTGCTACTCGCTAACGGCACTTCACCCTACAGTCTGTTAAGGCTAAACGGGGGGGATCTTTGTGTTTCCGTGGCTTTGGCCTGTGGGTGGAAACCGGAGTACCCGGCGAAAACTCACGCGGTCACGCAGAACATGCAAAGCTCACACAAAAAGGCGGCACCCGAGCCGGGAATCGAACCCCGGGCCTTCTTGCTTCGATGCAGCAGGACCACTAATACTAATAATAATACCATCTTACAAACCACCGTTATATTTTATTAGTATAAGGTGTCACATACCAAGTCATATTTACAAACGTTACGTTTTTAATTATTATTAATTTTCCCAAGAGTATGATTACAAATGTTACAAATGTGGCAGCTATTAAAAATCGATATTTAATAATAAGAATGAAGCGAGTTGTTTTAACCGAGGCGGGATCGGGTGAGAGTCGAGACCAAGGAGGGTGTTGCTACACTCGGGATGTTTGGCCGTTTCCCAATGAATGGGAGCTGGGTTCTGTGTGGGAGTCAAACCTCAGTGCCGGAAGAAATCCCACCGCGTGTTTGTGACCAAATAAACACACATTACGCCTACGTTTCATAATCTGTGTCTCCCTCCTTAGTATATGTTTACACGTCCGTATTGGTCACTCGGCCTTCAGCCAGCCGTTCATTCACGTTAATCAGTAACATTGGTAGCTGCTTCTTCCAACGTCGGAGACGAAACGTCGCGAGGGAGAGATGGATGGTTGAGATCGCTCAGTGACACGGCTATCCCGAAAGAACGCCTCAGAAGAGCAACCATCGGATAGATGTTTATTATTACAGCAGAAAATACCCAGTGAGCTTGCAAGCTCTGAGAGCGGGATTCCTGCGATACAACAATTGTGCAAAATAATCAGCAATACAGTATATACAATTAGACTGTAATGCTACAAATACAAAATAAATATCCTAAAATCTCAACTTAAGATATGTTTATTATGTAAATATGATTATATATGATAATAGTAAGATTACAATACCTGTTTAAATTGACATCTATTCCGCCTAAATTAAAATATTGTTTAAGGCAGTGGTTCTTAACCTTTCCTACAGCCCGCACCCCTTGGGCTCTCAGTTTTTTTGCACCCCTTATTAATAAATACATTGATAATGCAACACACATACAATACAACAAATAAAACAATCTGACACGTCTCGCACCCCCAGGGGGTGAGTCCACCCCAGGTTAAGAACCACTGCTCTAAAGTGGCGGAAATTCGTAACGGGTAGGGTGGCAGCGAGACGGGCGCTCTGAAATGTCGACATATTGTCGCCACTGACGGGAGGATAGCCTGGGTTAGGAATCAAACTGGCACGAGCCAGTTCGTAATAGACCCAGTGTGCTAACCGCTGCGCCGCCGCTCCCCACTCATTTCGAACATTTCGCTTCGGTGTTGACGTTTGTTCGTCTCTAAACAGACGCGCGTTACGACACTTGCACCTTTCCGGTTGCGATGGAGGCCAGAGTTATTCCACATCGCGATAACGCGCCTGTTCCAGAACATCTGTTACTCTGATGAAACGCTCTAAAAAAAAACCCCAACTTGCTCATGCTCGGGAGAGAAAAATAAATAAAGTATAGTATAGTTTTCAACTTTTTTTGCCGAGCTGCAAAATAGGGATGACTTCACGTATGGAAATTCTTAATGGACCAACTGTTGCTCCAACCGTCTCAGTGTAACCTTCCCGAGAGACGATTGTTGTACTGTAGTATGTGCCGACTCCGACCTTAGCTCCGGAACATTCGTCAACGGGGGCCTGCCTTAAACGGAAGAAAAATCTAACCGGTCATGGTTTCCAGCCTTGGCCCTACTTCATAACATAACCGCGAAGAAGGCCTATAGCCCGAAACGTCACCTCTTGTATTATACACGGTGTCTGGTATAAGTGGAACTGTACGGGATACAAGCTTCTGATGCTTGCTTTGTATTTCCTATAGTTTCATTTATATGGGACACCCTGTATATTGGTTGGGCGACACGGTGGCGCGGTGAGTAGCACTGTCGCCTCGCAGCAAGAAGACGATTGGTTCGAATCCCGGCTCGAGTGCCTTTCTGTGTGGAGTTTGCACGTTCTCCGCGTGGGTTTTCACCGGGAACTTCGGTCTCCTCCCACAGTCCAAACACATGCTCCTGCATAGGTTATCATTGGCCTGCTGACAAAATAGCCGTGTCTTGCGCCTTGTGTCTGCCAGGATCGGCTCTGGATCACCGCGACCCTGTGCAGGATTAAGCGGTTAATGACAATTAATGAATGACTGATCAATGAACGATGATATTTTCACCCGCTGCTGCCGCTGCACTTGACGCTCGACTCTAGTTTATTATGAATTGTTTGCTTGGATTTTTTTTCTAAATCGCATGTTTGGGACTGGTTTCCTCCCGTGAACCAGCGAGGGCCTCTTTGCCGGGCCTCTTCACTGCACGGACAATTGACCGCGATAGCCGGGGCCAGGCTTAAA
>JAZEWU010000042.1:3108314-3119243 GCA_036362915.1 Geotria australis
AGTGATCGCGAAATATGAACCGCGCTCTTGGCTTTAATTTAGACGAATGCGGGGTAATTGGGGTGCCGCTGTGGCACGGGGCACGACTTGGCATTGTGTGTTGTATCCATCTGGCGCCAGGCGAGAGCGTGCCTTTAGACGTGATACAGACTATACTCAACTTGCAGGCAGGCAGGCGCGCTACGGTTGCGCCCCGTTGCTGAGTTGGGAGGGAATGCTGCTGACTTGCAGCCGTACCGGCTCCTGATTGATGATGATGCTCGCGATGATGATGAATACGAAGAGATGAGCGACTCATAGAGACGCGGTGCCCTTCCATGATGCATCGCTATTACGCGCGCGACGTGTACGCTCTTCAATGCCCGATCGTTAACGGGATGCGTGCAATGCCTAATTGTGTCTTTATCATTCTAGGTGACAGCGCATTCAGCATGAACCGACCACCAACTGTTGGAATATTACTGCGTGTACTTGCACAGCCAGTTTTATCATGTGTGCTTAAGTACACACAATACACATTGTACATCTGTCTTGATGGTATTGACATGCCGATCTCTCCACAGCTTTGTGCAGCGCTTTGTGACCCTCGGGTGAAAGGCGCTCTATAAATGCTATTATAAAACCCCAAAAAAAAATGATTGCTGATTTTCCGTGCTCTGTCGTTGTTGACATGTCGTTCTCTCTGCAGCTTTGTGCAGCGCTTTGTGACCCTCGGGTGAAAGGCGCTATATAAATGCTATTATTATTATTACATCATCATACTTTTAAAATACCTGATTGATGCAGAACAGCACCCGGCTCGTCAACCCATTACCAATGAAATGTTTTCTTTATACAGAAAACTATTCTTTCAACGAGATAATAACGCAGTGTTTCGCTTTTAAGTGGATCCTTCTAATTAAATATTGATACGATTTGCACTATAACATTTGGCAACACACGAGTACGGACTAGTGCTTCCTAGCACCGGACAGAGCACATTACGTCAAATGATAGTCTTCCAACTTTATTGGACTCGTAGTAAGTAACGTAAAGAGCATTACATTATGTACGAGTGTCCGCAGATGCGCCAAGCTTGATTTTAATAGCAATTTAATAACGGCCCCGGCAAACATAAATCACACGTTGTCATTGAAAGCGAAGCCAAAAACAAATTGCCAAGTGCACTGACCACACACAAGCAGAGTGGCACGAGAGCGATGTTAGCTACAGCTTCTCCTGACTTCATATTAAAAGTTACACACGGGATGTAGGGCAGCCAGCAATGCGTAACATCCAACGGTGAGTACATTTCACTGCCACGTTTGTACAGTGTCACGTGTGCAGCATAAGTCGCTTTCCCGAGAAGAATTACATCACTTTGTAAGGAATAATATTTATTGGTTATGACAGAGATTGTTCAAAGTGTCCTCCATCACGTTCAATACACACGTTGCAACTTAAAACATCATCTTTATGAATGTTCCAATACTTACAAAAATATACTACGCCTACTTGTTGTCATTTATTTAAAACCACACCACACAAGTGACCACTGTAGGGAAGAATGTTAGGCTAGAATTCGATACAATACTATTTATTGGGGGAGTTTGCTTTGCTATAGACTGACTCCTTCCACAGCCAGGTGGAATTTACAACACTGGATAACACTCTATAAGGATTATTTTCCAATATTTGTTTAGCTACGGGCACATAAACACTTCATCTAGAACGATTTACTTCGCTGCAAAAAAACTCAAGGACTGTACTGTATGACAAATGTGAACCTAGCATGTGTCTGCAATCACGTCACACACTACATTTGCAATGATTACTGGTATAAGCATAACCTATAAAACAAAACAATGCGTTTTGAAATGACAAACAAGCCACTTAAAAACTGCCCACAATGCAAGTATAATTTGGACCAATGGAAGTGTCAATACATCCATCTTGGCACAAGCAAGACTAGTTTATTGTACAGTAATACGAATGCCATGCCACTTCATTGCGAAATAAATGCAATGTTAGCTGTTCAACAGTTGTAAAATGCCAAAACAAACATGAATAGTTTACTTTCCTTAATAATTCACATTGGCTCTGCTTATAATCACAAAATTCTACATCAAAACTCTTAGGTATAAGCTACGAAACAAAATGCAAAAATTAAGTGAAAACAAAAACGCACATGCACAGTCTATACAGAACTTGTTTACAAAACATGCAAAGCTTCACAGAGAAACCGAATTCAACATTTGAACATGTTTAGATTGTATTAATATAATTACGGAAGCGTTAATGTTTTTTTTATGTTACTGGATGATTTTTGTGGTTGTGATTTAAAGGCAGGAAATAGCAAAGCCGTTGTTAAACACGAATGCAAGGAGAGTCGGGAGGAATGACGGGTGTTTGTGGTGCAGGGGGTTGTGACATTAGTTTTCATCTTCGTTTGTAGTATTTTTGGACAACAGGGTCTCTTTCTCCAGCATGAGCTCTGCAAATCGGTTCTGCAGCTCTTTCTCTCGCTCCACCTGCCGGCCAACGTCCTCCCGCAGTGCCTGCACCACACAACGGCCAAAGACAACAACAATGATCAGAATTTCCCAACCAACAAACATTGGCGTGCATCCTGGCACTACTAAACTATGCTAAGCTGTTCACAAATAACCAGGTTAAGTTAAAAAAGCCCCTAAATAAACTCTCTCAAACTATATTAAGGTGGTGTTTAGAGCTTCTGCAGTTGGTGATGATTCCACTGTCCTATAGCCAACAGAATAACAATCCATAGCGCCACTGTTGACGTCCCAGAGTTGTTCCCATTTCGTTAAATGAAAGGCTGAGTCGGTCCCTCGACAAAGACTTAAACTCGCAACCTTTCCAATCATGCCTTACTTACTATAACCCCAGTGGCTCCTATCCAGTTACAAATACTCAGGGACGAAACAAAAATACAGATAAAAAATATATGTTAACTACTGCAGGCAATACACAATCATGCTACACGTTCCGTTACATCACGTTAAATATGTGCATGTGCTCGCTACCAAATATAGTCCTAATTACGTAATAAGCGGATATTCCCTGCAACCACAATATGGCACGCAGGCCAGAAAATGCCATTTGCCTTGGTAATGTTATCGCAGTAAGACTACAGTATTTACGTAATACCATTTATTTTCACGTTTGTTGTTTTGGTAATAACTTCAAAGCATTGCAGGCCTCATGGCTCACGGTCGTGCTGCTCACCGTATAGATTTAATGACGCCAAGTCGCGTGTTTTGCTTCATTCGTAAGCGAAGTGTGAATTGCTGCCCCTGTGTTGCTGGAACAATACCCCGTCTAGTGACCCGAAGTGCTGCACTAATGCGGGGCGGAACATGTTCTCTTAACGGAGCTGTCAATAAACGTGATGTCACGTAACCTTCCACATAAATCAATGACTGAGACCACTGCTGTGGAAAACAGCCAGTCAGTCAGTTCACTACCAACAGACTTGGTGAGAGAAGTGTGGCATGTGCATACCTACGCTTGACTTTACATAACAATACACACGCTAGTGTTTCAGACACATGCCAGACCGGTGTGCTTTACCAGCTGAATATATAAAGAAACCCTATTCTATCAAGCCTGCTATGCGCGCCAATACATTTCACCGGATCTAGTTGCGTGAGGTTGCATGTTCTTGCCTAACAATAAACAATAAATGAGGTTTGGCCACCTGATCGAAGCAACCTTGGGCTTTACCAAAAAATCCTGCCTTTCCAGTTTACAGACGCTCTGTCTGCAGGTAAAAGCTTGCAATTTGAGACTTGGCTCAATTCTTGTCAAGTTGAAAAACTAAATATCTGGAATAAAACTGGGCTGGTACTTCATTAATCATCTCCAGCGTCTTGGTCAAATTTCATATCAAAGATTGAGTAATTCATTGGCAGTGTTTCAGAAACCAATGACGCAGGCAACTATAACTATAACAGTTTGTGCAAATATTTAACCCATTTCATCTCCGGTGTGCGACCATGTAATTTTTCACGCTAACCCTCTGCCTCGTGTTATATCCAATCCCACTTACATCTCATAATAGGCAACATTATGTCCTTAATTTCGGCTTGCTCTCCGATCCACATGTGCATCTTTGTCCGTTAGTGTAATTCCGAGGTTGTATCACTCCGCGCTAATTTTTTGCATGCAAATCGGGCGGCAGTGCCCGATTGCTGTTTGTGTCAGTTAGTTGGAACATTGTATCGCAGGACTCCCGCATCCAGAGCTTGCAAACTCACTGGTTATTTTCTGCTCTAATAACAAACATCTATCTAAACTTAGATCCCAGTTAGAATTTTAATTTTTGCCTAGTTGTGATTGCTAATCTTGATTCGTGTTCTAAAGGTTCCAATTTTTTGCACTCTTCCGTCTAAACGTTGATTATGTTTACCCTTAATATGCTTTCGTATTTTTCACTATCGCAATGCACAGCCTTAGTTTAATGTTTTTTGTAAAAAAAAAAATGCGTGCAATGCTATGTATTTTTGACTATTTGATTTGAAAAATGTGTGCAATGCTCTGCGTAAAGTTTTTTTGTTGGTTGATTTACATCTTGGTTATTTATGAATCTTGTATATATTTTAATTATTGTCAGCAACTCGCATGTTTGTTGTGTCGCAGGAGTCCCAAAAAGAGCCTGCAAGCTCACAGGGTATTTTTCTGCTGTAATAATAAACATCTATCTATCTGCTCGGTATATCTCGAGCGGCGATCTTCACCTCGAGGCGCCGGGGGATGGCGATATCCTCGTGCTTCTTCAGCTCCTGGAAGGTGTGCAGCTCCAGGTGCGCCTGCTCCACCTGGTCCCAGAGCTCTCCCAGCTGCTTGGTGAGGGCCATCGTGCGCGACTGGTAGCCACCCGTCAGGACCTTCAGCTTCTTCTCCAACTTGGCGGCTTTCTTCGCCTCCGCTGTCATCTGCGCGCGGTTTATCTGCAAGGCAGCCGCAACGGAGAGGGGGAAACACAGAGCGCCGCTTACTATCTCGGGCGCAATCGACACTACAAGTAAAAGTCCCTCCTGACTTACCGCTCAAATTCGTTTAACGGCAGCACTCGTCTCCATCGGTGATCTTAAGCCGAGGAAATAATACGTATCTTTCCCCGTGACGGGAGCCAGTATATCTATAACATGCTGCTGTTGATGTCAGCCTGTCATACCGCAGGTATGAAACGCTGAGCTGACTGCCAACAGGGATTTGAACTCCCTACCTTATGATGTTGAGTCAAAAGATATAACAAGAGTGCCAGCTGGCACACTGTCCTGGCGTAGTGAGTGCTCAAAACATCTGATGGAGCAGCATTGAGAAAATCAGCGCGTTCGAGGTACAAGTCAAGCAGCTGTTAGATGTTGCTGAAGCGAGCGAGGATATGGATACCGGGGTTGTGCTATGCATAACCACATGTCACAATTGTCACAATAACAATCGTAAGCATGTACTTAATTCCATGAGTGGCCTGGGCAATCACTGATTTGTGTATGCGTGATCATCGTCTCCCGTATGCAGCACACCGTTGCCATTAAACACGACAACACTGAAAAGATGCACTGCCGTAACACAAATATGGACATCAATATACCCATACAGCCAAACGAAATGTAGGGGCATGTTCAGCTATGGAGCACATATTAGCATCTGCATAGTACACAACGAAGTAATGTGGTCAATAGAAAGACTGGGTGGCGATTGTCCTCCTCATGCTGATATTTACACATCAGAAGAGGTACTCATTTAAGGCTGAGTTAAATTAGGGGAAGCCTAAATGTTGGTTGAAGCTTAGAATTAAGCTCAGTTCACTAGGTTATTGGCACAGTGTGCTCAAAGCTACACCACCACTCCCCACAAAACCACAAGTGATGCTTTTAACATGCTGATACATGAGCCAACACATTTGTGCAACACTGTGTATATGAATGTAGTATTATATACTATGTATATGTAAAACAAAATAATGGGAATTAGTATGGTTATATCATTACTGAAATACGCAAAGGCATATAAACACGAACATTTCAATCAGGTTCTGGCTATACTGTAATATATATTTTTCCCAAATGCCTTTGACAATATAGGACAAATTATTTCCCCTCAGAAGGTTTTATTTTGTGAAAACAAGAAGCTTCCCGAGCATAATTGGAATTCTTTGCGCGTTTTACCCTATTTTACCATGTGAACTACGGGGCAGTTCCTCTTTGCACATTGTTTGAAAAAAATACGAGATTATTTCAAGTTCATGTGTGGGAGTGCTGAATATAATTTGTTGATAAAACGCAAACATTTTCGAAAAATAAGGTCGCAATTTCATGAAGTAATGTTCAGTCCATGGTCAATCCACTAATTGTACAGGACATAAAATGTAAGCTCTGAAAAAAAAATACATTCTTAATGATAAATCTCTTCAGCAATGGATAACATAATTCCACCCACAGCCTTACATTTTACCGCTATCCTATTTAAAACATGATTTAAAGCATTTTGTTTAACTTTCCCACACTCGTCTTGGCAGCATTAGTGTTAATTTGAATAATCATAAAAGTATCTATTACATTTATACTAAGTGTATTACCACTTTATATTTTAAGATATTAAAGCACAATTTCAAAAATAGCAATATTAATGATGCCATATAACATGTAAAATTAATTTTATCGTCATCATCTGCCACTTCATCCACAGCAGGATACAGGGCTCTCCATACATGTTCCATCTGTCAAGATTCTGGGATGCCACAATCCATCGCACTCCTGTACACGAGCTGGTCTCACTGCTTCATCTCAGCGGTTTCTTCTTCTCAGGTGTATTTCTTCCCTTGGCTGGCTGCAGTTCCATTAATAGTCTTGTCCACAGGCCATCATCCCAGCAATGTAGCCTGCACTGCCTTTTTTGACAGCCCATATGTAACTAATATCCATTCGTTCCATGAGCCATATGTTTCACTCCTATCTCTCAGCATAATTTTCGACATGTAATTTTCGACATGTTTGGGAATTTGTCAGACTTTATTATATTCCTGGGTCAATGTCCATGTATCTGATATAATGTCATAGCTGGTAGTATGCATTAACTGCCAACTTTCAGGTTTTTTAAAACATCACTATTGTATCTATACTTCATTGATGTAGGTTTTCACGGCTCGATGCACGAGAATTGCTCTTAAGAGCTTCTCTTTTGGCATAGCCATGTTGAGTGTTCCTCCTCTCTCCTTTGCGAAGGAACAGCTCTTAACAAAATGTCTCATGTGTATAATGTGCATTATTAATTTAAATTTAACAAATACAGACATTTAAAGTTAAAAGTAGTCTTGGATCCTGGACACTCCAGTTCCCAAAATAGCCTTTTCATGGCAAATGAACAAACCAGTGAGCGCACTGCCCCCCAGTGGAGATGTTAACATTTTGTGGTGAGCCTTGAATAAACATCAAATTTAAAAACACTTGTTCCGTGCCAATTCCCCTCATGCTGAGTTTGTTTTGATCACCCACGTCACACTAGGCATGGTGTGTAGGGATGTAAGGTGGCCAAGCCGACCACAAAAATAAGTAGATTATATTTCTTCATCTATTCACAGATTTTATTGACTAATCGTCCAATATATTGGTGTCGGTCTTCACTGTTCAATACATGAGAAATTGCTTTCCAAAGCTGAGACAGTCTCAGTACACCTGAAGATGCCTCCATCGTGCGAGGCAAACCGTCGCAAAGGAGAGAGGGGGGGCTCGACATGGCTATCCCGAAAGAGCAGCTTAGGAGAGCAATTTTATTCATCCAATCTCTACGTTCAAGTGACCAGCGCTCAGCTGTTGCGGTATGGGGACAGGAGGAAGGGGGCTGCGTGCGTTGTTGTGTTCCGAACCGTGCACCTCCTACCTCCAGCTTCTTCTCCAGGGACTCAATGCGGTCCTTCTTGCTGGCGAGGTTGGCACGCGTGTAGCGGCCCTGGGACGGCAGGTAGAGCACCTGGCTGTAGCACTCCTCCCACACCTGGTTGTAGGCCTCCAGGGAAAGGTCACCATGACCCATGCCCTGCTTCACCACATCCATTTCCTGTACCAGCAGCTCGTGCGCCTGTGCAAAGAGGTGAGCGATGGATTAAAAGGACTTCCTGCGCTGGATGTTCTTTTCAACGCAAACGACCTGAGATTATAATAGCGGTACAAATTATAACGCGCGCAAATTCCACGCCCGGTCGTGGACGAGACTCGGATAATGAGGCGCGGAGCCGAGCACAGTGTGGGTATGCCCGATGGAATAGGCGTTGTTTGTGTGGTTTCTTTGACGGTCGAGGTTGTGGTAGTTTGTCAAAGGTGAATGAAGGGAGGCTGTTCCAGGTTGCTGGTGCAGATATGGCAAGCGACGGTTACCTTCTGCAGGTCGGATTCATCGATGGGCTCGTAGCGGTTCTGCTCCAGGAAGCTGACGTGCTCTGCGTTGCTAGTGCCACCCTTGCCCTTGCGTGCAACGCCCTCGTCGGTAGGCGGGTGGTAGAGTGCGTCGTGGTGCATCATGAGGATCATCTCCTGCTTCACCATCTCCTCCGCCAGCTGCAGCTCGGTCAGCGGTGGGTCCACGCCCACGGGCCGGAGGATTGTCTCATTGATCTGCTCCACGACCACCACCACCACCACCACACAAAACGGACAAGACTCGTGACGAAATGACAGCCAAAGGAGAGACCGTGCCCGAGGGGTAGATCGCCACGGAGACTGATTGATCAGATCAGCTAATCCACATGACTTCAAGACAGTGATGGATAGCGACAGCAAAGAAAGTTGATTAAAAGGTGTATAAACCATGTTTCCTCCGGGTTCTCTGGTTTCATCCCACAACTTAAAAAAACACTAATTAATTAGTTGGCCTTTAACATCATAATATATAGGAGCAGTGTGTGGCAATGTGGTGCCGGCAAACCGCCTGGCTGCCTCCTCCGCCTCTCTGCGCTTTCCTCGCGCCTCTGAGTCGTTCTCTCGTCGAATGAGTACCTTCGACAGTGAATGAATATGTGCGCGTTATAAATGTAAAATTATTATTATTAATGATAACTGCACATTATTGTTTCCACTCAAAGTATAATCGACTGAATATGAGCAACGTTCTGACCTCGGTGGGACGAGGCAGTTCGCGCTGGACTGCTTGGTGCCGGCGTTTCAGCTCCCGCTCCCGCTCGGCTTGCCGCACCGCCTGCTCACACGAGACACCATCAACAACCACCAACTCCACCATCAACTGAGGGATGACCAACACCACCAGTGTGCTCATGCACACGGATACGACACGGAGCAAGCTTGAAGAATACATTTACATATCGACCGCAAGAACTTTTAAAAGAAACCGTGGACCTGCAATGTTGTCACCTAAAAATAATTTATTGTTTTTTTTTTCTTTTTATCAAAGGACTCAACAAAAAAACATATTGCATGGAAATAAATCGCTCCTTAAGACACAACTAAAAACACAATTAGCTCTGATTTTGTAGCTACATATCTGAGTCATATGTCCTAGATGGTCTGAAGGAGTTTTAAGCTTTGTTAATGAGAAAATTTCAGGTGCACCCGATTCACTTCAAGGCAGTCTTGGTACTATAGCACTTCTCAAATAAGCTCGTGGGTTCAAGTCCCAGCTCAGGTGCCATTCTATGTAGAATTTGCATGTTCTCCGTGTCCCTGTGGGTTTTCGCCGAATATTCCAGTTTCCTCCCACAGTCCAAAGACATGCTGCCTAGATTAATTGACCTGCTGACTAAAATGCGCCTTCACTGGGTACGCCGATTTCCTCCCACAGTCCAAAGACATGCTGTCTAGGTTAATCGGCTTGCTGACTAAATTCCCCCTGATACCCTGTGATGGACTGGAATCCCATCCACGGTACAGCCAAGCCTTGCCCCGTATTTGCCGGGATCGGCTCCGGCTGACTGCGGCCCTCTCCAGGATTAAGCGGGTAATTATAATGATCGAACAAATTCAAACTGGTCGCCCGCACCTGCTTGCGCGTGTCCACTTCGGAGGCGTCCTCCACGAAGCTCTCGGGCGTCTCGTCGGGCTCCTGGTCACCGTCCACGTTCTCGGGCAGCACGATCTCGAAGTCGTTGCGTGGCGTGGGCAGGCTCTGCAGGCCCTTGCGCAGCTGCAACTGCATCTCTCGCTCCTGCGTTCCGCACAGGGTGCAAAGCGTGCTTGCGAGAGGGCCCCACGGCAAGGAGGATGGCACAATTCTTGCAGAGCTTGGGCCGTGGTAGCTGATGGCAATACGGTACTACAACGTGTCATATGACATAGGATGCAAGATAATCAAGTCGTTCGTTTTGCAAAATAGTCGTCGTCGTCGTTGGGTCCTTTTATTATTCTTCAAATACTTAATTTGCTGATGAACTATTTAAGAAACAAAATATGCAAAGATTAAAATGGTAAATAAATAACAAGTATTCATTAAAAAAAGTTGTCATATTCTGAAACTTGACATCGTAACACATCATAAAGTGAAGAATTACATCCCGCCAATGCTAGTGTGTGCAGCACAGTGGTGCAGTGAGTAGCAGTGCCGCCTCACAGCAAGGGGCCGGGTTGGATTCCTGGTTCGGGTGCCTTTCTGCATGGGGTTTTCACTTTCTGCCCGTGCCCGCGTGGGTTTTCACCGGATATCCCGGTTTCCTCCCACAGTTCAAAGACATGCTGCTGCCATAGGTTAATTGGCCTGCAGACTAAATTGACCCTGCTGCCCCGATAAGTTGAAACTTGCTTACCGCTGCCCGCTGGACAACTGTTAAAAACAGCTACCATAGCTCAACAGTTCCTCCATCCATCCATCTATTTTGAGATGGAACTGTTCCTTCCAGCTTGAATACAAATTGAACGGCTTCACTAGTTTTTCGAATTCGATTCGATTCTTCGAAGCGTGATGGTTATGACGGTTTCCCAT
>JAZEWU010000042.1:3128476-3150131 GCA_036362915.1 Geotria australis
GTATCTCCCGAAAAAGCTCTAACCACCGCAGACCAAATCCTGCGAGCTCCAACACCATCTCGACTCAATGACAAAGCCAGCATCACAAGCCTCAAGAGGGCTCATCTAAATTATCGGTCCCATCTCAGTTTACATTTCATATTAGAATATTGACCACGTACACAATTCTAGATTGTGCAAAAGCCAATGTTTATGCTTTCCAAATAAGATCGAGGAGGTTGATGCATTAACAACATCTGTCTGTCCAAAGTGCAGGAGTTTGATAACTAGTAAAAGTCTTCCAATATTGGTTACATTAGTCAATAAAGTTGAGTTTTTGTCTCACGGGAGTGATCAAGTGTTTTGCCAAAACTTTGAGTTAAAGAAAACTGTGCTAAAACAACTCCCTGGCAGGGACACACACTTCCCATCCCTCTCTCCTCCAGATGACATAATTACGCGTGACACCATGTCATTGTGCAACGTGAAACTCAAAACTGTCGATTCTGTAAAACATTCCAAAATCCACACATACGCGTGGTTTTTCTTCCCTGTTAACTGTGAGTCGGTGACGTGCCGTTTTGTTCGAGCAGGCAGAGCAGATGCACGGGTGCGAGTCAGGAGACCACCTGCCACCAGACTGGAGCATCAAGACGAGGGTGCTGTTCACCTCGAATCGTCCGTTCTCCTGGGTCGAGCACTTAAAGGCTGTCGAGGAGGCACAAGGCCTGGCTTTTCACCAACCCAGCCCAGCCGCCCTACTCCCACCACACATACAGGTGACCGGTAACAGCGCACAGAAGAATTCGATTTATGTAAAAACCTTCCGGCACTTGCAACAAAACGTCAGATCTCGTGCCACACAACACACGGCACACCCTAACAACACATCGGAGAGTTTAAATGAACCCTGAACCAGAACCCAGAACTGCTGGAACTTGTAAAACATATTTATAAAATGAACAAAAAGAGACCTATTTTTTCAACTTGCTAGGAGTTGGCTGTGGCACCCCAGAGCGCCGCGGCGCACACTTTGGGAACCACTGAGCTATGGAAAGCAATTATTTCATACCATTTCCAACAACTTATATTGGTGACATTTGCATTTTACCGAACCAGGTTCCACATTGCTTGTTTAAAAGCCTTATCTCTCTCTCTTGACCCGTGCAACAACAGGATCCAGCGAGGAACAGCGCTCTCCGCAGCGCCTTCCTGCGCAGCTCCGTGCACTGGGTGTGGCCGTCGTTCCCGTGGCTGCCCACGTTCCCCAGGATGGGCAGCGATCGTCACATGGCCGGGAAGAGCGCGCCGTGGGCCAACGACAGCGGCCTGCAGTCCGTGCTGCTGTCCGAGTGGTACGCGCGGCCCCTGTTACTTTAATAACAACTGTGTGTTGACTGTGATCCAGACGGACAAGATGAGACGAGATGACGTTCTGTCTACCTGGATTGATTTCACTTCATTGTGATGTTTTCTGTATGTCTCCCCCGTTGTCTCCCCGTTGTTGTTGTGCCGTTCTCTCAAAAAAAAAACCCCAAAAAAATTATTGCTGTTTTTCCGTGCTCTGTCGTTGTTGACATGTCGTTCTCTCTGCAGCTTTGTGCAGCGCTTTGTGACCCTCGGGTGAAAGGCGCTATATAAATGCTATTATTATTATTATGTGTAAGATTGATTTGCAAGACTGATGCGTCAACCGTGCTGCGGGCAGACATCCCGGAGTGTGTGTGTGTAATTCAACGGGATGGCGCTGTGGTTCGAACGCACCACTCGCGGATTGTGAGACCGAGTTCGAATCCCTATCGTGGAGCCAATCGGGGCCGTTGCTGTTCGTCTTGTCGCAGGGCCAGCAGCCTCAGCTCGCTGTACACGCAGCTGCGCTCGGGCCTCTGCCCGTTCTTCTACGTTTGCGCCGCGCAGTTCTCGGTGCTGTTCCGCGCCGCCGGGCTGGCAGGGAGCGCCGTCGTCACCGCCGCGATGGCCCCCACCACCCGCGGCCTGCGCGAGGCCATGAAGAGAGAAGGTGCGCTCGGTTTTCGTGCTGGTTGTGTTCGGAAATGAATAGGCCATTGTGCGCCCCGGGGCCATCGGCCAAACGCATTGTAATCATCGCGCCCCCCACCCCTTGATGGCAGACTGACGATCATCCGCAGGCCGTTGCTGAGAGTCACCTTTTGCCGCACAAGGACAGTTGTCGCTGGGAATGTTTGAGACGAGTTGTAATGTTTGATTTTTTTGCCCTGGAACATTGTTCTCCATGTACAGCTGAAAAAGTACACAACTGCTAATTGATATTTTTCCGTGATGATTTTTCTCTTGCCCTGCTTTAGGGTTGTTAACGTGACTATCCATTATGAAAAGTGTCACTTTAAACATAACAAAACATTTTAACAAGTCATTTATTGAATTAACATTTTAACTCATAGGGCTTTGTCGACTTTTCTCGAAGGCTCAACCATAATGTCTGTCAACCATAATCCCTGTCATGCGCGTGTGCAGGGATTGAGTTCTGCATGCCACTTGTGGAGGAGGAGACAGAGAAACGAGGAAGTGATGGCAAGGAAGCTTGCAAGTGAGCTTGAATTATTTATGTGTGGAGCAATACGCACGAGCATTTAATTCTTGTCTCACTTTACGATGGTTTCACGTTTACGATACGCGTTCTGGAACGGATTAATATCGTAAAGCGAGGGTAGGACATGGGAGGAACCCCCTCTGCAGAGCATAGTGGTCCAGGTGACGTTGACGTGTGTGATGTTTGGCCGTCGCGCATGCAGGGATGAGCAGAGCGAGGAGGTAGAGCAGCTGATGGGAGGCGTCGAGTGGCTGAAGGAGATCGGTATCAACGAAAAATTTCCCAAGCTCGACCCTGCTCAAATCAAGCTGTATCCTTGAACCGTGCCATGGGCTGCTGTGGAGGTGTAGCGGTGAGCACATAACCTACAGGTCAGTCAGTCAGTATTTATTAAGCTGTAAGGAACCTTTCGATTTCTGGCTCGGGTGCTTTTCGGTGTGGAGTTTGTGTTTTCTCTGTGTGTCCGCATGGGCTTTCCCCGGGTACTCCAGTTACTTCCAATAGTAAAAAAAAACACTCTATTTGGCCGATAATATCTTAATATATAGAAGATACTATGTCTGGCAAATGTCGGTGCCGGCTAATCGCGTGGCTGCCTTCCACCTGCCCCGTCTCTCTGCGGTTCCACGCGCCTCTAAGTCGTTCTGCCTACTCTTCGAAAGTGAACGAAACTGTGTTATAAGTTGTAGAGTGTTATTATTATGGAGACTCCTTGACGACCAGGGCCACAGGGAGCGCAGCGAGGGCATCGCCCGCCTGGACCACAAGGCCGAGTCTCTGGTGCTCGCGCGCGGTGCGGAAGCTTTTGGCCTCTTCAACTTCCTGCTGGGCAGCCGGGCGATAGTGAGCAGCTCCGGCGTGCAGACCGGGCTGCCCCCAACGCTGCTCGCACCTCTGCCCTTCCGCGGGGCAGCACTGCACACGCTCAGGGTCGGTATACACACACACACACAAACAGACGGAACGCTCGACACCGCCGTCCCGTATGAACAGCTACATAGAGCAGTTCTTTATCGTACATCGATCTGTGACAAACCTACATCGTTACAAAGGCGCTACTATATAAAATGTAATAAATCTAGATTATTATTAGCCAATGGGAGACTTAAAAAAAACACTCGATAATTATTTGGCCAATAACATCATAATATATAGGAAGCAGTGTCTAGTGGCAATATGGCGCTGGAAAACCGCCTGGCTGCCTCCTCCGCCTCTCTGTGCTTTCCTCGCGCCTCCGAGTCGTTCTCTCTTCGGATTTACACCTTCGACGTTGAATGAATATGTGCGCGTTATAAATGATTACTATCATTATAGTTTGCGTTGGGTTGGGCGAGCTCGTCTGACGCGATCCCCGCCACCGCAGAGCCGGAGCGGAGTGGTGCGCACGCAGCACGGCACGGGCCTACGCGAGCGCTTCAGCCTGGAGCTGGCGGGGCCCATCCTGCCGCACTCCCTGCACGAGGTGTGCGAGCTGCTGGGCGCCGCTCAGGGCGGCAGCTTCTGCTCCACCATGTCCACGCACGAGCCCAGCGCCGCTTTCAACTCGGCCCTCGCCCGGCCGTCGCCGGCTCCCAGCCAGGTTATTGCGCCGCCCCCGCCAACCTTGCCCCCCGGTCCCGGCCGGATCGCGAGAGCGATCGCGATTTTGCCGGGTGTAGCCAGTGTCAACTGATGAGTTGATTTGCGCGTATACACGTCGCAGGGTGGCGCAGTGGTAACATCCGCGCCTCACAGAAAGAATGGTCTTGCCCGAGCAGGTTCGATCCCCACCTTCACAGGTCGCTCGCCGACACTGATGCATTAGCGGCAACAATCGGTTATTCGGTAACATTCAGCATCTCGTGCGGTAGCGGCCGGTAGTGGGCCACTTCCCAGGCGCGCACTAACCGATTCTACTTGCCTCGCAGGCTGGAGCGGAGTGCGACCTGTCCGGCTTAAACCTGCTGCCCGCCACCTGCTCCCAGCTGCAGCTGCCGCCCTGCCTGGGCAAGCGAGCTGTCCGGGAATTCAGCGTGGATCGTCACACCTACACGTGGAAGCTGTGAGCGCCTCGCTGGCAAAGGCGCTGCGGATATACATCCGACGTGGGGTGGTTATTTTCCTGCTGGGTGAAAAGCAGGCTGCTGTTACAGACTGAACAGAATGACACGCAGTGGATTGCATCAACAGCGGCTGCCACATGCCACTAGGTGGCGGTGATATCACGACGTTGGTCGTGCCAGGTTTGATGAACTACGCGGCCGCGTGGTGTGGCAAAGGCTTGGTGGCAAGGCGTTACGGGATAGACGCTGATGTAACGGGCTCGCAGATTGGGGTGATTGATCACAGCTCACGTGAGTACAGCGATTAAACGACAACATCGGCTGCCATTAACCACTACGTGATGGTAATGTCATCGCAGCTCTTGTCCAACTTTGCTGTGGATCTGGATCTTTTTCAAGTGGTCCTGGAAACGTGCCACCAGTACTGTACCCATGTGACATTCTCTCCCTTCAAGAGTTGGAATCTGTTGTCTTGCCATTGTAGGCCTCACTAGATCTATCGTAAACTAATCACATGAATTAATTAATGTGATTAGTTAAATTATTCTTAAGGGCGTGATTCCATTCACGATGCATGTATCGTGAAATAATCAGTTTCAGTCATCACAAGTATGTGTAATTATGTGCTTGATGCACAGCGCGAGTTACGTAACGTATCATAATGCAGAAACGTGTTCTTGCTGTTTTCTAAGTTAAATGTGTGTGCATCAATTTTCAATTCAATATACTGGGTGGCCAAACCTATTTTAATATATTAGACTATTGCAAGTATTAAACGTTTATCGTACTTTTTAACTGAGAAGTGTTTGCTTTGTAAGAATGTGTAAAGATATGATTTAAAAATAATCCACATTAAGTGCCATGGCGTGGATCAGTCAGATAAACTATGACAGACCCTACACTGTTTGATGTAGGTTTCCACGGCTTGATGTATGAGAATAGGTCTTACTACCTGCTCTTTTGGGATTACTCTGCACGAGTATGTCATTGAATACTGGCCTAGTGGATCTGGGAAGTCAGTGTTTAATTAAGCTGGAAGGAACCGTTGAGCTATGTCGCTCTTTGTAACAGTTGTCCAGCGTGGAGGGTTAAGCAATTGACATCTCTGGGCACCGGGGGAAACTTACAACAATTAAGCTAGGCAGCATGTATTTGGACTGTGGGAAGAAATCGGTATACCCAACGAAAACACACACGGATAAAGCTTGCACACTCCACAGAAAGGCACCCGAGCCAGGAATCAAACACAGGGCACCCTACATACAGTATATTAAACGTTCTATATCTAAAAAAAAAGTATTAATCACAAAGTGGCGAGTTTTTATTGTTTTAAAATTTACAGGTTTGTGCTCCATCAGTAAAAAGCAAGTAATACAAATAAATACAATTTATGAAGCATAAGTAATTTTTTTACTTACGTCACAAACTGATCAGTCCACCAAGCTTATAAACAGTAAAAGATTTCCTCCATTAGCAGTCACTAGAAATTGCGACCTTAAAAGAATGTTCCGGAATATTAAAAAATAACATCTCGTGGGGGTTCAGACCTGATGGACCATCGGAATGAACCAAACACTGAAAAGCCAACGCAAAACAACAACGTCTAAATTCACATTTTGTCCTTGCAGCGAGCGCGAGTCCAGACAAGAGTGACAGTGTCGACTGAGAAATCATCGAAATAAAAAATGACGTTTTGAAAATCGGATACGTTTGCAGTCTGTGGTTATCTGGCACATCTCACGTCTCCAACGTTGACGTATAAAAAAAATAGATGAACCCTTTGGCGGTAATCCGGAGTATGCCAAATCCGCCGGGTCAAAATGGGGTTATTTATTTATTTGGCAGGGCACCCACTGCTGCCAGCCCCCTGCGGACAAAGAACGAGGTACTTTGTTACTCTGCAAGAGCCATGAGCGGCAAGCGATGCGTAGAAACCGTGACTGAGGAGCCGAACAACCGAATGCATGCCACTCTGTCGTTCAGGTGCCTGGCGTGCCGCCACAAAACCGCAAGCCCGGCCGTCCTAACAAGGCACCTGCCCTGCATCCAGGCCAGAAATCAATCTTATCCTTTTTCGAAAAAAATATGCATTTGCGCCCTTCGGCGCCTTCAACGGACCAATATTGAGTGAGCTATGACGACTTTGCAACAACCGGATTATTTTGGTGCTCCGGATTACCGCCAGAGGGGTTCAGATGTCATCGCGACGATAGGTGCCCACACGGTCGTGTGAAGGCACAAGCATGCACTCATAATATTCACATGCGGTGGCGCGGTCTGGGCCAGAGCGCTTACGTGGCTGGTTGCAGAGGTTAACGGTTCGAAGCCAGTGGCTGCCCGATTAATACTGCCAGTGTATTAACCGTAACAAACACGGCGACTCCTTCACAGTGGACGTGGCAAAGAACCCGTGATGTAGTTTGCAAGAGTTAGGCCACTGTGTGCCGCCGTCACGGTTCAAGTTTGAAATGTTTCTCACAAATTACTCAATTGGAATCCGCAGAGCGATCATCGCACCCCCGACAGCGAAACCGTGGTAGGACCAGGTGAACAAATTCACGAGATACGGGGAGGCTTTCCTAAGTAAACGAGTGATGATGGTTGTCCATCAGTCGATGATAACAGCCCTTCACGAGTTGCTGTCCCGTCCTGGGTGCAGGAGTTCGATACCGTTATTGGTGGTTTGTTTATGATCGTATTACATGGATTCTTGCGATCATGCTGCATCTACGATCCACTCGATCTCAACAAGCATAATAACAATAAACGTAACGACGACGCACCGGCGGGTTTACATCTGAGCGATCAGTCGCACAACCAACATCTCTCTTGAAATCGTGCAATTTCATCCCTTCGTCCACATCTGAGCGAGTAGTTGCGTAATAAAGATGCGTCGGGTGTGGCTAAAGCATCTAGTCACGCCCTTTATACCTTAACCCCGCCCTGTTTCTCATTAGCTCCACCCCCAACACAGTTCAGGACTAACAGCCAATCATACTTTACCAATGTGTACCTGATGAAATGTTACTACAAATCGCTGGGCATGTCACCGCTCGAGTCCGTCTATACTGTGAGAAACTGGTTTCAGCCGTCCACCAATAAGCAATTCAGTTGCATGCAGCCAAGTTGCTCCTTTGCTCGGTCAGGGTGTGGACCCACGTTTCCAACACCTGTGCTGCAGACAGCCACCGTTATCACTTGCAGTCAGGGTTGAAAGGAACTTGTACTTCTCACCAGTACACACGTACTTCACACACGTACTGTACTGAATACACTGAATGCTTCGGGCACTTTCTTACCGGTACGCCATACCGGACCGGCTTACTTTCACCTCTGCTTTCAGTCAGTACAGATTTTAAGCTGTATTTGTCTCGTTAAAATGAAGTGCAACCTCCCCCCTGGCTCGTTTGCTGCCAGTATCAAGGCAGGGGCATGCAAGGCTGAGTGTGAGCAAGTGCAGGCACGAATTCTGGGCATCTGATGCATACCACCGAGTCAAACAACGCATGTCCCAACCTGACAATACACTGTCGCTCTGTGAATAAATAAGAAAATCTGCGCGTCTCTTTACTCACTAAGAGTGCCGTGCGGTGCTCAGGTTCATTGGTGACCCTGAACCAGTGGTGGAAATTCCACGTTGCTAAGGTGGAGGCCGGTCTCTCCGTAGGCTAAACCATTGCATTGATAAACTTCCCACAGCGTGGTATCCATTACCTCAACCCAAAAACAAAAATCGATGGGCTTGAGCTGACTGCCGCCGCCCTCCCGTTACAAAGGCTTCGATGAGTCAGCACGGTGTGGTACTGCTTTTAGTCACTTATAAAAACATCGAACGAAACTAACGTCAACACCGTGACGTTTTGTACTCCGACCCCCCCCAACCCGACGCAAAACGAGCTTTACGCTCCCAGTCTTCGCCCGCGTCATTTCCCCGCTAGAACAGCGAAACGAGCGGTGGTGGGGTTGGTTTAAATTAATTGGCATCGGTGTGAATGCAGGCGGTGTCTTGGTCGGGGCGGCGCCGCGTTAAGTCTCGTCAGCCGTCCCCGCGTGTGTGCGTGTGCGCGCGCGTCCGCGAAGCGATCAGCTCGCCGTCTTGTTTCGCGGGACGAGCCCCATGGATTGCAGCACCACCGTGGCGGCCATCGCCTTGGCGTGCTTCTTGTTGGGGCTCGCCGTGGTCGGCTGGTACTCGCAGCCGTTCACGATCACCTGTCGGGCGCCCGCACACAAGCCGCGGCCCTCATTCAAGCAAAGCAACAGCGACTGATGCGTGTTACGTGAACACGTTCATAAATGTCACGTGCACGACTGTGTAACGCGTGAAGGAAACAAGCTGAGGAAGCAATTAAGTGCGTCCGGAAGCACGGTTGCAGAGGGAGGTTTTGAGGAGAAACTTGAAAGGAGGCGGTCGGCTGGAGTTGCCTGGGGAGGGAGTTCCGGAACGAGGAGGCGTAGCGGCTAACAGAGCGGTGTATTACACGGACAAGGAGGCAACTTGGGCCCATGCAGCAGCAACATTAAGGTCACCTGACCTCTAATACTCATGCCTTCACAGGTCGGCATTTATTACCACTTAACAGTCTCCAAGTCAACATGTGGCCGTGGTCAGCTGAGCATGTGACAGCCCTCAGTTCTGCTGGAGCGCCCTGAGCCTGCGGTACAAATCCTACATCCCTAATTCGGAATAGCCAGTCTCACCGGAGCACAGCCACTATTCGGTTTCCACAAAGTGGTACCAATGTAATCAAAGCATCTTTGGATAACCCCAGTCAGCCCACAACTTGGGATTTGAACTCACGGCCATATATGTACAAGTCGATCACCAATATCCCGTTTGCCACTGGTAACATCGGAACCGTGCCAGCGTGGGGCACGCACGGTAAAGGTTAATTTCCACTGGTTATTTGCCGAGATGAGCCAGAACCAAACCAAGAGACACTCGCCTCAGTAGACTCCCAACTCTGAAAATTGCTCTTAACAGCTGCTCTTTCAGGATAGCCGTGGAGAGCGGTTCTCCTCTCTCCTTCACGACGTTTCACCTCTCACCTTGAAGGCACCCTTCAAGCTTTACGGTGTCTCACAGAGCATCTCTGAAGCATCAATTCTCAGTACGCACCAAACTGACTCGGACCAAGTGGAACCTGGGTGAATAACTTTCATGATATACGTGGCACGGCTGGTGCCTCTGCAGTGGAAAAACGACCTGGCGCCATCTGAGCCATACCGGGTTGGCCCGGCACGACCGCAGCAGCATGGCTCAAGTTAAACAACGCCCTCGGAAAAGAACACCAAGCCAAGGGGCACCTTGAAAAGGAAGTTTTTGCGATGGTCGGGACCGCTGTCGTTTACGACGATGAAGTCAGGCGCCATCCACTTGCGCTTCGTGCAAATCTCCATGAGGGCCGACACAGGGTGCTTGCCTGTGCGCGCACACGCAGCGGTGACAAACGTGGATTGACATCGTTAATAACCTATTATTGAGCAATTGTTTTTATGTACGTTCGCACTCTTACGTATGCATGTCCGCACTGAGCGAAACTGGCTTTGAAACCCTCAAGCGCAATTTTTTTAACGCACAACAGGGCTTTTACGTTTTACTTCAGCTTTACATCCCACTTATTGATTACGCATCTCAACCGCTAATTATCTTTAATTACTGTGTCTTCGTGTGAGAGAATTTCTCTAAAGGGCAGTAAATGGTAGGGGTGCAGACCAGACAAATCTTTCATGATGGTCAGGGGCCCAGACTTCTTCTGAGCTTTCTCTCCATCCGCCAGCAAGCCTGAAACACAAACAACTAAATCACACAACCAACCCACTGATTGCACAATCACTTTTCATCATTCCTTCACCCTTTCCTGAGACGAGCGACGCCAACGGCACGTCAGTTGCTGTTCGCTGGAGCCCGGGTTCAAAGCGTGAATGCAGCACCGCTCCAGCTCTGCAATTGTAACCGTTTTTCCAATTCGTTTTTAATTTTGAAAGTGCTGTACCTTTAGCAGGGAACTGCATTTCTAGAATAAAACCCAGAGGAGATATGGGTGCAGACATTCGATTTAAGCTGGCAGAAGCTGATGAGCTACGAAGCACTTTTTGCACAGGTGTCCGGCCTAAGCTTGCCTGAAACGGCAGACTCAAAATTCTACACCGATGGCTTCATGACATCACTCGCCTTACTGCCATCTCCCAATCAGCTGCATCTCAACAGACATTTCACAAATCTACTCATAATATATAGGCAGCAGTGTGTGGCAAAATGGCGCCGGCAAACCGCCTGGTTGCCTCCCCCGCCTCTCTGTGCTTTCCTCGCGCCTCCGAGTCCTTCTCTCGTCGACTGAATATCTTCGACATTGAATGAATATGTGCGCGTTATAAATGTAACATTAATATTATTATGTGATCCACCAATCCGTGCATCCGGGACACTGGATCACAGGCGTACATCGCCACACGCGCTCTGGCTGCCTGCTCAATAAACCCCCGACCTCTAAGGGCCCTTGATGCAGCACCGGACCCACTAGTACGGTCCTTACCTCGGCGGTCAGTCTTGAAGTCCATGATGATGGGCTCCACGGAGCCGCTGCTGTTCTTGCCCAGGCCTTTGCCCTCGCTCCAGCCCATCTTCCTCATCAGCTGAGCTCCGATACCGCCGTTCACTGGGGCCGCCCTCAGGAACTGGTCCTGTACGGTGGGGAAGGGGTGGGGGGGTGGAGCGCGCACGTAAACCGGTGAGCGCGGAGGTACGGCGAAAGGGGAAAGTGGGAACAGGGGGCCAATCCGTCCAGGGATCGCCAACAATCGGGTCTGCTAGTGAGCGCACTGCGACCGCAAACCAGGGACTACGTTGCTCTCGGAGGCGCCAATCACTTGACGATCGAACGCTACCGTCTCTGCGGCGACGCGTCAAACGGCGCCTTGAATGCGAGCGCGGTATCGAGCGCCGGCGTTTGTTTTCGCCGCCGAACGGCCGCTTCAGACGGTAACAGCCGCTTGCCGGTTATTAGGAGCGCCGCGTCGTGTCCTCCCGTGGGCCGTAGCCCCTCGCGGTGGTCGCAGTGTGCTACGCCGCAAGTCGTGCGCCGGGGGAGGCGATGGATTGCCACGCTGCGTCCGCGCGCTCAGCCGCTCTAGGTGCGGCTCTGACTCAATCGGCCACCGACGCGACCCGTTTACGAGGCGCCGCTCGCGGCGCATTATCGCGGCGGTGGGCGGACAACATCGGGATGTGTCGGCGCCGCGAGAATGGCATCGGCGCTTCCCCCGTCACACGCACATGCTCGGGATTGAGTGATGAATGCCACAAGACCCCACTGGTATGCAGGGTGCTATAATTCCCGACATCTGAGCGGTCCAGGTGTTGCAGAGAAATCTTAATAGGGCAAAACGTTACTTAGTTGAGGTGCACCCTTCCCGTTAGGCGTGTCTGAGTGAAGATGTTAATGTGGTGAATGATGGCTACCGCGCAAGTGTGTTTGTGTGCTGCATTAATAAGGTTTTCAATTGCTATACACGGTGGAAAGTTTCCCAAAACAACTTGGATTCAGTGACGGTTAAACAGTGATAATCTGATTGTCAGGGCGGTGCAGCCACCCAATCAGGTAGTGATATTAACAGGATAACAAGGAGTGAATTCTCAACAATGATTATGCACGAACGACACAACAGCCACATTTAGCACGTGTGCATGCGACTGGCGTGTGCGGTCTAGTGAGTTGTGTAAATTGCACATCGTGGGCAACCTGGATGCAATGCACAGACAAGTCCACATCTGTGCAGTCACTGAGGATGTTGAGTGCACTTAAGCCAAATTGTGACAAGTACGCTATGTCAATTTCAACTTACTCTGATAAATAAACGTTTAAATGTGGCAGTGGTGCAAAGATGACTTTAAATGGCACAACACAAGGTGCCCTTACTAGTACATGTATTTACTTTTATCTGGTTTAATATTTTAGCACCAAATAAATCATGTAATCCTGGATAATGTGACTCTCTCGGGTTTACATCAGTGTGATGTCCCTAATGCCAGAACTTTTAATAGGTGTCTTAAAACTGTTTATATACAAGTAACAATCATGGGACATTAAAGTACGACTGTAGCCCTGACAGTTATGTACTGGAGCGGCGATATAAAACAATGACTGCTAGACATTTTTTAGAATTTCTCAAATCGTGGACTCGACAAACGCTCACGAAGGAATTATAACACCCTGCGTAAAAAACACCTGTGGCGATTGGCTGCTCCTGTTCCTCCGCCAATGACATATAGGCAAAGGTGGCCAATCAGGAGTCTCGATACAAACCGCCACCTCCCGCCGGGCCAGGCTCCTTCCCTCTCGGCTCCTCCGATTGGCTGGTGGGTGTGAGGCAGGCTGTCTGTCTCACTACGGTGCGTCTGTTTGCGCATCAACGGCAAAGATCACGGACAGCCACGGAGGCCCACCACACCCGCGGCCCACGGAGCAGCACCGCTCGCGCTGTTTGGGTCCCGAGAGAACGAGGGAGGGGCGGCAGCAGCCCGCAATTAAATTAACGATTATCGTGCGACTCCACGGACTGAAATCGTGGGAACCCTGAGAGAGGGCGTCGCGAATACCGCGTTAAAAGTAACACAGTTTGCACCGAGACCAGATCGCCACACTCGTTAAGACAAGATCCGCCGGTTGCGGCATCTTGCCTGTGACGTCTTGCGATGTGCAATGGCCTGTATTGGTTTTTTTAACGATAGCGGACTCTCGACGAGTCGTAACCAAGTGTGGGGTGGAGATAATGAGGCTCGTTGGACGCCACCCCTGCCTCGTTCTCTCGTCAACACGCTGCCGAGTGGTGCGGCTCCCTGGCCCGCTCTGCCACACTTGAACTCATCCCAACCCAGCAGCTTCACGCGGCCGGCAGTGCCCACGTACGCAACTCCGAGGCCAGATATTTCGAGCTCCCTTCCCCGCCCTCCCTCCCTCCGCAAAGCCAATCGCGCGGCGATATCCTACATAAAGAATTTACAGTTTCGTTACAGCGCATGACACGGTAATTTAACACCCACTGCAAATTGCCACCACCCCCGTGTTACCGAGTTCTGGCGTGAGCCATGGATTATAGCATCTGTGAAGGCCTGTTTTGCTGACATTTTAAAGCTTCCCCCTCGCCAGGGCTCCGATTGATAGTGGGTCGAGTCGTGGGCGACTGCCGGCATGAATAACCGTTGCTGGGAAAGGTTGACTGCAAGAATTGACCAGGAGACATCAGGGCAAGTTACACAACACCTAGATCCTCACAGCTGCACTGGGCTGCAGTGTAAAATCACAGGTGGAATACACTGGACTGGAGTGTATTAATCAGGTGGTAGTGTTGCCTGTGACACCCAATCCGGTGTATTCCATGCCTGTTTTACAAAGCAACTACACAATGATCAACTCGTTGTGTGTCATGTAAATCGCCCTTATGAGAACTCTTGTTTTACTTTAGCAGAATAGTGGGAAATTAAATCAATACATAACTAACATCATCTATAATGTGACCTATACTTAGAACAGCATTACTGCACTTATTTTATAAATACATGTTTATGTCTTAAATATTTCGCTTATGGAAAAAAATACATATGGTGAAAAGTCATCTTTAAATCGATATAGGAAAGACACTTGCAAAAAACACTTTTTAACATTTATCATTTCATAGGATAGATTGGGTTTTCCTTACGGCAATCATAATGAGTTCTCATAAGTCCCTGGATCCACAGTAGAGGTTTGTGTGGGTGTTTGACAGGCCTTCCTGGTTGTCTGTCATCTTTGGTTCATGTAAAACCATACAGAGCAAGCGGTGAGGTAAAACTCCCCTCTTGTGACCACAAAAGGGCCATGCCATCACATTTTGTAGCATGTAACTTGCTTTTCAACATAAACGGTTTGTTAAAAAAAACTAAATTTATTGGCACATTTGTGCGGGTGACAGACAGCTTGATTTGTGTGGCTTTCGTCGGGTGTTGGAAGGTGCACAGCTATAATTGATGTTATACCCACAAGATCTGACCCGAAAACGAATTATGAATTGGCAGTGCAATGTATTGCTGTGCACATGGGCCACGTTTTGCTGTTAGCCGTACCCAGACTTGTGGGTGTTTTGAGTGGTCGAATTCATCGGGTATGGCTCACTGTTTCTTAACGTAATCTCCGGTTTAACTCACCCCTTGCTCACACATCCATACACCTATACATCTGCGTCACAGATCACGTGATGACCGAGTCATTTATAATTCACTCGGCTTCATAGGCCAATGTAAATTGATACGGGATTGTATTTAAAAATGTATCCTGTTAAACAACTGACTGTAATCATTGTTTAAAATACAATTTCGTGGCTAAACAATACATTATAAACTTTAAAACCAAATTATAAACAATTTACATGGGTCCATGCAACGGCATCTGTATCAAAACATTCATTAACGCCGATCGTCATACTCGGAGATTGCTCACTATCGAAAATCTTACTTATTACCGCAGGTTAGTTTTATAACTATACGTGTACACATACGCTGTCTACCCCTCTTAACGCAGTCACACATTACTGTGTGCTCTACCAAGTGCCCGTACTTTCCCCATTTAAGCAGCTGACATTCCACTTTGCAGACTTCCTCAGATCTTGACACTAACAAATGTCCCGCTTCTTAAAACTACACAATGTGACTGCATCATGGCCTCTTGAATTCTCACATGGTTAAACAAAATAAACTCGAGCATGTGCTCTTAGTCAATGGGCTGGACACACTCATCAGAATCAATTGGGGAGGATCAATCTGAGTTGTGTTGATTTAAAACGTCTATAACCATCGCAGATATTTGGTCGTGCCAACCATTGAAATATTGAGCGTGTATTAATAGTAATAGAATCCGCTAAGTCTACAAACTCACGGGTCCATTTTACGGTTCACATCCACCGGGTTCAGTTTATAATATGAATAAAAAAATTGGTTTTGAACAAAAATCTATTCAACATGAAGACTTTCGTGACCAATTTCATCCATAATAAGGTACTTTAAGGTTGGATCACGACACTTTTGTTTACGTGACCCAACCCAAAAGTGCTCTATTATCGAAAATCTACTTTACACTGCATTTCTTTATGTGTACAAACTGCGCTAATATGTACGTTGACATGTACAAAGGGTATAATTATTTATAGCCCTTTGACGATCAACTGCTGGACGAAGGCACCAGGTCGCACCTCCATTCGATGGGAGACAGAGCCTTCTCACGCGTTGCTCCAAGACTCTGGAATGCTCTTCCATTGGAAATTCGTTCAGCGGAATCTTTGAACATCTTCAAATCTCGTCTTAAAACTTACTTGTTCCGTAAAGCCTTCAAGCAGTCGTGCTAGGACCACTTTGCGGCTCAACGCTGTCTGATTACCGTTCTCTGTCGCTGTTGGTTTGTCATTCTCTCCGCCGCCTTGTGCGGCGCTTTGTGGCCCTCGGATGGAAGGATCTCTGTGGTTGCTACTGTTATTGTTTTGATTTTTCTGCTGTCTTTATGATCTATGTCCTATGGTTTATCGTGATTGCTTGACTCTCAGTTTATCTGTCCTGATGTTACTGACATGCTGTTCTCTCCACAGCCTTGTGCAGCGCTTTGTGACCCTCGGGTGAAAGGCGCTCTATAAATGCTATTATTATTATTATGGCGGTTTTGGAGGTTTGTTAGCCCATACTTGGTCAGTGGCCATTGCGGGTTGGTGAAGGGTTGGGTGACCCAGTACCGGTTTAGATATCACTAGTCACCCGATGATACTGTCCCCGGGAATAGACCACGGTCAATGTGTTCCGGGCGCAGTGTTCTGACCACTGCACCCTGGCTTCCCTATAAGAAATAATTAACTTTTATTGGACACATAAATAAATTGCAACTACGAAAGCATGTTTTGAGATGCAGTGGGAATTTTGATGCTTTGAAACCAAACTGTATTGTACTACAATGTGTTACCAGCACAGGAGTACCTATTTCGGTTCTGGTTGACAAAAAATTCAAGCAGCCACCAGGCCTGTAACGTTCTGGAATCTACGCTAACTGCAAAAGACCACGTGGTAAAATATCTTCAGCGTCACATATTGTGATTGTCGGGGTATAATGGGGTTTTGTGAAGTCAGTGAAATTATTCTATAAAGGTATTCGTTCACCCGTGTGATGTAATCTACAAGAATAACCGGTCAAGTGGTAAGAAAATTATCATAAGGTAATGTTGCAATTAGTAGGAAATACGTTTCTAGGTTAAGCAATTTTGCCCATAGATTATTTAAGTGGAATGACCAATATCAACCTCCGGCTGGCAGACTAATGCCCTGTTGCAGACCGGTGCTGTGTTCACCTTGTGCCACACAGGGACAGCTGCAATTAGGGGGTTTCCTCGACTAAAATAAACTACCCTCCAAGACGTTTCACTACGTTCTGGTTGCCGTAAAAGTGCGCGTGTTATTCTCACTTAAACCACTTGCGGCAGCAGGTGGTTTAATGGGAGCGAGTAAGAACACTATTTCCCGCGAGCTTGACGGTACCGCCTTACCCATCTCCTCCGACCACTTCAAGATCGTTACCTTCCGTTACTCTGCACAGTCCACTGAGCCCAACGCGGCATCGAAGCCTCCACCTGTGCAAGAGCAGGCAGCGCGTTAGTAACACACAGCGAACGGAGTGGCTCTCGCCTGGGGCCGTTACCTTCTTGAGCCAGGCCTGTTGCCCCGTGTTGGCGAGCTCTTGCGGGGACAGGATCTGAACCCCCGTTGATCCCGTGAAGGTGCCAGGCTCTGTGCTGGCCTGAGCCCAAGACTCAATCTGCAAAACAACAAAGCATTTAAACAGCGGGTTTATATCCATATACGTCTAAGCTTTCAGTTTTTGTTGGATTTTGTTTCTTAATAAAGACCCTCCAACTTAAGGAGGCGCGTGTAAGAAAGGGCATTACGTCGCAAACTTCTGCTCCAATAATCTCACCATTGGGTGGAAAACTGACCAACCCCGATAAGCCTAGATGATGGCCGTTAAACCGCTTGTGTGTTTGTTTGGAATGTGGGAGGAAACCGGAGTACCCAGGAAAAAACCTACGCAGACACAGGTGTGACATGTGAAGGTCGAAACTGGGGAACAAAGTCTTCAGCACAGGAGAGGCAAAATGGGCGAATACAACAATGCTGCCATGAGGGGGCGTAATTGTGGAACTCAATTGCGTAATACTTTACAGGACGCTGATAATTCCCACAGTAACGAGAACGCAATCCAAAATATTCAGCCTTCTTCAGCACATGTTGGAATTCCATCGCTCTTCCCCATTTCACTAAACTTGTTGTAGTTGACAACATTTGTTAATGTCTCTACATGCGCTCCTCTCATCTCTCCCACCTGGCTGAAAATCACGATCCTCAATGTTCATGTTGACATCATACCGCTTCCTCACTAGAGAGCTGAAGTGACCAAAGGACAAAAATAATGACGATGCATTAATCAAATGCATGCGTGTGTAATTTTACACCGTTACAGATACAACAGATATACATTTTTAAAAAATCTGGCTTCAATGAAACCAAAGTTTACGACAAGGTAATTGGGAAAATTGCATTATATTGGTTTGTTGACCTTGGATTTTATAGAAGTGAAATTGTAAAACAAAAACAGAGTATGCAGTCATTGAACTACAGGCGGTATTCTTTTTCAATTAAATTTCACAGCATATTGTTAATTCACTGCTGGAAGGTCTCCCGTCACTGTGCTGGTCATGGGAACTATTTGAATATGCTTCACCGTGCTGGCCAGTACAGGTTAGCGAAGACACTGAGTACAGGACTCGTTCAAATATCACTCCCCACCGGTGTGGCCAGTAATAAAACTCAGACTGGCCGGTTGATAGCGCACTGCGCCGACCCCTGCACCACTACGCTATGCTTTAAAATGTTAAATTCCTCCTGTTGTACATTACCTCGTCATTTTCACATTTTTCTCGGTCGATGGTATATTGAGATGTGGTCGCACGTATTTGCTTTATAGTCAATCTGTTTAGCGCTTGAGGGCGGCACGGTGGCACAGTGAGTAGCGCTGCTGCCTCACAGCAAGAAGGTCCTCGGTTTCACTTCCGGGTCGGTTGCCTCTCCTCGTGGAGTTCGCATCTTCTCCCCGGGTGTCCGCGTGGGTTTTCGCCGGGTACTCAAATTTCGCCCCACAGTCCAAAGGCACGCTGCCTAGTTTAACTCACCTCCTTACTAAATTGTCCCCCAGTGCCCTGCAACGAACTGGCGTCCCATCCTGCATATACCCCTCTCTTGCGCTCTGTGTCTGCCGGGATAGGCTTCGGGCCCCCCTCCCGTCCAGAACTAAGCGCTTTGTGACCCTCGGATGAAAGGCGCAATATAAAATGCTATTATTATTATTGCGCGTGTGTTGTAGGGTGCAAATCCGCCATTCACCTGTCTCTGTGAGCGGGCTATGAGCAGCATCGCCTCCATGTCGGTGGGGTTCTGAGCCAGCCTCTGCACGGCCACCGCTCGCTTCGTGATCACGGCCCCCAGGTCCACGATGTTCTGCGGGACGCAACACGCAACACCGGTCGCAACGTCACGATCCACGTCCGTTCAAATGTAATAACAACACTGTGTCTCGCTCGACTGTGAACCAGGTAGACGAGACGGGACGACTGTGTCTACCTGGATTTATAATTTGCGAGGCGCGGATTTTGACTTAGTTGTGATTTGAATGATGCTATTAACTTCATCCTGGACCGATTGAAATGTCGGACGGATTTGAAACGTAATAGTTTGTCCTTTCATATCATTTCCAAAAGCTTACATTAGTGACATTATATAAGATGCGGTGTGTGGCAATGTTGGCGCCGGCAAACCGCCTGGCTGCCTCCTCTGCCTCTCTGCGGATTCCTCATGCCTCCGAGTAGTTCTGTCTTCAAATTGCTACCTTAAATATTGCATGAATATGTGCGCATTATAACTAGACTTTATTATTGTTATTATTTTACAACTGAAGCACCATTTGAATCAATGCCGCACAGACAGACAACCAAACATCCTGGGCAAAACTACCACCACCACCCCCACCACCAGAATCGCTCGCTCGGCAGGAATGGCTCACCCCCACCACCGGCTTGGGGAAGACACGGTGTTTGTCATCCGTCTCCTCGGCGCTGGACTTCTCCACGGGGACCCACTGGCCGTACACGCTCTCCTGCTCCTTCTGCCGGTGCTGGTTGCCGGACGACACGGGGAACTCCTTGGAGAGCGTCGCCTGCGGCGGCTTCAGCTGCAGCGGCTTCACCATCAGGTTCTGCGGCGGAATGAGTCGGGGTGACCGTGTGTCAATAGGTCAGAGCCGGGCTGTTTGTCCGGTGGGTCACAACCCTGACGGTATGGCGCCTCCACCACTCACCGCACCGCCATCACCACCAATCGACTCCACTGGTGACCCCCTCCCCCGGGTAATAATGCCAGAATACACAGAGAGCTCACGTGTTCACAACAAGAATCAACATAGTGCAAGGCATTTGTTTCACGTTGTGTGTTAGTAAGTGACATTTTGCCTCCCACATAGGCATCATCAGCTGTTAAAACCTAGACCAATGCATTATATATTAGCGCCTTGGGAAAACGTGTTAGCAAGGTATGTTTCACGACCTTTCAGTGTATTCGAAGCAGCCTTAATTTTTTTATTGCTTTGGTTTTTTTCTGTCGTTGTGCAGCACTTTGTGACCCTCTGGTGAAAGGCGCTCTATAAAATGCTATTATTATTATTATTATGTGTTAGTGGGCGTTATCGCCACAATTTGGTGCCGGGGTTCTCCATGCACAAAATACATTTCTCCTGCAATTCTCAAGCTGAGTCCCACAGCTTGAGAATTGCTACTATAGTCAGTGTGAAAACGTTTAAAGTATACTTCAATTTTTTAGGTTGTATAGTTAAGTACGATTGTGCTGCTGGAGTTAAGCTAAGATGTGAATATGCCTTTGAATCCAGGAATCTAGGTTAAACGACGGTGATACTTCTGCGCGCTTTGTGACCCTCGGGTGAAAGGCGCTATATAAATTGAATTATTATTATTATTATTATTCTGTGTCGGCAATGGTGCATAAGCACAAATAACAAACAAACTCAACAAGTCCAGCAATAACACTGCCTTAAAGAGGAACAATTACAAAGCAGGTAACATGTGAGGGCAGTGCCCCCCTTCATGGCAGAGAGATTACGAGCTCCTCTGATCTTAACAACTGCGTTGTTGAAGAATGTGCCGAATACGAGCGTACAGTAGTTGGTTTTCTCGTACGACGGCCATTCTTAGCCTTGAGCCGCGGGGCCACATGTTGTATTTCTGAAAATAAGCCGAAAGCGGCTTTCTAGCAAAAAGGGCAGCTGTGGCGACGAAATGACCGGTAATCGGCCAGGCAGGATAACGCGCGCTTTGTTCTCGCTGCGGCGTCAAATTTCACCCTGGTACAGCTGTTCATCACTATGACACACGGCCAGACTGCGCTACAATACACCGACAATAACGAAGCGTGCGTTACAGCCAGCTGTCAAGTTTAACAGTTGTACGCGACCGAGCGCGCATCTGGTTATTTATTTATCTACGCTCCGTCTCCTTTACCGCGCGCGTCAGTTGGAAGCTGCAAACAACACGCGCAGCCTCCGCCCGCGGGCATTGCTCAACATGGTGGACTGCTGCATCGTGCAATCGAGACCTTTCCTTGCGGAGAAGCGGGGCGGCCCGCGTAAGTACCGGGCGGCACTGGGGCAAGCCTCCAATCCCGTGCACGCATGTGCCAGGTATACGTTACGGTTAAGCATTACATTTCACGACGAGTTCTTAACAGCGATTCTCTAACCCGTCACTCTGCTAGGAAGAATGGCCAGTGCGTGAAAAGTCTCGCGTTATTCTATTTTCCCTGTCGAGGGCAGCGCTGCTGACGACCGTGTCGTGGTTTTGTCTGGTTGTGCCTCTGCACCGCTGCGATCGCAGGATCACAATGAACCGTGACGCGGTAATAAATTAAATGTTTTAAATCTGCTTACCCAAATTG
>JAZEWU010000042.1:3162428-3181300 GCA_036362915.1 Geotria australis
TACATTTAAACGCGCACATATTCATTCAATGTCGAAGATATTCATTCGACGAGAGAAGGACTCAGAGTTCGCGAGGAAAATGCAGAGAGGCGGCGGAGGCAGCCAGGCGGTTTGCCGGCGCCATATTCCCACACACTGCTTCCTATCTAAAGGAGGTGGTCACTAGGAAGGGCGCATCCGTCCGTAAAATTCCGCTCCAATACCCGCCTACCATTTGGAGAGCAACCGGCCAACCCCGGTCAAGCAGCGGCCGTTTAAATCGACAACAACATCACAGCATCTACCTCCCCCCAGGCGCGTCGCAGCCGCGGGTGTTGCGGGTGTTGCGACACCCGCACTTTCACAGAAACATGATTCCCCCCCCCCCACTTTTTCCCGAGTTAGTCTCATATCACTTGTTGCGACACGCGCACTTTCACAAAAATATGATTCCATCCCCCCCACTTTTTCCTGCAACACCCGCTGCTGCGACGCACCCCCCCCCCCCCCCGGCCTCAGGTGATTGAGGGCGGCCTGGGCCACGAGCTCGACGCGCACGCCCGCGAGACCCATCGCCTGCGGGAGGCTGCTCGGGCCGCTCGCGAGGCCGAGCGGGCCCACGCCCGCGCCGCAGTACACGCCGAAGCCCAGGGGCGGCGCGCGTGCGGCGAACTCGAGGCTCTGGCTGCGGTCGCGGCGTGCGACGCGGCGCTGCCCGACAGGCCGCGGCTTCGGGCGGCGCTGGTCGAGGTCGAGCGCAAGCTGGCGGAGAAGCAGCCGCGCCTGCAGGTGTGATGATGCAGCCCTAACCCTGCCCTGCCCTACACAGCCGCCCGTCTAGGGATGGCGGGATGGCGGGGTGGCGGGTGTTTTCACTGACCCCCTGCAGTTCAACCTCGGTGTCCCCGCGTGCGTTTAAAATAATAATCCATCCATCCATTTTCAGAAACCGCTTAATCCTGTACAGGGTCGCGGCGAGCCGGAGCCTATCCCGGCAGGCATAGGGCGCAAGGCAGGGGGACACCGCGGATGGGACGCCAGTCCATCGCAGTAAAATAATAATAATTATTATAACTTTAAATTTATAACGCGCACATATTCATTCAATGTCGAAGGTACTCATTCGACGAGACAACGACTCAAGAGGCGCGAGGAAAGCGCAGAGACGCGGACGAGGCAGCCAGGCGGTTCGCCGGCGCCATATTTTCCATTATTATTATTACGCGAGAATTCAACAAAACTTGTTGATGCGCACATCGAGAAGGAAAAACCAGAGACGTAAAGCACTCCGACCATGCTTCCAAATCCAACCCAGCAACGGGACACCTATCTCGCAACTTCTGTGGCAGGAGATGCACACACAGAATCGGTTTACATTCACATATGAAGCGATGACAGATACGTCATACTCAGTATTGAGTGACAGCCAGAAGAAGAATGACATGCCAGTGCCTGTGCCATACTTGTCAACAATACCGATTGAAGCGGTTAGCGACTACTTCTGAGGTAATTTTAACACATGTAATGGGTTAGCACACTGGACGTGGAAATCGAAAGGTCACCGGTTTGATTCGATCTCCCGGTGTGACAGTTGAAACGAGGGGCCGGATCCTTTAATCCCCTCTCCAAACGCCAACTCCGTCCATCCATAAGTATAGATGGGTGCACCATTTAAACTGCTGGGTGGGGTTAATAGTCGATTGGTAGGTCATCTCTCATAGAGTAAAGTGTGGGTACTCACGCCTCTATATGGAATGTGTTGCTGAGGAAAGGGATGTCTGGTCCACTCTCCTTGGACTGCTGCCACCGCGACCCTCACCAGGACAAGCGGTTTAGAAAATGGATGGATGGAAGAGTAGACTAAATACCCTTCAGAGAGGCTTTCTAGAGCTCCCTCTAGTGGAGGCAGTTCCACCAACATTGGCATGAGCAAGTATGGGTTGGTCTGCACCTTTATTGATTTTCAAAGCTAATCCTGCATGATAATTTTTTTTTGGAGACAAATGTTGACAGTGTTTTTTGCTAACTGGCATGCGTTAAAAGGATTAAAACATCGGCAGCCGACTGCTTAAATTGCTTTGGTTGGCAAGTATATTGCACCACACCCCTGCTGTTTGGAACAGTTTTTGGTCCTCTCCGAAAGCTTCGTCATAAAGCCATCTGACCAGTTGTGTTTATGCCGAATAAAATCTGCAACAGGATTTTTTTGGCATTTAGGGGGTGTCAGGTTTTTGGAATGCACACACACGTTCTTCAAGCACAAACACATCTGCACCAGGTTCCAACATTTAAAAATATATAAGGTGGGATACACGAAACAAGAACAAATAAATCATGATACAGTGCCTGCCTCGGAGCTATTAAATGGCCTGGCTTGCTTCGCCGTAACAATGCCACACGTGTCACACAAACATGGGCAGCTGTGCTCACAGCAAGCCCAATGTGTGTACATTCCTGAGTTGCATTTGCAATGAGCTTCAGAGAATGGCAGCTCATAATCGCTTTTAGGTAAAGCCAGCAAAAGGAAGGAGTCTGAAAGAAGTAGGCCACGATCACTCGGAAAGAGACGATGAAATAATGAGCATCCCAAGAGATAGATGGATTTTCAGCAACACAGGATCCAAGGCGTTTGTTTCGGCATCTCTTTTTTTGTTCAATAACACTTGCTGGGCACGAGCACAAAATGCCAAGTGGCCAGCAACAAATAGCACGCGGTTGGAGGAACCGCGAAAAAGAGACGACGGCCCGATGAAATCCATAGTCGAGCAACACAAGGGAAGAAGCAGAGAGAGAGAGACGTGTTTTGATGTGCAGCATGGTAGTTGAATGCAACATCAACGAGACAAAACAGTCAGTCTGGAAGACCAGGTCCTCACCATGGGTGGAAGAATAAATTAATGAATTCCACGTGAACAGTAACCACGGTAGTAGCAATCGATAGTTGATAAGGAGGTGACACACATTGAGCGGCAGTGTGGCGAGTGCCTCGCAGAAAGAAAGTCCCGCCAAAGTCAGTTCAATTCCCACCTCGGGCACCTTTCTGCGTGGAATGTGTGTGTTCTCCCCTTTTTCTGCGTGAGTTTCCTCCGGGTTCTCCGGTTTCTTCCCCCAATTAAAAAACACTCATTAATGAATTGCCCGGTAGCGTCATGATATATAGAACACAGTGTCTGGCGGGATGGCGCCAGCTAACGATCTGCCTTGGCTGCCCCCCCCCCACCTCTGAAGATTGCCTCGCGCCTCTGAATCTTTCTCTCTTCGAATTAATGCCTTCGAAATCGAACGAATATGTGTCGCGCGTCATAAATCGCAATCGCTATTATAATTGCATAAGTCGCACTAGTTGTCTGGTGACATTTTGCAGCAGGGCACGATTGTCGTCTGCCTGTGTGTGAAATACAGGAACTGCAGAAGAGCCTGGAGGCAAATGCCGGCAACTTCGCGCGCCAATTCGGAGCGGAGCGGCGCAACCTGGCGGAGGCGCGAAGCCTTCAGAGGACCCTGCAGGTCCAGATCGACTGCCTGGCCCAGCAGCTCCGGGTAACACGATCGGTTCAGCCCTCGGAGACATTACTGTCTGCAGTGTCGTTTATTTGTCGTTGTGAATGTCCGGTGCCGACACACTGTAGGGCACGGTGGCGCAGTGAGTAGCGCTGCCGCCTCACAGCAAGAAGGGCCCGGGTTTGATTCCTGGCTCGGGTGCCTTTCTGTGCGGAGTTTGCATGTTTTCCCCGTGTCCGTGTGGATTTTCACCGGATACTCCGGTTTCCTTCCACAGTCCAAAGACATGCTGCCTAGGCTAATTGTCCTTATTAAATCGTCCCTGATGCCCTGAGGTGTTGTAACTTGCATACCCCTCCCCACCGGACAACTGTTAAAAAGAGCTACATAGCTGGTAAGGCGCCGTCGACTAGCAATGAATAGGAAGTTCCCAGTTATAATCTGGGCCAGAAGTGCTCTTGGCGCATCATTCTTTAATGGTCGCTAAAATGATGAAACGCTTTGTGTTTAAAATTATTATTACACCTGATCATCCAGGACATTTTCACTGCGTCTCAAGACGGTTACAGTTTTTGCAATACGGGGTAGTGTTGCTTTACGTAATCCAATTGTGTCATTTCCAGGTATTTGTTTGGCCAATACCGGTTACATTGAATGCTGTTAGCTCTGGGAGAAATCAAGAGATGCACAACAGGCGAGAACATACAAACTCCACTCAGGCACCCGAGTTGGGCCCTTCGTACTGTGAGGCCCAAGTATTAGTACGGTGCCACCTAACCCAGGCCATAGGAATGTTGATTTTCCACTACTATTAACAGATAATAATATTGTCCCACCCTCACCTTGAGCAAGCAAATACAGAATATTTATTCAATTCAATTCAACTTTATTTTATAAATGTGTCCGCTAGTATGCACAGCTTCTCACTGTGTTTCTCATCTCTGTCTTGTTTACGTCACATTCATCTCCCTGTTTATCTCGTCATAGACGGGAATTGTATTATAATTGGAGACGTTTGTCTTTTTTCATTGTTGTACTGCGTTTTGAGGCGATAAGCACGTCAATAAATAGATCATTCTAAGGCAAGGGTGCATAACATACGGCCCGCAGGCCAGGTCCGAACTGGCAATACATTTTTTTCCGGCCCGTAAAGAATAATCATAAATCAATTCAATTGCATTGAAAAAAATGTGAATGATTTTTGGCCTATGTTAAAATACACTCGTATTTTGACATCGGCCTATACCGCTATAGCCTACTGTACATGTTCTGTGTGCCTGCAAGGGGAGGGGGGGGATACAGAGAGGGAGCGGGGGATCGTGACCAGATTGTGGCCCTTTGTCTGGTTATTATATCTGGAATTGACCCTCGTGAAAAATACGTTTTGCACTCCTGTTCTAAGGGATTGGCAAGGCCACTTAGCTACCTCCGCATTCACGGCCTACGCTGCACTACAGTTACAATCGCTTACGACCGCACCCTTTGCACGTTGCTCCCTGTCAATAACACGCCCAGATATGCCTGTTTAACCCCCCAGGGACATGACCTTTGTAAGCGACACCTGAACCTAATTCCAGGTCACCGTTTCTGTGCAATATCCAATTAGAGGTCCAGAATAAGGAGCATTCCAAGTGGGCAGGCAGGACACCAACCTGCTTGTTTAGTTAGCCTGCTGAGCATTTTTTAGTTTGAAAGTGTTAATGCATTAACTCTGCCCGTCTTTCCTTACCTTGGTGTATATGTTTGTCTCTAACGGCGAGGGAGGACACATGGCAACTCTCCTATAGACTTTTCAATATGAACAAACAAGCCGTGTTGCTATTATGTTCCACTGCTGATCCCGTTTCGCCGATTGCCTGGCTATTTTCAAAGGGAGATCTGTGCTGCGTGAGCACAGTAACAGCAAAACAAATACAACAAAAATCAATATTGCAGAGAATGAGTACAGGGTCACTACGAAATATTGCACAACTAACAAACGAGGTGTTTAACGGTAGTACACATAATGCACGCAAGTCAAAAACAGTGCAACTGTTATGTATGAAATGTTAGGTACAGGTGCAGCATGTAAGCTGTATAGGTGAGTCTAACAGCGATAGAAATATGTAAATCTAACCAGACAGTGCAAACGTGTGGGAGTAAGAGGTGCCAAACTGGGTTAGGTGGAGGTGCAAGCAAGCTCTGTGTTTTGGTTTAATAGGGCCATAAAGAGGGGGAGTGAAGGGAGGGAACCACGCTGTACATGAGTGGCAGTGGTTTTTCAGAAATGTGTAGCAGCAACGCGGAAAGACCTTTCCCAACAAAGTCTTAGCGTGGTTCCCTCCCTTCACTCCCCCTCTTTATGCATGTCCTGTCTTTATGCATGTCCTGTCTGGGAGAGGTCAACCCATGCCAAGAAACTTGACCCGGCATTGAACAACACCTGCCACCTGATCACTGGCTGCTTGAAACCCACACACACAAACAACCTGTACCTCCTCGCTGGCATTGCCCCTGCTGATATCAGACGGGAAGTGGCCAGTCGAGTCGAGATGACAAAGGCTACTAGCGATGAACGCCACCTCCTTCATGGACGTCAACCCCCGGCCCAACGACTGAAGTCAAGAAAAAGCTTCCTCAGCCATGTGCAGCCCCTAACAACATCTCGAGGGGAAACCAGAATCCAGCTCTGGACGGAAAAGCTTGAGAGTGACCCTCCTGCAACTGGCATGGGAATCCCACCTGCTGAAGACTTCCCTCCTGGCTCAAATGCACCATGGTTTCAGTGGAAGACACTCAACCGTCTGAGAACTAGAACGGGACGATCAAAAGATGCTTTGGTCAGATGGGGCTACAAGACCGGCCCAACCACCTGTGAATGTGGAGAAGCAGACCATAAAGACCTTGCGGAGTTCAATGAAAATGCAAGGGGCTGTGTAAGCAAATGGGAAACTGTAATTTAACCATCGCGCTTCGAAGAATCGCAAAGAAGTAGGCAATCCTGCGGCTTTTGTAGGGAATTAGAGTAACTAAGTGGACCTTTAAGTCATTGGCGTATTTGTTTAAGAAGACCTTTAGGTTGAAGCCTTTCCCCATATAAAACCGGTCAAATGTATCATGCGTATAGGACACCCTCCCCGGCAGAGCCGTTATTCGTGCCCTGCCGCCTCCAATTTTTTTATGAGTGTGTATTAGTTGTGGGAGGAAAGCGGAGAACCCGGAACAAACCCGCGCAGAACAGCAAGAGAACACGAACTCCACACAGAACGCCCGAGGCAGAAATCAAACCGCCACGGGCAGGACTTTCTGTGAGGCGCAGATGTTGCCAATGGACCACCCAGTTTGGAGCGAATGAAGCGTAACGTAAAATGTTGCTATTATTCAGTATGACGTGAACTATTTAAGGTGTTTAAGAAATGTAAACACCAACATTAAAATCAACATTAAGTTGCACTGTAAAAAAAAAATAGTTGCGTCCAACTATTTAACCAGCTGTGCGGGAATGCCTGAAATTTCTCTTAATGAACACCTTACGTAATATACGTTGGACCTTTCTGTAACGTAAAACACGTATCTGTATTCAAGTTAACCGCACTAACATGGTATGCGTTTTCTCATTGGTATTATTTGCAGCCCTTTGTCAGTCCACGTTGGTCGAATACTTCCCCTCACCGTGCCAGCCATAGGGGTCGTTGAGCATACCTCAACTCTGCTGATCCGTGTCAGCGTGGCGAAGCGAGGATGGTGAGGGGTGGTCAAGGATGGGTTGGGGATCAAGGTAGAAACGTTCACGTCGCGATCCCTGTCAAGTAATACTTGGTATTACCTGCAAATTCTACCAAACACTTCGAAGCCAAGCTGAAAGACAACGATGTCCAGAAGCTCAACAGATGCCAGTAGCCCCTCAGTCTGGAGCAAGAAGAGAGGCCAATGCCCGCCTTTAAGGCCAGCACTGACTATTATATCTCTAAATGTTGAAGGGCTGTCTGCAACTAAAGAAGAACTTGTTGCAATGGGAAACAACTGTCATATAACCATCACGCTTCGAAGAATCGAATCGAATTCGAAAAGGATGGGTTTGGACTTCTCTTGCTAATGGTCGTAGCTGTGGCCGAAAATCAAACTCCCAAGTGGGCAGTTTCACATTGCGGTACCGTGACAACTGCGCAATCCGTCAGCCAAACCCGAACAGAAAAAAACCCCTGGTGAGATGTTTCTCTGATAACAGCGTTAAGTTCTAAAACATGGAAGGTCACCCCAACGGGTCATTCGTTAGTGGTGACACAATGAAACATGAACTAAATAATGAAAAATGTGTTCTGTTTGGACGCTAAACTGGATTTTCTGGTTCCCGCTTTATACAGTGCACCGTTTCTAACAATTGGCATTATCAAGTGCACGTCCATTTGTCCTACATCTTAAAAAAACCCTTAAAACCCACTGCCAACTCCACGAATATTTTCCAAAGCCAAAGGGACTGCTGTGAAGCAGAATGGTGAAATAATTAAACGTTGAGCGTGCTATGATATTGAAGGGAGGTGTGTGTTGTTTGGAAATCCCCACCACCCCCCCCACCACCATTGCTCCACAGATGATTGACACAATGCAGCTGTCTTGACTTGCATGAGCATGTTCTGTGTGTATGGACCGTTGGTGTAGCGTCTGGGATTTGCCACCTGTCCCGGTTTTTGACGGGATTGTCTCGTTATTTTCGTCGGATCCCTAACACTCAGTTAAGCATCCCTCTCAACATCACATCTATGCACGTTGTTCTCCCCTGAACTGCGAGCTATTCTGAAACCGGTGAAGCCTTTCGTCCCGATGAGTTAGCAGCACACCTTGTTTACTATAGAGTCAGTGCTTGCATTTTATCGGCTATAGCTATACAGCAGCGGCTGCCTATCAACTGCTCAAGAGATCATCGTCGCACTCAAGGCGCGCTGCCTTGCCTACTCCACACGCTGGTCCAGATATCCCGTGACCCGCATTTCGTAGTTTTTTTCCAGTTTGTAATATTTTATGAACCCATGGGAAATGGCTCTGGTGTCCGGGTTTTTTGTAAGTCAGAGGCGGCAACCCTAGTAGCACCCCCTCCTCATTATGGCTGATTTTCCGTTCTCTGTCGTTGTTGACATGTCGTTCTCTCCGCAGCCCTGTGCAGCGCTTTGTGACCCTCGGGTGAAAAGTGCTCTATAAATGCTATTATTATTATTATTGTTGTCAGAAACCGCATAATCCTGTACAGGGTTGCGGTGAGCCGATGCAAGGCAGGGCTATACCCAGAATGTGATGCCAGTCCATCACAGGGCACCGGGGGAAATTTAGTCCGCAGGCCAATTAACCTATGCAGCAGCATGTCTTTGGACTGTGGGGGGAAACCGGAGTGCCTGGCGAAAACCCACGCGGACACGGGAGAACATGCAAACTCCACACAGAAAGGCACCCAAGCCGGGATATCACTTGTTTTTTTTTTATTTGGTCTCCGCACCTGTTTTGTGTTTAAGGAAAAGGATCGGGAGCTGGACATCCAAAACATTTACGCAAATCGTTTTCTCAAGGGCTCGCCGAAGAAAGAGGATGAACCAGGCAAGCAAATCTATTTTGTTTAAAGTATTAATTGTTTGGCACATTACCCATAGTCAAAATTACAATGCAAAGCATGAACACCTATCAAAGAGGCTTTAGCCTTAAAAGCCCTTTTTTACCGTGATCATTTTCCAAGTGCTTTTTTTCTGTGGCTCTTGTTCTTGGCTAGCGAGTATGCATGCTAACAATTTATCACGGAATTAAAATTGATTGCCATTGTCTTGAGAACGCAAGTTCTACAGCGGGCTTGTGTAAATGTGTGACATGAGCCCCAATTAAGATTACGACCAACGTTTTAGAGTTGGCTGCAGTGTTTGCAAAGAGACCATCATGTTGTACAAAGAAGCACATTTACTGCAATTAAAGTGCACTTGTTATTCATTGCGTTCACAATGACTGATGGACTTTGATGTGGGCCCTTGTTATTACACAAAGGGTTGGGATTGCAAGTAGGGCCCGGGTTCGATGCTCGGTTCGGGTGACTTTCCGTGTGGAGTTTGTACGTTATTCCCGTGTCTGTGGGTTTTCTCCAGCTACTTCGGTTTCCTCCAAAAGTCCAATAGCATGCTACGTCATTTATTTGGCCTGACTAAATTACCCGTGGTGCCCTGTGATGGACTGGCATCCCATCTCCGGTATAGCCCCGGCTTGCGCCCTGTGTCTGCCGGGATAGGCTCCAGCTCACCGCAACCCAGTACAAGATTAGGCGGGTACTTATAATGAACAAATTAATGTTTGGGATTGTGGTTCCCACATTTTGGCAGCATGACCCCCAGTCATAGTATTACGGGTTCACATCCTGGAGTGCTTACTATCCTTCTGGGGGTTAATAAAATTTACACCACCTGTTGATGCTTCCCCCGTGCGAACGACAGGTGTGATAGCTGTCGGGACACTTAAGAGGGCCGTGCAGTGAAATCCATTGTTGTCCTGCACTCCTCCCACACCTTCAACTTCATCAGCGAGTGCAATATGGCCAGATATCCCTCAGGGGAGGCTAGCAATCGCCGTTTGTGAATGTCGAGAAAACCTCATGAGTAGAAAAAAATTGTGTGATCCGGGAAACAGATTTCACCGCGTAACAAAGGAGTTCATTACTGTGTACAACATCTCTCAGCTTTGTGCATGATGTGAAATCACCAGTTAAGAAGAAATGGTGGTGAACTAATTTTTCTGTTGTGATAGGGTTTCTCATTCATTCATTCATTCATTTTCAGAAACCGCTTAATCCTATACAGGGTCGCGGTGAGCCGGAGCCTATCCCGGCAGACACAGGGCGCAAGGCAGGGGAACACCAAGGATGGGACGCCAGTCCATCGCAGGGCGCCTGGGGAAATTTAGTCAGTACGCCAATTAACCTGGCAGCATGTCTTTGGACGGTGGGAGGAAACCGGAGTGCCCGGCGAAAACCCACGCGGACACGGGGAGAACATGCAAACTCCACACAGAAAGGCACCCCGAGCCGAGATTCGAACCCGGGACCTTCTTGCTGTGAGGCGGAAGCGCTACCCACTACGCCACCGTGCCGCCCCGTGATAGGGTTTCTCGTCATTTCCAAACGTGAATTGCTGCTGCCGTTAGGCGCATGGGTCCCGCTAGCTTAGAGGAACAAACCCTCTGTCTATACGAGGCACAGTGAACATTGATGGGTGTGCTGTACTGATGAGTCCAAATAAGGGTGATCCGGTATCCAGTTGTGGCTGTATGCCTGCTTCCTGTCAGTTGTCCACATTTGCTCAATGTCTATCCATCCATTTTCAGAAACCGCTTAATCCTCTACAGGGTCGCGGTGAGCCGGAGCCTATCCCGGCAGACACAGGGCGGAAGGCAGGGGTATACAGCGCTACCCACTACGCCACCGTGCCGCCCTATGTATTGATGTATTGATGGAAAGCTTGGAGAAAATATCTCTGCTTTTTCGCCTTGTGTCTGCTGAGATATGTTCCGGCTCACCGAAACCCTGTACAGCATTCTGTAGGTACTGATAATAATTGAATGAATGACCACGTTTCAGTTTCTCATCCATCAGTGTATTGACAAAACCGTTTGTCCTATGGAGAGCCCAGAAATGTAATTTATACTAATGGCTGAAGTCTGCCAATAGAGCTCCAAGCTGTCACGTTTGTTATGATTTGATGTTTTATCTTGTTTGCGATCTCTCTCCACAGGCCGAGCAAACAAGGCAGTGCAAACAGACGGCTACCTAGAGAGAGACTGGCTCGAGCAACTGCGGAGAGAGCGGGAGAGGAGGGCGCAGGAGGAGAGGGCGAAACGCGAGCTGGAGGAGATGGAGAGGCGCCAGGAGAAGATACAGAGGCAGAGGAGAGAGCGGCTGGAGAGAGCCAGGCTGGCGTTCCTGCGTGCCGAGAGGGAGCGGGAGCTCGCCCTGCAGAGGCAGCGCCAACGGCAGGAGGAGCAGGATCAGCAAGCGCTGAGGCTCATTAAAGGTCTTCTTCTTCTTTTCGATTCTTCGAAGCGTGACGGTTACGTCACAGTTGTTTCCCATTTCTTTACACGGTTCTTTGCGTTTTGATTTTACTCTGCAAGGTCTTTTGAGCTGCAGACAAGGCAGTGCTCCATAGTATGGTCTGCTTCTCCACATTCACAGGTGGTTGGGCCGGTCTTGTAGCCCCATCTGATCAAATAATAATAATAATATCAATTTATATAGCGCCTTTCACCCGAGGGTCACAAAGCGCTGCACAAGGGCCGCGAATAGAAAGGCATATCAACAACGAAAGAAAAAACTAAATAAAAACCAAAGCAACAGAAAATAAATTATTAAGGCTACTTCGAATATACTGAAAGGTCGTGAAACTNNNTCATTAAAGGTGGATGCCTAATTTCGTACGTTTTTTAAATGACTCCGCGGTTTGTTGGTGAAAGCTTGGATAACTGTGTCCATTTCCAATGAGTCAGGTGAAACAATTGGCAAGTTGCTTGTATCCCTGCCGCCTCTATCCACCCAGCAGTATAAATGGGTAATGCCAGTAGGCTAAATAGTAGTAGGCTAAATACTCAGTGGACAGGTTATGCTAGAGCTTCCTCTAGTGGAGACCCTTCTGCAGTGGTGTGAACAAGCAATTGCAGGGCAGCACCTTTATGTAGTTGCATCTCAGGGCTCCACTGAATTTGAAGTTGTCTCGATGGGCCATCAACTGGTTCTACGGAACGGCCGTTTATTAATTCCATGAAATATTTGTTTAACAGTTTGCATGCGGGTAGCAAAGTTACGCTTACATTTGTTTCTGTTGTTCTCTGCAGAAAAAGCAAGACGAGAGGCCGAAAGGAGGGCGCAGGAACTGGCGGCCAAAATGGCGCAGGCGCTAACGGTGCAGGACGATCCGCCAGCCACCCCGCAGAACGGCGACGCTCTCACGGACGACGGTGGCGCCAAACATCGGCAGCGGGCCACCCCGGCGCGGCGCGTGTACCGCTTCACCGACCCCGTGGAGAACATGTACCGGGGAAGGCCGGCCTACGGGATGGGCCGCGCCAACATCACCACCAGGCCACACCACGCGGCGCGTAAAACCAGCGGCGGCAGCGGAGCAGACACGGCCTCCGACGGCGCCGCGTCGAAACCGCTCGTAAACAGGGCCATCGAGGAGGCGAGCGTCAAGACCCAGCTCGCCGAGCTCATCTTGGGACCGTCCGGCGATAGAGTGTCGCGCTCAGGATTGGTCAACGGCGGGGCGGGAGGTTGTGGCGCGGCATCCCGGCCGGCGCGGGCGGAGGAGTGTGTGTCGCACGGGTGCACCAGGAGGTGGCACACGGGGCGGCGGGACGAGGTTGCGAGCGAAGGTTCGGCCGCGCGGTCTCAGCCGCCACAGCGGGATGTCAACAAGGATCGGTGATGGCGGGGACCCAGCACGTGGACCTAAACTTTCAGTAGTTTTCCGATGCGCGTGCGGTTTTACCGGGTATTTTACAGGCACCTATTTTTTTTGCCAGTGTACAAATTATGTAAAATACACAAGGGTTTACATTTTTCGCCAATGAGAGAAGTGTCAAAGATCTTTAAACACCAAATGGACACCTGTTTGCAAAGGTTCCAGTTTGCAAGCAGCCACCACATCCTTGTGGGGAAAACATGCAAACGAATGCTATGATAATATATGCATTGTCCTTCAAACTGATTGGCCCAACACTAGAGACAGCTTTCGTTAGAGCCTAGTCTCAGTGTTTAGCCAAGTGTTGCCAAAAGTCAAGCAGTTTTTTAGACAATGCATTAGTAGCTCGGGTCTAGCTGTCCGTTTGGTGTTTTAAGATCTTAACACTTCTCTCATTCCCAGAAAAGGTAAAACCTTGCATATTTTACTTTACTGGGTATTGTCCGGCAATGTCCATCGTTTTGCTCGACATGCCGGGAGCTTCTCCAGGGACTGAACTCCCCAGCTTGTGGAGTGAAGCACGAGACGTCACGGCGAACAACACGGTGGTACAACCCGAAAACGCCGCGAAGAAGCTGTGACGCACAACTGTGAAAAGTTACGTTGTTGTGGATTTGTTGGTTGCTGTTTTACGACGGATGTTTTCCTAAATTATTGTTCTCAATGGTAGTGCCAATGAGTATGGTTAACCTGCTTTTTCATATGCGACACTAAGTGTGGATGAGTTGTGTTGACATTGTAATGAAGTGGATAGTGGGTTTGAACCAGGTGTTTTTTTTCTGTACTGATATCAAGTATTGCACTCTCAAATAGGTAAAACCGAACAAAGTGTACTTTTTTCATGCCAAATACAGGCAAAATGAATACATGAACATTCCTTGCAATGTACTTCCCATTTGAACACCATCATTACCAGTACAGTTTAATCTTGTACAGGGTCATGGTGAGCTGGAGCCTATCCCGGCAAACATAGGGTAGAAGGTAAGGCTATATCCAGGATAGTACGCTAGTCCATCAGAGGGCGCCGGGAGAAATGTATTCAGGTCAATTAACCTAGACAGCATAACGGGGAGAACATGCAAACTCCACACAGAATGACACCCCATTAGAACACTGCAAGCACAGCAGCTTTGCTTTTTACTAATCTGTATTTACAAGATACGCAGCAAGTATATCAAAGGTCCTGGGATTAGTTCTCTGTGAGAATTATCAATAATTGACCATTTTTTCTCAATATGCACAAGACACGAAGCATTGCATAACCTTTGATTAATGTTTATCTGGGTATAAATTCAGTGGCTACCACGTTCACCATTACATTATTAATTCATTATTTGTAAATTAAATGTACGCATGGGCTTACCTTCGAGTAATCTGCTTCAGCGGATAAACTCGAAGACAACGATGTCCAGAGGCTGACCATCATGCTTCGAAGAATCGCAAATAAGAAGAAGAGCGGATAAACTGACACACCATCAACACGTAAACATTCACGCAATACACTGAAAATGCGCACATGACACAACAGCTTTTATTCAGACGAGGCTGGATTACAAGTGTCAATTACTTTAGTGCAGATTTTTAGATTCTCAACGTACCGTCACAAAATGGACCTCAATGCACCGGCTGTTATATATCTGGGGGGGGGGGGTCTTTTATTTAATTAATTTATAACATTTACTAGGATAATCCCTGAGATAGAGTATTTTCATTTGCAATGGTGGCATTCTGAATGTGGCGTGTAGCATATTTTACATTTTCACATTTAACAAGCAGAAAGATTGAGCTATTTTTCCCATGTTAACTACTGCTTACCGTGCAGTGAAGCAACATTTCAGAGGCTGTTTGCAGTGAAACTAAAATATGCATCTATCAACAAATATACAAACTACTAGGTTTATTTTTTGTAATGTCTGACTAAATCTTAAAACAATTGCACAGATAAGGCATATGAACAATATGATTCCTCTATTGCCTTGCGCCCTGTGTCTGCCGCGATGGGCTCCGGCTCACCGCGACCCTGTACAGGATTAAGCGGTTTCTGAAAATGGATGGATTCCTCTATTACAACACTGCCAGTACAAACAAATCAACATGGCATTTTATAGTGGTGATATTATACAAGTCGTCAATTGTTACATGAACACTTAATCTAAAGATACATTTATAGATTCGAAAATGTAACCAGATACAGTATACATAACTAAATGGTGAATTCCCTTTTTAGTTAAAATAATGATATACTGTATTTTACTATACTATTGCCATTGCAGTGTTGGAGAGCGAAATTTCATGCTATAAGACGTGTGTGACTGGGCAAAGTATACCGCACAAGGGTGCATAAATATTTAATTTTCTGTCAATTTCACTCCCTGTTGACACGAGGCAGATGGCTTCACTGGCTCAAATGTGTGCAAATTTAATCCCCTGTCTGCAGAGGTGCCGTGCCTTCCCAAGCCACACGATTTCAATGTTATAGGTTATACGTCCAAGCTGAAATGTGATTACCGGGTACGTACTTATAAAACAAACGATATAATAATAGTTTGTGCTGCCAGTTTAATGCTGCAGGTGTGTTGATCAAACATAGGTCCCGCCTACTTCACGTGTGAAGATTAACAGCTACCGTGACGTTTAAATGAGTAGCCCATCCGTGCCGGTTTCATAGTTCAAATTTGCCAAGTTTTAAATGCTACCCACAAATTATAATAATAATCTAATTTTGTAACGCGCGCATTTTCTCCGGGCGCGTTGCACTCGTTGATTCGGAGGCGCGGAGCCCTGCTCAGTCGGTTTGTTGTGAGTCGGTGAAAAGGTGACTTTTTAAGAGTTTTTTGCAAAAGGTCACCTTTTCACCGACTCACATCGCGATATCGCCCCCCTACTGGCAAGCTATACCTGTCTGTGAAACATAGCACCTTCGTAATAGCCCTCATGGTATGAGAATGGCATTTAGTAAAACATTTTACTAATTATTATATTCATTCATTAATTATCAGTACCCGCATAATCCTGTAGAGGGTCGCGGTCAGTCGGAGCCTATCTTGGCATACACAGGGCGCAAGGCACTATACCCATTATGGGAAGCCAGCTCATCGCAGTTTAGTGAGCCGAATAACCTAGGCAGCATGTATTTGGACTAGTTTCATAACATGGGAAATCCGAACAGGGAGGACGGTACTTCTAAAATAAATATATAGTCATTTGTACTCACAGTTCAGTCTCAATGCATTGCCATTGGGAATGAACAGTATTGTATTATAGGGGGCGAAGGAAAAGCCCTATTCAGTTAAAGTATTGCATCGTTATAACGTCGAGTCCTGCAGTCCATAAAGGTCTTCCAAGAGACTTGTCTCATTAAATTCTTAAGTTTAGCCTTATTTGTTGAACCAGGTGAGATCCAAAGAGAGACCACGATTGTCCTCTTTGCAAGAGTGACCTCACCTGGTTTAGACCTTACCATATTAATACAAACACATCTATTTTTGTTTAACAGCATTGCAAACTGTCAAACACGTGCCAATTCCTATTACGAATTTTTGCAACGGTTGAAAATATGTTTTACTTGGGGTAAGGCAACCATTCCGAAAAAATGCAGTCTAGTGGGTCCACACAGTCTCATAATTAACCAAACTATTTTAACCCCAGTGTTTGAAAAACAAATTCCAAATCTCCGGACACTGTAAATGTTATCTCACAAATTCTGCAACGAACACGTGCTGTCAACGGACACAATGTTGAAAGGTACAGTGCACACGACATGGAAACGTGTACAGGAAAACCACGTCTTGTTTCAGTGATTTAATCAGTTTTAGCTGGACACCTTCCTTAAACACGCATGCTATTGCTTATAGTTACTGACCCAGTCAGTGACTCAGCGCTGAGTGGCATCCGTTAGCAATTCAAATGGTCCGCAGTGACCAATCACATGCAAGGCCACCAAATTCAGCAGACTTTGACCCGTCACACACAAGGGGAAGTGCGTGGTGGCCACGACTTATTTCATTGGTTTCATTTAATGTGTAAATTGTGTTTTTCCGAGGGAAGTGCCTTTCAGTTTGTTTTTGGCTACGATTAAGCAACGTAACTGGGGGCACTGCTAACCCATCAAGCACCCTCAAGAAGGGCTTTGCAGCAACAAAAACACGCAAGGTCCCGGGGCAGGGCAAGTTGAAGGCATGCCCTCCTCTCTTTGAGGGCATGCTTGTCAACAGCAAAATAATCATGGGGCTTCAGACCATAGCTCGGTGTGAAGCGAAGACAAACCAACCTGTCCGTGTTTTACCGATGCGTTTCAGCTGTGTTTTTAAATACAATTTTAATGTTGGTATTGTATTTATTTTGTACTTTATAGTATTAATAAAGCAGGATTAACGTAGACTGTTGCAACTTTTTTTGTGCTTTTAAGACAGAGTTATCGTACTTGCACCTTCGACCTGTTAGGCTTATGAAGCAAGCACCAATTTTGAGTGTGCCAAGTTAAGGGTGGTTACGCGTTAAACTGAATGATCGAATCAGAAATAGCTTCCGCCATGACACCCTTTATACACTTAAAACGTATACAAATGTAAGCCCATGTTCTTATCGACCACTGGTAAGAAGCCTTCCTCATGCCACGTCGGTCACGGGGATTGTGTGATGATACTTCACCATGAGAAGTGATCTTAAAAGCTGCTCTTTTGGGATAGCCGTGCCAAAGTGTGTTTCTCCGCTCTCCTTCGCGACGTTTCGCCTCCCACGTTGGAGACATCATCAGGCTAATCCAAAAGCAGCTCGTGAGGGCAATTCTAATACATCGAGCTGTGACACCCTACAAGCCTACATTGTTACTACACATGCTGGGCAATGTGGTTTGGTGATGGGAGACGCAGCCCAGGACCAGTTGAGATATGACACCACCGATTTCAACCAAACCCAAGTCACTTAGTCCATAATGTAGTGTGCTCACCAATGCAACACTGCAGCATCTGCACAGGCTAAATTTGTAGAACAATCACATGTATACAAATACAACCTACTATTTTCAAACCTAGTGTATCTCAGACATCTGTTCATTGCACATAGCTACATGTGTTGTAAGATATCACTCCCAGCCCTTGACCACTACATGCTAACACCCATGTGGTGATCAGAGATATGGGTCAGCAGAGTTAACTAAGGACACACTTTAGTTGCGTCCGCGAGCAACGGATTCAACATCCAACCCGTGCAGTGTGTTCATTCACACAAATGCCCTCATATGATTAGGCAATGTGCCATTTTATAGAACCTTCATATACGAATAATAGACATATGCAGATGATTTTTTAAGCTAAACCAATGCAGACAATATATTAATAAGTGAGCTTGGTCATCACGGACTTCACACCTATATACTAACATGGATCAAAGCTTCTTGTGTAATGCTCCACATCTTGATATGTCGTGTAAAAATTAGTCAAATTAGTCAAGTGTTATTTAGGGAATTCCCCCTGGTGTGTTGCAGGCTGCACCTGATTTCAGTGCTAGTGCGTGTCCTCGGAATAACGCGAGTGAATATAATGTGTTCTGTATTTAACGGGGTTTTATGGGGAACGACAAAAAATTTCCCCTGAACCTCAAAAAAATTGCAGTGTCAAGAACAATTTCGAGTGTATGTTAGCCGAATATCCTGACATTAGCTGTGGCTAGGAATCGAACTGGGGTAACCAAGTTCTATGCATAGTACACTAACCGTGATGCTGCCACTCCCGTCCAAATTAGAGTGAAGGGTATAAAATATAATAAAATATGGTATAAAATTAAATGTGCGTATATTAGTGCTTAACATGCGACTTAACGTGTGACATGAGTGGTACGGACACGCCCTCCCTCCAGGAGGAAGTGCTGGAAATCTGCGGTATGGTCGAGTCCATTACTGTGGCTGAAGTCACTACGGCGGTCAATCACCTCCGG
>JAZEWU010000042.1:3182049-3203598 GCA_036362915.1 Geotria australis
GTTGCTGAGGAAAGGGATGTCTGGTCCACTCTCCTTGGACTGCTGTCACCGCGACCCTCACCAAGACAAGCGGTTTAGAAAATGGATGGATGGATGGATGAGTGGTACGGTCAGAAAATCGCATTTTTTCCATTCAAAAGGAGTCACCAAATCCGTATTTTTTTGACGCACATTTATTTTGATGCAAACATTTTGTTCGTGGCTTATTACTCGCATACATAATAAATAGTCCAACACGACCTGTTATGATATATATACATCGATCAAGGTCTGCACTTAAAAAATAACGGTAAAGTAAACAGCAAAGTCGCAAAGAAGCAAGTCTGCCAGACGTGTACGTTGCCGGAGAAAGTTACTGCGTCTGGCAAAGAAGCTCACGCACAAGCAGACCGTCTGCTGGAGGTAAGGCTGCGCAGGCGGCGTCGTGCCTCGAAGCGCCCTTAGTCGACTGGAAGGTTTTATTGACGCAGCCTCAGGTGAACGGCTGGAAGAGTAAGCCTGCAATTTTGTTGCAGACCAGCAGCCAGCATGTGATGCCTATGCCTCCTGCACATGAGTACAAACAATGACAAAACAGGTCAGATGAACACACGTCCCTGCCTCTCTTCTGTTCAGTTTCACTAGATTTAACTTTACGTATAAAATTAAACGAGAAATGCATAAAAGACATGGAAGTGGGCTTTGGTTAGCACACGTCACTAGAAGGCAAGGTGATGGCCAAAGGTCAAGAATAGTGACAGAGTGGAGGAGATGATGCGAGGAAATCAGCTTATGTACAAATGCTGGTTGGATTGTTACATCACTGGAGTGTGGGAGATGGCGGCGGTTTAGAGAGGCCTTAATACAGCAATGGCTTGGCCATGGCTGAAGATGGATATACTGTAGATATTATCAGACCACTGGAGCTTCAACCTAACTTTATGGCCAGTGTTGGTGGCAAGCACACTTCTGACTAACACTATAAAGCTACCCGTGACTTGTCGAATAAACTGAAAATACCACTGTGTTGGTATGCTAGAAGACACAAGCGTAAAGGTTCACACAAGATGCTCTCACCTGGGACACCTGTGGGAAAAGCCACCAGCTTTTCTAGAGGCGAGACCCACTTGGACGGGAGCATTGCCACCGGTGTAGAGTAATAGTTCCATATCAGAGTGATCATCACCACCGCCTGCCGTCACCAAACACAATATGCACCGGCAATACTCAAAGCACGGAACACGCAAGAAGATGTAATAATAATAATAATTTTACATTTATAACGCGCACATAATCATTCAATTTTGAAGGCATTCACTCGACGAGAGAACGACTCAGAGGCGCGAGGAAAAGCACTGAGAGGCAGAGGAGGCAGCTAGGCGGTTTAACGGCGCCACATTGCCACACACTGCTTCCTATATTTTATGATGTTATCGGCCAAATAATTAATGTATCCGAATTGCCCTTAAGAGCTGCTCTTTCAGGATAGCTGTGTCGTGAGGAGGAACACTCGATACAGCTATCTCAAAACACCAGCACTTAAGAGCAATTCTCACGCATGCAGATGTTCACCAAGTCCACACGGCCATTGTATTACTTCTTAGCGCAGATTAATGAACCTTTTGCTCACTTCATCAATGAATGAAGATCCTTGCACAAAATCACTCAAGTGATTTCCACAATGTTGCATTAGAATAATGATGGTGTGATTGCACACTCACCTGCAGAGTGTAGAAAGAGATGTTTATGACCCATTTCATAGTTGTCAGCTGGGTCGTTCGCGCCTGAACTGTGAACACCATAAACATAACGTTCAACGGTGGCCCAAAGAAGGGGGTTCTGAAGGTGAACCCCTCATACAAATAATAAGTGTAATTAACGTTCATGTGTGTAGTTTCGGAACAACCCTTGAGTGTTTCTCCTTTCAAAATGATGAATACAATTACTGAATGTGGCAAATGGACACACTGCAATGCCGGTAATCAAAAATACAAGTCAGTAAGGACAGTTGTCCTGAGTAAAAGCGGAAATCAAAACAGGAATTCAGTCAGCTGTATTTCGGTTAGGCCACGTGGTAGTTTCATGCCAAAGTTATTGTAATTAACCCTGTACCGTCGAGCAAGATTGTCACATTGGCATCATAGTATCGCGTGACCTAACCAAAAAACAAGCCTGGATCATTGTACTGGATACGAGGTTGATCTCTCCTAAAACATTGATGTTTTCCATTTCATGTTGTTTTTCAACCTAAAAAAAAAAATCAAAATTTTCAAATTTCAGCTGAAAAAGAACTGGTCCCACTCCAAATGTCATTGACATCTGATAGGTTTAGAGTGAATACATTGAAAAGTAGATGCAAGTTTGCTCTTGGTTGAGTGTGGACACTTGACTTCTGTCTTTTCATGAATACATTTTGTTTTTAGTCGTTATTTCTTTTTTCCAAATAAACATTTCGTTGGAATATTCACATTGCTCTTTTTCCACAGTTAGTAAAAACAACTGAACATCGGAAAAATAACGTTATTCCAATATCTTAGTGTACATTGATGTTTTCATTTAAAACATCTAATGTTTGACAAATCAATGCCTTTTTTGACGTCCTATCCCTAGGCACTGGGCATGCGTTTTAATGGTGATTCCGAGCATTACTCCTTCAGTGAACAGGAATTCTACTGGATGATTCTTAGGCACTTAAGAAGTCCCCATTAATTTGGAGACACAAGAATCACCATTTACATGAATAAAGTAATGCTGGATGATTCCTCAGCTGTCGTAGAATGCCGTTCAGTTCAATGGAAATTCACGTTTCCAACCATGAGCAATTCTAATGGACATTTCTTTTCATGGCATATTCCCCGTTAGAACCTCATTGAAGTGAATTAATATTTTAACGTGAGAAGCTATTGCAATGTGATGAAAGGTAAATATAAAAATAATACAATTTATAACGCGCGCAAATTTCATGCCTGGTCAGGGACGAGACGCATACTGTAGCCCTACAGTTGCTTACGCCACTGTTGGCAGAATTGCCTCCATTAAGACCATTGAAGTTGGATACAATTCCTGCAGGAATGGCCCAACGCTTGTCTGAAAGTATGTTAATAAAGTCAACACATAACACGTAAATGGTCTGATGGAAGTATTTGACCATCAAAGACGTTGCATTCTTACAAAACGTCTCTAATAATATATAATAATAATAGCAATTTATATAGCGCCTTTCACCCGAAGGTCACAAAGCGCTGCACTAGAGCTAACTGGGGGCGAGCGCCCCATTTCGTGTAGCATCCAATCCCGCCAAGTCCCACGCTAACTGCAGGTGGCGGTGCGCCGGCGAGACGCACGCGAGGCCTTCAGCTCCTCGCTGGCCTTGTTGATGCGCCGCTCCAAGCGGGCGTAGCGCGCAAACTCGTCCATGACGCTGATGCTGGCTAGCTCCCGCCGCATCCTCCGCAGCTCCTCCCTCAGCTCCAGCTCCCGTCCGGAGTCCGGCTGCACCAGTCGCACCACCTCCACCATTCACACAAACGCGGGAATGAAACAAGCGTCAGTTGCTAAGATGCACGGTGGCCGGCACTACTGAGATCATGGATGTGAATCCAGGCAGTCGCCTGTGCGCAAAACTGGGTTCTCAAATGGAGCAAGTTGATGGTCTGGTTGGCTATAACTAACACAAAGACTGTAATGGGCTGCACTTAATTTGGTTCAATTCCAGCTCTGAGAAATACAATAATGCTTTTACTCATTGAACGTTGCGCTCATGAAGCAGTGACGAACATTGCCCTCATGTGGCAGGGTGGATGGAAATGTGCTGCCCTATACTCTGTGGATCAGGTAACCTTAAGAAATCTGAGGTACCTCTATGATATAGACGTCCGTGAGCCATTCCCATGCATGAATGGGATGTGTGATCCAAATTGACACTTTAGTCACATAACATGTCACTGGTTCATGGCGCTGTGTGCTAAGCCACTGTGCCACTGCTCCACCCCTACAAATGTTACTAATGCTCTACATGCATGGTGTAAGATTCTGTATACATTTTTGACAAATATCATGAAATCGTTCATTTGTTTTCTCCCCTTAAACCCTCAAGGATGAGTTCATGAGGCTGACAATTTGTTTAACACACTGCATTAACGTTTACTCGAAAGTGGTGCTAGCGGCCCCCAAACGGAAGGCTGCGAGTTCGTATCCTGAGTCTTGACTCCATCATTCCCAGAGGAGCTCAGAACATTGATGGTGAAGTGGTTAGCTAGCGCAATGAAACGTCTACATTTATGTGGTAGGTTCAGGTAATCCATAGAACCATTGCTGACTTCGCACAAAAAGTGGCAAGGCCCGTTCGAGGGAAGCTTGACGTCTCTGAAACACTTGTGGATGCGTAACGCACTGCACATAATCTTTTACGATTTTACTACACAAGTCGGCCCATGGGCGGGGTGGGGGCTGCTTGACCATACTTCACCATGATGTTTCAGTGCTTAAGGATAAAGTGCTGATAAACAGATGTTTATTACCACAGCAGAAACTACCCAGTGAGCTTGCAAAAGCTCTGAATGCGCGACTCCTGTGATACAACACAAACGTGAGAAGTGAACCCGTCTTAGAGACTTTACCATAAACACAAACATGTATTGCCTTGTGAACACACAAGTGTCCGACTACCATTTGATGCTTAATTTATGTCAAAAGCAAAGACTGAAAAGTTCGTTTGCATGCTCTTTGGAGATTTCATGTCACTGTCTTCGCCCTTACGTCAGCGCGATGACGTTATTGCACCACGAGTGACTTTAGAACATTATCATTCAGCCTCAAACTCACGCCCAGACAGCTCGAATCACACAGCCAAAGCAGCTATCTGCACCGCGAGACCTAGAGGGTATAGAGCTTCACGCTTAAACTGCATAGGAACGTGACATTGCATTGTGGTAGAGCGCAATCTTAACGTAGGTGGTGGTGGCGGGAACAACACTTGAGAGACACAAGGAAGTCCCTCTCACCAGCAGCGCGAACGCGGGCAGCAGCAGCCTGCACAGGTTACACAGGAACACCACGAACAGCACCACCGCCCATCCGCACGCGTGCTCCGCCATCGCCCTCACAGCCTTCCACAACCTCCTCCTGCTCCCTCCTTCTTCTAATCTACAACAACCACAACATGGGCGCCGATGGAAGCTCTACATACCGTAGAGCGCATCGGCATACGGCGCGTCACAACGGGCACACCCGCAAAGGCCACGCCGGCCAATCGTGCCGGAGAATTATGGCGTTTCGCGCCGACGCCGGCAAATCGCAATGCGTGTACCACGAGTGCAAAGGGACGCGGGTTGCGCTTATCCTATCCAGGGATTTCAATGGGGTTTGGGTTGTGTTTGCAACCCAACATTGGAAAAACATGGGGAGGGTTGCGTAGGAGGGGTAGGGTAGGCGTGGTGTCAGAGGTCTCCTTGTGAGGAGGGCATTGGATTGTCGGTCATTCGTTGCGTGTGGGCGATTTTGAAAATAGTCCTTCGTTTTTCCTCAACTTGTTGGGGGGGTGGGGTGGTTTGTTTTTTTCTTTCCCTCAACGGAATGCAAGTTATTTTTTGTAAGCATTATGAAGGAGGGGGTTAGCGGGCGTGCGGGCGAGAAGAAGTGGGGATGAGGGGGGGTGAACGCGATGACGTCACCGCGTACGCGCCCGCCCGGCAGCGTCCAATGGCTGTGGGGGTGGGGTTCCTCTAACGCCTGTGCGGGGGCGGGGGTGGAGTTGGGACGAGGGGGAGGGACGAGGGGCAGGGGGCGGGGAGAAGGAGGCGCGAACCGGGCTCGAACCCCCTTTGCGCTGTGCACGGGCGGCCACACCGCCGGCTCTCACCCTCGTCGTTCATTGGGCCAAATCGAATTCGAATCGCCCATTTGGAGCAGGGGCGAAGCCGGGAAAGGCCGGTTAGGAATGTATTTAGCATATATTATGTAAATGTTGAGGCTCGTATTTGTATAGTAGAACTTGAGTTGTCCGCGCGCATTTGTGGCAGAGACGCAGCGAGTGAGGTTGTGCGCCCCATATTTGTTCTTTACTACTACTACCACCACTACTACAGCAAACATGACCACCAAGAGAAAGGTGAGCCTCGTGTTTTAAACATAATAGCACAGAGGTTTTTTTAGGGAAGCTCTGTTTTTAAGTTACCTCGGGAGTATGCGTTTTTTTCAATAGATTTTATGTATGTTAAAAATATATTTAAGTGAGCTTGTGAGGTAAATTTTACGCGCGAGGGGGGTTGGGGGTAGCAAAGAGCGCGGATAAAAATGGCGGTAATTGTTGAGTATATGTTTTTTTAGTTATTCTGTAATAATTTTTATTGCATTTAAATCCATATTACCTAGCGAGTTAAACTAACGCGCGTGCGAGTTAACTGTTTTATAAATTAAAATGCTAATGAGCGAAAAGGCGGTAGTCGGTCCGCCTCTCGTGGTCGTTGTCGTCTTCGTCTCCGACGCCCAGTGTCGTTTTTATGGCCGCGATTAAAATTAAATAACCATTAGCCTCAAGCCAAACGCTCGATGGACTGATTTTTTCTGTCACGGCAAATAACAAAGTTAAACTTGTAGTCGACGAAGCCTTCGAGTGGCTCGAGCGCGGTTTTGCGCTCGTGTGTTTAGCGTCGCGATGTCGCAACGCGAGTGTCGATGGCGGCGGCGGCTCCTTCCCCCCCCTCTCTCGCTCGCAGCCGTGACGCACGATGGAATAAATGCCGTCTCTTGTCATTATAGAAGGCCCACATTCGTTTGCTTACAATGGGGAAAATATCGCGGGATTTTTTCGGGGAGGTTTTGAGCGGGAATGACGGTCGATTTGGCGTCTTTTTCCCCTTGCGCCGTCGTCTACCCGTAGCCGCGTTATTTGCGCGCCAAGAGGGAGCCAGGCGAACAATGGCGGACGGCGAGGGCCGCCTCGTCCCCTCTCGTTTCTAATTTTATCTCTTCGCATTAAAAAAAAAATTGTTGCGTGCATTCTTTTGCACGGCAGTTATGCCCATCCACGCATTGTGATGCCGGAACGAACGATGTTTTTGTGTATTTTTACATTTGTATTTAAAGCAGAATAACCCTCATTTGTTATGGTTTGCACCTCCGCGCGTGGTGTTATTTGCGCGCGAAAAAGCTGAAATGCATATAACACTCCGCCGCGTTATCCGATTCGCATAACTTTTGTAATTTAAACGACGATTTCCTTCAGGAGTGGATATCAATTGCGATTTCGAAAAAAAATGTGTAACTTGATGGAAGCGTTTTTTTTATTACCTAACGCATCTAGCTAATTTACCAAAATGTTTAAAATGGACGTTCGCGAATGCGCGCATTAAATACTGCATGCTAGCATTTCATACATTCATCAAAACCACTCCTTGAATTTAACTCGAAGGCTTCTCCGATCGTCTCCGCTAATTCAAATCGGCAAAGGCGGGAAACTGAGGGGGGTACAAAATAATGAATGACGTCACCGGTAACCGAAATTCCCGCCCAAAATTTGTGGGTTCTGCCTTCCCTTCAGAAAAGGCGGGGAAACAGCACCGCGGCTGTAATTGTGACCACGAAGAAGTGGGTTTAGATAGACGCGCACAGGCGCCCTTTCTAACTTTAGCAGCCATCCGGTAGAAGTGGCGGTGTGCACTTTAGTTGCAAAGACAGCCGTCGCCCCCCGTTGTCCACTTCAAGGACATACCTTTAGATTAATATCGTTCAGTCGTGGGCGGGCCAAAGGGTTTGAAGGTGTTTTACCTCCAAAATAGTTGTGTTGGCATTGTGAAATATTTGGGGTTATTTTGTGAAGGTTTGCCATGTCCCCCCTGACCCCTGCGAGGATTTGTTTTGACTGAACTGGCTTGAACCGGAATTATAACTTGTGAAGGAGACGCTAAGTCTTGCGATCTTTTTTGTTGGCTGGGGGCGGATTTAGAAAAGGTTATTGTTGTGAATTTGTGTCCCTATTGTTTGGTAACATGTGCTTTTATCTTGTAGTTGAGGTTGTTATCTTGGGGTTTGTGGCGTAACGCCCGGTTTGCGCGGGAGTTTGGTCACATGAATGATTGGCTCAGGTCTCCTTCAATAGGGTCTAATCGCTAATTGAGTGTTATTGCTTTGGCGCGCAGGGTGCTGGTGAGGGTGCTGGAGACGCAAAGAAGGCGAAGAGTGAGGTGTGTATCTGAATTTATTATTTTCACTTCACGAGTAAACTTTTTACCGACGTATACAACGCGAATAGTTGTTTTTGTGTTTTAATTTTTACACTGGTTTTTTTTTTTACTATTTTCAGCCGCAGAGGAGGTCTGCCAGGATTTCACAAGTAAGACGAGTGCATTCTCCCAATCGGGCGGTTTAATGTGTTTTTTTCCTGATAGCTTCTTTTAATTGCACGTATTGTAGTACATATTGCTTTCTCGTGGTACTTTTGTATATTTGGAGATTGGTGTTTTAAGTAAGTGATAGATAAGTTGACCTTATGATGTTTAAGCGTAGCCTCTCCCTAGCGCCTAACCGGTGCTTTGTGCTTGGCGGTATCAAAACGGATGGTGGTCTTGCTGCTTGAGCATGCGTTGACGTGTGTATTGACTCTCCTCCACAGCGCCCCCAGGCACCTAAGCCTGAGCCCAAACCGAAGAAGGCTGCTGCCCCCAAGGTTATTGATGCTTTCACTTTTCATTGCGTTTTTCATGCACGGTCCTGCGTTATTATTTCTGTTGCCTGACGCAACACGACGATACTATTATTGATCTTTTTTTATTACATTTTTGTTGATTCACATAAATTTGACGTGACGCGGCTTGACCCACACAGGTCGTTGCTCGTTCTCGCCCACAGAAGGAGAAGGCCCCTAAGAAGCCTGCGGAGGAGAAGGCTAAGGGGAAGAAGGGGAAGGGCAAGGCCGACGAGCAGCCCAAGCAGGATGCAGGCAAGGCTGCTTCTGCTGCTGCCGCTACGGCTGATAACGGAGAGGAGGTAACCCCCCCTCTCCACAGCTTGCTTCACTAATCACCTGCTCTCTCGCTTGCTCGCTGTCCCTCTTGTGCATCGGCAGAAGAAATCTGAAGGCATTATGTAGTTTAAAGCAGTTTTTAACGGGTGTCACTTCAAGAGATGTGGCTGATTATTAGTGGGTTGCCCCCTTTGGGGAAGTGCACAAGCAGTACGCCTGACTGAAGAAGCTGCACTGATGCTTAATTGAAGTGCAACTGGGTGTCTTTAAAGACTCAAATTTAACTTTGTTAACTTAAGGAATAGGGGGTGGCGCTGTAGATTTCTCTTGTCCGTGCAAATCATCTGCTTCTGTCTTGTCTCAGCCGCATGACGGCTCCCACCTCTTTTCTACTTTTCCAGCACATTAAATGTCATTGCATTTCATCAACATGCATTGAGAACTCCCTTTTACACCATTTAATTATACTACATCTGATGGAGGTCTTTCAAATTTTGCACATGTGCAGCACATTACCTTATTAATGTTTTAAAAACGGTTTTTACCATTCATTGTCTGAGACTTTGTGTGCGTGCTTGTATTCGCAGACAAAAGCCAGTGAGGCAGCGGCAAGCGACTCCAAGTGAAGCTCATTCTCAGCTCGTCCGCTTTAACTAGTCTGTGACATCCCCAGCTTCCTGTACAGTTGTCCTTTTTTTATTATTATTACAGATTTTAAACTTGCTTTTAGGCTTACCCACCTCATAGTTTGTTCCATTAGTTAAGGCTGCAACAGACCTGAGCATTCCTTGTGAGGAAGCCAGTTTATTACGCCCATCGCCAAGTAGAGTGTCCTCGGCCCAAGTGTACATGACGCTATTTTTGGATCCCGCTTTGTATTAGGCCAGTTGGAATGCTCAGGAATGCTTATTATTCAGCCTTCTAAATGTGTTGTACAACAGTTTAGGCAACACAGCGGCAGTGGCAACATTCCCACCATGCAGTAGTATTAACCAGTAGTTTTTCCATTATAAAGTACATTCAAGATCGGTACACAACCAATTGGCATGACATCCTTTTTAAACTTTAATAACATTGTGTGTTTTTTGTAAAATTTAAATTTAGCACTGGGGTGTTTTTAAAAAAAAAGGATTATTTTTTTCCTTCCCATAAAGGTGTGGTGTTGGGATGATAGCTTTATTTTTAGCTGCATTATTGGTCTTGTGTGGTTTAGACGGCAGCTTAGAAATATAATTTGCATAAATTGTGGTTAAAATGCATGTGTGCGCAAGGCAGTTGAGTCTAAGATAAATTACGATTTTACATTTATATGGCTTGGTAATGAATGCATAATTTTACGTGAATATTATGTAATTTTGTCATTGGAAATAAAATGTCTCTTGACAATGCATTCTCTTAGTCAAATGCCATTCTGTTGTAATGTTAGTTTCAGTAACCTATCATCCCAACACTCAACATAGCTGTTAGAAATGCCTGGAAAATATTTACTGGACCCGTTACAATTATAAATAAAATGTGGATGTTTTCTCTAATGCATTGTTCTGTATTTTTGGTTTACGCAAGACGTTTTCAGTATGCACACAGCAACTTATTAAAATGCTTCGGGATATGCAGTGTTTTATGATTTACTATTACATGTTGAGCAGACAACTTCGTATATGGAGACAATTGTTATGTGATTATATTTTTGTTTATTGCATTTTCATTAGTTCATACGTACAAATCTACAGATTTTTTTTTTAAACTTGCTTTCAGGAAACCAGGCTTTAAGCCACTTGAACACGATCACGTTTGGTACTATACCAATCATTTCTGAACAATTGGACGTCTTCCAGGTTTGAAAATTCGACACCTAATGTGTTATATTTACATACTTTTATCTTTTTACATTTTCATTCTCGAATTTGATTTTAAATGCCAGTGTAACTTCCAAAATACTTAGTCCAACAGCTGCTCATCTCAATGACTGGTTTCTGAGTGGCCTAAAACCAGGTCTCCTGGAACTTAAGTTTGCAGAATGGTGCTGTTGGTTGAATTGTATTTTTGGTGCTGCATGCAGTAAGCATCCATTGACTAGTCAGTGGGTGGTGTGCTCGGATGGCAGTATAAAATTATTAGTGAGATCTCGCATTCAATAATTGGCCAGGATTGGTGAGTATAGTTCAAGTTCCACAGATCTCAACTCCAGTACTTGAGATCTGCTAAGAGCCGTCGTTTTCTTAATTATCACCATTAATATGCAAATGTAGCTAATTAATGCACCTCGCAGCTTGGTAATTACAGAATGCTATACTGTGGTGGGTTCTGGGAACTGGAGTTAAGATGCCGTCAATTGCATTCACGTGTTGCTTTACCATGCACATGACGACTTGCTAAAATGGTGGCTGCATTTTTCTTGCCAAGGATGAGTATAAAGTTCAAGTGACTCCATCTTGTGGAATGTGACTGCAAGGACTCGAATATAGTATGGTCAGGTAGTGAATGTTGCATCAGGTTTATGGTGCTGTATTCCAGCATTTATTTGGAAAGTAATTGGGCCACGCATTACATTTGCTTGGGAGGTTGTAACTTTTTCACTTTATAATAGGGTGTTTATGCATGCAACTTGTGTTTAAGCACAAAGTGCCAATATGTTACAATGTTGAAGAATGGGTCAAGATACATTGTATTTGTAACAACGATTGGCCATTTGTTAATGGATCTAATGAGCAGTTTTTGTTAAAGCCCTACCTGCAATAGATAAGGTCCTTATGGCATATTTTAACTTTGCATATGTCTAAGGTTATCTATGCAATGGTGCTGTTTATGGAGACATTAAAATTGTGGCCTTTTTAGCGTCTACAAATAGTAATACGGCACTGTTTAGGAGAAACTGTTTTGTCTCCAGGTGGCAATGTGTTGCTTACCATGGTTTAACAATGTACTAAAACTAAGTCAATGTCGTGGTTTAAACATGGCAATATTTATGTTGCAGCGGTGTATCTGGGGTGTCCAGGCTTTCAGTCCTGCACGTGGGAGATACTTTGGTATGTTATGGAGAATTGCACTGCATAAATGTACATTTATTGTTGGTATTGTAACTTAAAAACCATCGATAATATACTAATGGAAATTGAAAATGAGAGCCCTTAAGGGATGGATTTCTAGGTGTTCTGCTAAACGACCTTTTGTGCAGATATGTGCATTGAGTAACAATGTACGTCGTAAAGAGTTATTTTATCCACACTTGGAGTATTTGCAATTGTTAAGAGTAGTTAAAACTAGCACTTTGTAACAAACAATTAAATTACGATTCTAATAACGTTCAATCTGCGTGCCACGATCACATGACCTTGTTCCTATGGTTTGAAACATTGTACGTGGCATCAAAACTAGTGATTGAATACATATTGCAGATGAAGCCAATGTGCTTTGGAGTGGCGTAAACAAAATAAATGGGCTTAATGCATATTTTTTGTTGCACTAAGTCAACGAGATTCTTGAAGCTGTCACTAACAATGCTCAAGACATCAAAGAGCAGTTTGAAGAACCAAGGTAGAATGGTAGCAGGTGCGAGATCTACCTACACTCGTCATCAGAAAGTTATTCTGTTATTTCAAATCTGTTTATTATCTCAGCATGCATCTAAAATACCCAGGAAGTAATGCAAGACATTCAATCACAAGTAAAATGCGGTAATGAGCAAAGGGAATTTACTTGTTTCACTTCATACAAAAATCACGTGAATTGAAATGAAACTGAATTAAAATCAACTTTCAAGTCATGGGATCGTTGCATTATATTAAAGTATCAATATTGACAAATTACAGACATTTTCGTAAATATCTACATTTTATGTAATGTAAGCAAATATATTCAACAATGCATCTTATTATAAAGTGATGTGGAAATGACTGGCTTCTCTGAACATTTAACGCAGGACCCTATCAAAATAAAAGGCCAATTTGAACCGACTTCATTATACCGTCCGAACCAACCTACTCTGAATAACAGTTCCTTGACGTATTTGCAAAGCTCTTGATGTGTATAATTACAATTTTGCAATATATTCTGCTGCACTTATTTTACATTGGTATTGTGGAGAAAAACATTTTGCTGTGGTTGCTGAATTTTATTGCACACTTATAGACGTGTTAATCTGCAGATTGATACTCTGAAAATGCATGTAACCTGCCAAGCCTGGGATTATATAATCCATTGTATTAAAGTGAAGATCTTAGGAGTCAGGACTGACAAAAATACCACACGATTCCGTGTAATTACCAATAAGAACACAATGTAGTGGATTGCCATGCTTTCACCGCGGGATTTGCGCAACAAGCGTCACACGCTTATTTGATACAATTCACTGATATAAAGTGTATTCGTTTTTAGCTGTGTTTTCGGGTCATACTGCGTTGCTGTTCATGTTCAACCGTCTGTTCAGCATTATGTCCAAAGTTTCGCTCCGCGTTGATGCAAGTTCACGTTGTAGATTTTCACGGTTGTGCTGTAATAGCTCTGATGCATTTTCATATAGCCCAATGATGCGTTTGTCCATTTTTATTACCCGACGTGTTATGATTCCAATTGCTGAAGTAGCGCCCAGCATGTGGAGAGAAATAAACATGATAAATAACAAACCGTCCCGCTGAAAACAGCACAACCGCACACATCTACTTAGTACTAATTCATTGGTGTTTAATTGCAACACAGGCTTTTGTGGTGACATCCCAATAGTCTAGTCATTTGCAGTCTAAAATTCAGACCATATGCCTTCATTGGCTTCTAGCAGAATGCCTGCTGACTTTCTAAGAATCACATGAGGGTACTGTAGTGTGAATGCCTGTTCTATGCTACTGGGGTGGCAGCACAGGAGAATGTACCCTGCACACGCTACTGGCTATTTTTAGTTAATGTTTAAATGCAGTGTGCATGCTTGGACCTTCAGTATGCAGGGGGACTCTGCTATCTTGGATATTCACGATTGTACAACTGCGTTTTCTTGTATACAGTGTAGAAGTGATTTACACATAATTGGCTACCGCGTTCTCCAAGTTATTTTGGCAGCGTTACCCAAATTAAATTTCCTGTGCTTCACAGCAAGAGTTTCATATTAATCATTACGTGCGCGCAAGGTGTAATGGATTATTTGAATGGCAGTTTAAAGCATGCACTAAAATGGTATAGCAATGGAGTTTTATTAACCTTGCACTACTGTGGGTTTTACAGTACATTTCAGTCATTTTTACCAGCATCACACATTGTGTAATATGATTTTTGTTTAGCATTTTTTGTGTGGAAATACATGTTTATCTGAGTAAACAAAGGTTAGTTATAGGAAGTCTAAAAAAGATACATTAAAAGTATTCCACTCAAGACCATAACATACAATTACATGTCCTTGTTTTTCGATTAAGTACATATATGATGCTGTAATTGTTACTACCTTCTGCTTGGAAACTTGGTCACAGAAAATGTGTAGAATTACTACAGCTCATCACTTAAACTTGTGATAGCGCAAGATACATTTCAGACTGCATTACCATGTGTCAACATGTTAACATTCCATTACAACCTCGTGACATCCCACATGCTTTCAGCTAAGATTTGCCCACCGGTTACATTGTCAGTTTCACAGTGCCATCATGCAGCGCCAATGGGAGTGAGTCTGCTACTGCGTAACACGCCTGACCATAGTCTTGCCTCCTGCCTACTGCGTTCAGTGGCCTCTGCAAATACATTAGCAGCAACAGCAACTTCCAATATACAAGGCATCAACTGCTCCCGAGTCGCACCGGCCCCCATTTTAAAACACAAACAATAAGGAGCTCTCCGATTGGTCATTTGCACGTATTTGCCTAGCTTCAGCCAACGCTGCCACCTACACTTGAACTGTGAAAGTGATTGGCTGCTGCCTGGAAGGCATTTATGCAACCCTATTAAAAAAAAACAGCATAAGGCCATAGTAAAGCTCTGTTTAAGGGTTTAGGTCATGTGAAAAAATATGTAAGTGTTGTATACCCGTCGATATGTTGGAGACTCAAGCGGGCACAAACAGCACTTACCTCCAAAGATGTTACCGACGTTTCGCTGGAACTTACATCTAGCGTCTTCAGGGTTTGTTACCTGAACCCTTAAACAGAGCTTTACTATGGATAACACTGGTCATGAAAGCCTACGAGCAGAAAGCCCTAGCGTGAAACAGCGTTGCAACAAGCAATGAGACATTTTTCTTACATGTCAGAGAGGCGTTGAGCAAGCGTGGAGGGGTGTGGTGGCAGCTGCCCATCTTGTCGGTTCAATCCACAATATTGCACCACCATCCGTTTTATAAAATGGTCTGCACCCTTCGAGATCGGTCAACATCTCTAGCAAGAGGCGGCCACTGTCAATGGCCGGTTACCTATTCACGGTTAATGATTGATAGTCGGTAAGAGGGGGGAAACAAAACTAACAAAAGCAGGGCACGTGTGTGCACGCCAAGTCTCTGCGGATGAACGGAACTACTCTCAGGAACTTATTAGAAGCAGAGTCGCTTTAGCCGGAAATTACTAGTGGAACACTAAAATGTGCTTTGCCATCTTTGAATGTGGTCATCAGTGTTGCTACATTAAAGAATCAAACATACTTTTTACATATTTAAAGTGACGCATCGTATTAGCATATCCACCATCTGGAGTGCTGCAGCCTTGGTGACTGGGTCGACACCATAAACACTCTTACACTTCTAAACAAGGTTTAAATCAGGAGGCGACTGACATCCTGGACTAAAACCCAGCAGTGTCAGCTGAGCGCTATGACCTCTGAGCCACCGGAGCACGTCCAACACTTGCACCCACGTTGGGAATTCTTAACCCCTCCCCAAAAAACATTCCTTGTGGAAATGTTTTAATCATCTGCAGACGGTTGGTGTGTGTGCATTCAAGGACCTTGTTTTTGTTATATTTTACAGGGTTGAATAACGCGCCCTGTGTCTGTCGGGATAGGCTCCGGCTCACCGCGACCCTGTACAGGATTAAGCGGTTTCTGACATACATACGTTTTCCTTATGGATGTGAATCAGGTGAAACCAGGTAAAACCACTATAACCAGGTGGTTTCACCTGGTCATAGTGGTTGATGTAATGCCAATTGCATTGTCTTGCACTTTGTGACATTTGAAGTACAACCACAGCGTTCATTTCAATACGGTGCTGAAGTCTTCTGTTACCCATCGATGCACACCCACATTGCAGTGATTACAAAAAACAATTTGTCCTTCTGCTCGAGTTTCTGCCAGCTCTGACTGCAAATTGGTGATATATTTTTCGTACCGGACAGTCTAGCTTTTATACATGCTTTATTCGTGTGAAAATGTGTATTGTTTATCATTAAAATCAGTGTTCTGTTTGCAATGTGAATTATGCAGAGTGGGTGACATTTTGGAAAGCCGGACTGTTGTAAAGCAGTAAAACCTGGAAGTGGAGCACAAATACTTGGGATGAACACCCAATCACTTTTTGGAATGTGGGCTGAAGTTTTCTTTTCTCTGGCAAAAACTCTGTCCGTTCTCTACACTGTAGCACAGCAGCGTGGTTGGTGTGCGTGTATTTAGCCAGATGAGCTGTTGGGTTACAAATAACTCGATTCCTAAAAAATGAGAATGAAAAGGGGAAGAAACCCTCCCAGGTGCCGCTAGAGGTCATAGAAATACGTGGGACATTTACAGACTTCATATACGAATTTCATTACAAAATATAGACTTTTGGTAATAAATCAAATGCAGCCATACATATCCGATCACCACATATCCGTACGATTAATCGCACAGACCCAGTGTAACTGCCATTATCTACAGATGTTCACACATCCGAGTTTTTCACATGTCCACCGTTCCCCCGCAAGTCCGATTTTATGACGTACCGTATTAGTAATGCAATCGTATTAACTTGTTTATTTTTACTCATATGAAATAACTTTCACAAACGCTTACAGTTACTATGATTTAATGTATGCATCGTTCAATTTCCGAGGCGGTTTACTCCATTGGTTGCCGCTCAATCACACTCAACCGTTTGCCGTCATCTCTGAGTATTGTGTTGTGCCCAATCCTACTTCTTTAAACATGTCTGTATGTTGTGTTCTCACATCTGTGTTTTTCTTTCTTTCTCAGTTCACTTCAAAGCATGATCCGTATGCCTAGCAATTAATATACACTGATTGAGAACGTCCTTATTTAGGTGCATTGATATTTCACTTTTTCGTGCTTTGTACTGACCAGTTCAGTGCATTTCAAATGATCTCCGATCTGTTGTCACTTGCCTCTTAATTTCAACATTGACACAAGCTTCGACCTCTCGACTGGGGTAATTCTGCTGTGTCTGCCAGTCTATTATAATTGCACACTGATAGTGAAACTGATGGCTGTGCCTGTGCAAACATGGCACAGTCACTCCATAAAGGATGGGCACGTTTTTCTTTTCAATAAAACCAACTTGATTGACATGCATCGCTCCAAGTGCACGGTGTGTGAATCGGCAGCACTGCACCGTGCAAGGGTGAAATGAAAATCAACTAAAAATAGAGTACTGTACTATAGTTCCACGCATATCTATGAATCCGGATGGAAACTTTAGGGCAAATATTCTAATGCTTTCAGTCCCCTTGAAGCACCCAGGTTTTAGCATTCCATGTCTACCCATCTTTTGCAAACAAGATTGGCATGATTCCGGAAAGGGTTACATAATGCTGTTCCAATTATGACGTATCAAGTGCGACTGCATTCGCCACCCATCGTTTCTTGTATACGTGTTTAAAACGCTCTCACCCTAAACTGTATTATTTGTGGTCTTCGGTCCTTTTGCCAAAACGATATCTTTCCACCGAGTGAAAATAAAACATATACACTGTATTGCTTTCACTGCACTTCCTCCCACAGTCCAAAAACATGCTGCTGCATAGCTTAATTGGCCTGCAGACTAAATTGCCCCCGGTGCCCTGTGACGGACTGGCGTCCCAACCTGGGTATAACCCTGCCTTGCGCCCTGTGTTTGCCAGGATAGGCTCCGGCTCACCGCGACACTACAGGATTAAGCTGTTTCTGACAATGCTGCTGCTTTAGGGAACCTTGCTGTCTCGCGCGGCTTCAAGGAGCCGCCCTGTCGTCACATAAATCAGAAAACTACATACCGATCAAATGCACGTGTTGGTTGGTAGACATGTAAAGCATTAACACGGGTGTTTGGGGGGGTATGTTGCGGTGACTGGACCTGCCGGGGGATCCTACGCCTGGGTTGGGATGATTGTGGGTGAGGATGGTTGTCTTTGGGTGGAGGGATGTTATGGGGGGGGCCTGCCTCTAACCGTCAATCCCACCAGCCCAAATCGCGCCGTCACATTCACAGCAACGGGCGAGAGACCGCGGCGACCGCCGCAAGCAGGAGCGTGAGGGGGATGCCGACGGCCTCGGCTCGCGGGGCCCGATTCACGTCGTAGAGCTTCCCGTCCAGCTTGAGGCAGTTGTCGGCGCCAGAGCAGCACTCCTGGAAGCACTCGGGCTGAGACGCGCACGACGCCACCTTGCCCTTGCATCGCGAGCTGCAGCCGGCCGTGAACGACATCTGCGAGTGGTCCATGTGGCTCACCAGCTGCGCGTGTCGTGCGTGCATGCGGGAGGGAACACGATAAGCGCTGGCACCCTTTACCGTACGGCAACCCGGGCAATCACAGTCCCCCATGGCTCAGAAGCACCAGTGGAAGACACTCAACAGCCTGAGAACTAGAACGGGACGATCAAAAGATGCTTTGGTCAGATGGGGCTACAAGACCGGCCCAACCACCTGTGAATGTGGAGAAGCAGACCATACTATGGAGCACTGCATTGTCTGCGCTCTACTACCCAACATCTGCAGCTCAAAAGACCTTACAGAGTTCAATAAAAATGCAAATAAACTGTGTAAAGAAATGGGAAACTGTTATATAACCATCACGCTTCGAAGAATCGAAAACAAAAATAATGTCCTGAGGAGATGTACAGATTTCCCAAGACAGCAACCTGGAATGTGACCGCTTGATGGCATGTCTGCTCTCCGATGTGCATTCATTCATTGTCAGAAACTGCTTAATCCTGTACAGGGTTGCGGTGAGCCGGAGCCTATTCCGGCAGACATAGGGCGCAAGGCAGGGCCATACCCAAGTCCATCACAGGGCACCGGGGGCAATTTCGTCAGCAGGCCAATTAACCTATGCAGCAGCATGTCTTTGGACTGTGGGAGGAAACTGGAGTGCCCGGCAAAAACTCACGCGGACACGGGGAGAACATGCAGATTCCACACAGAAAGGCACCCGAGCCGGGATTCGAACCCGGGTCTTCTTGCTGTGAGGCGGCAGCGCTACTCACCGCTACGCCACCATGCCACCCGCTCTCCGATATGTGTTTGCTTATTGATTGCACGTGTCGTGTGTTATTGAGCACGATGCGCATATCGTGTGGGCAGCTCCCAGCATGTTTGAGGAAAACGTCGGACAACACACCGAACAACACACGGTAAAAACCCGCTGTGATGAGCTTTCCGGTCGTTTACAGATTTTTAGTTACGCGGTTCAACCTTAAAACACATCGGAGAGCTGATGAATGCCCTCTGTAGGAACCCCCAGTGGCTATTGCCGTGTGAATCGCGTGCCTGAACTGACATTTGGTTAATGGCTGTTCTTTCATTAAGGGCACCAATATAACCAAAACGGACCTGGGCTTCCATCACCGCAGAGAGAACACAAACTAACGGACGTTTCACAACTACACTCGATGGTCATCTGACACGGCACAACGTGACACATGAAAACATCACGGATCCCGCTAACACACTCTTCAACAACATCAATGAAACCGTTAGCCACCTGTTATTTGTTGTACATTTGTCACTTTTCATCTGTTCCTTTTCTCTTTTGTTGGTGGTTTGTTTCTGTGTAACTTTGGTGTTTGTTTTGTTGTCTGCCATGCTCTTATTGCTTGTTTTTTGTTGTCTGTTTTGCGCGGCCTACTCCTGGCCCAGTCCTGCCTTGCCTAAACTCGCCTCGTGGTGTCGCGTATGGAAGTTGTGTTTTGTTGTTGTGGGTGCCTGCGTTTTTTTGCTGTTGCGTGTTCTTGTGCTTCAATGCTGATTGTTTATTTTGGATTGGCGTTGTTTCCCCCTCGTGTCTGTCTCTCTGTCTTCCTGTCTCTGTGTCCCTGTGTCTCTCCCTGTTGCTCACCCTCCCTCCCTGTCTCCCTCCGTGTTTGTCTTCAAGGAAGTGACGGCCATCTTAGGGGACGCTGGCAGAATGTTGCCGCTCTTAAGATTGCCAGTTTCACGACCTTTCAGTATATTCGAAGTAGCCGTAATCATTTATTTTCTGTTGCTTTGGTTTTTATTTTGTTTTTTCTTTCGTTGTTGACATGCCGTCCTCTTCGCGGCGCTTATGCAGCGCTTTGTGACCCTCGGGTGAATGGCGCTATATAAATTGAAATTATTATAATAATTATTATTATTTGCGAACCATTAGTACCTAAAACAGTACAATTGTTTGTTTTTATACTTTTAACATTTACAAGTAAAAGTCGTGAAATGGTGCCCGTGAAATGTCAAGGGTACAAAATTTGGCCGTTATACAACAACTCACATGGGTATATTTTTGTTTCCTTCCACGACACGATCAATGCAGTTAAAGTTTGCTTCCACCCGCATGAGATATCAACGTCATTATCAGTCCCCGTTTAATCCTGTACAGGGTTGTAGAGCCTATCGCGGCAGGCACAAGGCGCAAGGCAGGGCTACACCCATGGCAGAACATTGGCAACAATTTAGTCAGCAGTCAATTAACCTTGGCGTGATGTCATTGGATGGTGCGAGGACACGGGGAGAACATGCAAACTACACACAGAAAGGCACCCGAGGCGGGAGTCGAACCAGAGTGGTTTTTGGTGTGAGGCTGCAGCGCTACCCGCTACGCGACCGTGCGGCACACCGCGTGAGATATAGGTGGCCAATAAATCAGAAAGGCAAAGTAACTGTGAGCATTAAGGCGATGCTCAACCGCCTGTTTACAGCCCTACAGAGCCAGTGGTGGAAATTCCAAAGTTTCTATGACAGGGGTGAGTCTCTCCATAGATCAACCACCCTTGTCTTCGCCAGACTATGGTGATTATGGACGATGGTGGGAATTGCTCTCAAAAAGCTGCTCTTTCGGGATAGCCGTGCTAAGCGTCCCTCCTTCGCAACGTTACGTCTGCCACGTTGGAGGCCTCATCATCAGCCATGGTCAGGATGATGATGGGTTGAGTCGACCTCCAACGAGGGTTTGAATTCACAAACTTCCCAATTTCGAGCCGCTTAGACTTACTGCTCAACCACCTGCCCGGATGGCGAATATACTGCACGAACATTTTACAGCGTTAGATTGTAAATCAGGGCACGTGTGTCTTTTAAGCACGTGTTCGAATGCTACCGTGTGTAACGAGATTGCTGAAAATTGCCCGCTACTGATTGAAATGAATTGAGCTGGCAACATCTGCAAACCCCCATTGCGATTGGTTGAAATGAATTCTATTAGTTTACAGCATGTCTTCCCTCCTGGCTCAGATGCACCATGGATTCAGTGGAAGACACTCAA
>JAZEWU010000042.1:3218575-3229054 GCA_036362915.1 Geotria australis
GTCATACGACATCCGACGGCACATCCTGACACGATGCCGGGTGGGTCTCTACAGTTGTATCGCGGGAATCCCGCATGCAGAGCTTGCACACTCACTGGCTATATTGCTGCTGTGATAATAAACATCTATATATCCTGCGTATAGACCTGCACAGTCCGTTTTTTTTTTCCCATTTAAGCTGGAAGGAACCTGTGAGCTGTGCGGTTCTTTTTAACAGTTGTCCAACCGGGAGGGGGTCCAACAAGCTACAACATCCCAGGGCACCGTGGCCAATTTAGTCAGCAGGACAATTAACCTAGGCAGCGTGTCTTTGTACTGCGAGAGGAAACCAGAGTACCCGGCGAAAACCCACGCGGACACGAATGGCGCCGCAGTCGGGAATGTAACCGGTGCGCCTTCCTAAAAGGCAATGGTGCGGCCATGCAATTACTGGCTCACGCCACTGCTGGTGGAAAGGTCTCTCGTGATGAGAGCTCCACGGAGCTCCTCTGGAGAGACGTTGCCCTACTCTCCCACGCTGACCTTGGCTGAGGGGGGTATTGGTGGTGGTGGGGGGGGTACCCACACTTTACCCCACCCCGGGTGGAGCAGCGATTTTAAAAGTGTGGGGGTTCTAGGGGTGGGACATGAGCACCGCAAACCCCCGCCTTCGGCCCCCCGCACATACTTCAACTGTTTACTCTTCCCGCTCTGCTGGCCTAGTGGATTGGTCAAATGCCTGTGATTGGCTGGGATGGCCGTTCAATTAATCTAACTTGACCAATAGGTTTTCGTGTGTTCGGAACTCGTTTCATCAGACTTACCTCAGTAAAAAGTGGGGGGGATGGAATCATGTTTCTGTGAAAGTGCGGGTGTCGCAACACACGTAACACCCGCGGCTGCGACGCCCCTGCTTTACCCTACCACAGACGACCTGCGGATCGGCCAATTGCGCTGAACGAGTTTATATACAGCTGGCTGGGATGCAGGTGTTTTAAAATAATAAAAACGGCTCGTTGTTGTGTTTCAGCTGCCACGCTGGGAGATCGAATCGAAACACAACCGGCGTTTCTCCACGGATCGCAAGTGCAAACCGTGACACCGCGATGGCATCCAGGAACCGGTCTTTATTTGATCGACCCTCAGCCGGCGGTGGTTGATAGTGGGCTTTGTAGATGTACCCGTACTAGAGACCCAGTAGACATGCAATGTTTGGAAAACGCTGGCCCGGTGTTGGTCCAACGCTCCGTGTGGACTGCCGGTACTGAATTCCCCAACAGGCTCTAAGGACAACGCTGGCGGGAGTGTGTCGCTCGAGACTGGGAATGCCTGGGAATCCTCCCGAGAGGAGCTGGAGTCTGTCTCGGGTAAAAGGAGGTCTGGTCTACCCTCCTCATTACGCTGCCGCAGCGACCTTGACCAGCAATATCGGAGCTTTGAAAATTGACAGATAGATTGGTGTACAGCCGTGCGGTGGCCTTCTTAGGCGCTCCTCGCTAACAGCACTCGACCCGACAGTCCGTTAAGGCTAGACGGGGAACCTTTTTGTCGTTGTCTGTGTGTGTGTGTGTTGCGGTGAGTTGACGTACAGTGCTGGGCTGGGCCGCACTAATTGATCTCCGCACCTGAGCGCGTTACCTGGGCCATGGGGGAACCAAGGCGCCGTCCACACCTCGCACGCAGCCCTACACCCGCCCCTCGTTATCGCCACCACCAGCCGCACACGAAATAAACTAGACACGAACGAATACAATTTATAACGCGTGGCACGTATTCGTCACGTTTTAATGGTATTTTATTCGAAGAGAGAACGATTCAGAAGGCGCGAGGTAACCTGCAGAGGGGCGAATTCAAGCCACGCGGTTAGCCGGCGCCAACCCACCAGATACTGCGTTCTATATTATTATTAGATAGATAGATGTTTATTATCACGGCAGAAAAATACCCAGTGAGGTTGCAAGCTCTTGACGGGACTCCTGCGACACAGTTAATGAGTGTTTTTTTTCAAGTTGTGTGAGGAAACTGGAGGACACACAGGAAGCCGATGCAGAATAGGGGGAGAATACACAAACTCCGCACAGAAAGGCGCCAGTGGCAGTAGCTGTTGCTACGGAGTATATGAGCTGGGCACATACACCCGCTCCCGACTGTCCCTCCACATCACCGTCCAGTCATAATACTCGTTATTCAGCACAGTACTCTAATCTATATACAATGGTGGCTCGGTGAGTAGCGCTGCTGCTTCACAGCAAGAAGGGGGCCTGGGTTCGATACCCGCTCGGGTGCCGCCTTTCTGCGTGGAGCTTGCACGTCCGGAATTTCACTCAGGGGGAAACATCATTCCTGTACGTTCCTGCCCAGCTACCCCCGCCCCAATTGCCGATGGGTGACAATTCAATTCACCGGCGATCAAATCGCCCCGGGTTCGAATCTCGGCTCGGGCGCCTTTCTGTGTGGAGTTTGCGTGTTCTCCCCGTGTCCGCGTGGGTTTCCTCCGGGTTCTCCGGTTTCCTCTCACAACTTAAAAAAAATACTCATTAATTATGTCACCGATAACATCATAATATATAGGAAGCAGTGTGTGGCAATATGGCGCCGGCAGATCGCCTGGCTGCCTCCTCCGCCTCTCTGTGCTTTCCTTGCGCCTCTGAGTCCTTCTCTCGTCGAATGAATATCTTCGACATTGAAGAATAAATACGTGCCACGCGTTATAAATGTAGACTTATTATTACTTATTAAGCTAAGCAGGTTTGAGCCCGGATAAATGACATGATGGAAAACCAGCAGGTGTTTGCCAGGTTGTTGCAGGTGTGGTTTTTCGGGGTGTTGCTAGGCGACGGCAGTGCTTAACATTGCCCCCTTAATATGAGTGGTGGGTTTTCGCCGGGTGCTGAGATTCCCTCCCACACCGCAAATCCAAACATCTCACGAATGAAAATGGCCAGGCGAGCCGACAGCAAGAGGGCGTCTCGAGATTCAGTGACGCTTTCCCCCTCAATGCACTCGGCATTAATCCATGCACAGGGCGCAAGGCAGGGCGATACCCAGGATGGGACGCCAGTATATCACAGGGCACCGGGGGAAATTTTGAGGCCGCAGGCCAATTAACCCATGTAGCAGCATGTCTTTAGACTGTGGGAGGAAACCGGAGTGCCCGGCGAAACCCCACGCGGACACGCAGAGAACATGCAAAACTCCACACAGAAAGGCACCCGAGCCGAGATTCGAACCCGGGGACCTTCTTGCTGTGAGGCGGCAGCGCTCTTCACCGCGCCACCGTTCAAATGTGCACATCTAAAAACGTAAACAAACGATTACTCTTACATTACAAACTGGTTAAACATTGGCCCATCTGCCTAATAGTCTTGCAAACCCAATGTTTGCTCCGCAGCGTGCGATTAAGCAGGCAAACTCTGGCCCCTAATCACCGGGGCCCAGGGTTGTCAGGGTGCTTACCGAGCGCCGTGCCTGGCTGCGCCTCCCAATTTGTCGAGAACCCGCAGCGTCGCTGCGAGAATCGATGAGCGGCAATCAGGAACTCACTAGGGGGCGATGTCACTCCATCACGACTACAAACATCGACTCCACAGGCCTGGGTTAATTGGCCTGCTGGATAAATTGCCCCGGGTGCCCTGCGATGGACGGGCGTCCCATCGTGGGTATCGCCCTGCCTTGCGCCCTGTGTCTACAGGGATAGGCTCGGGCTCACCATAACCCTGTACAGGTAATGAATGGACGATTGTTTTCGCCTTGCGCCACCAGGGGGCACGCTTAGCTACTAAGGGACGCTGCTTCACTGACATCCATCCATTAATTCTGTACAGGGTCGCGGTGAGCTGGAGCCTATCCCGGCAGACACAGGGCGCAAGGCAGGGCTATACCCAGGATGAGACGCCAGTCCATCACAGCGCACCGGGGGCAATTTATTCCGCAGGCCGATTAACCTGCGCACCAGCATGTCTTTGTACTTGTGAGAGGAAACCGGAGTGCCCGGCGAAAACCCACGCGGACACGGATAGAGAACATGCAAACGCCACGCAGAAAGGCACCCGAGCCGGGATTCGAACCCGGATACCTTCTTGCTGTGAGGCGGCAGCGCTACCCACCGCGCCACCGTGCGGCTGACATCTCCAACGAAGGTCAATGTTCTTGACGCGTAGGAGCTGTGAGCGAGTCTCGGTTTAATCCGGCATCAACATCATCGCAACCGCGTCGTGAAAACAGTGAAATTAGCCGCTGGCAGCCACGACCAAGGCGCCGCTTTGTAGGAAAGTCGGCATCAAAAACCCGCAAGTTATATCACTTGAACCGAGACAGAGACACGAATGACCACAGGCTAACCACGCGCACAACGCAATGTCCATTGGCACTGGTGTAAGTATCCATCCATCCATCCATCAATTTTGTAAACCGTTGGTCCTGTTGAGGGTCGCGGTGGCAGCAGTCCAAGGAGAGTGGACCAGACATCCCTTTCCTCAGCAACAGATCTCAGCTCTTCCTGAGGGATTCCCAGGCGTTCCCAGGCCAGTGGCAAATTAAGGGCAGTTGCCCTTTTTCATAGCAAGCAAATGAAACACAGAGTAAGTTTAATTTCATTGTCTTTAATTCACACGTTGTAAAACTAAACGTGCCGAATGATGATGATTTGTATCGTGTATAACCTCGTCGTACTGTGAAGACTTCATCGCAAGGGCGATTGAATAACCTCAAACAATCTCGCTCGTCTGGTTAGTTCCGTATTTGCCTAATTTATAATCTCTCATTTCATTAGCCTCGCCTTTGGAAGCCCTGTGCGCTGAGCTTGATTGCGGGCCAAGGCTAACATCACTGATTTTACCCGAACCGGTTCTAGGCACGCACCTGCCCTAACCTGCCTTAACCAGCGTGGTTAGGGCAGGTTCGGTCAAAACAGCCTTGATGGGACTGGCACCGCGTGGGGTGGGCTTCCTCCAGCAGTGGAATGACAGAGCTATCCGTTCAATCATAATATGAATAGCATTTCTAGAGCGCCTTTCACCCGAGGGTCACAAAAGCGCTGCACAGGGCTGCGAAGAGAACGGCACGCCAACAACGACAAAGAACGGAAAATCAGCAACATTTTCATTTTTAACAAATACCACCGCTGCTCGGTGAGTACTATTTTTTCCAGAATCATTTTCATTCGTAATCAATACCGGCTCAATCCTGTACAGGGGTCGCGGGGGTGTGGAGCCTATCCCGGGAATCGAACCCGGACCCTTCTTGCTATGAGGCGGCAGTGGTTCTTAAGTTCACATCTCTATCCACCCTGTGTTGCCAAGAAACATCAGTAGTTCTATGAAAGCCCTCTGTATACATTGATCCCTTGTAGTGCACTAACCACTGAGCCACCGCTGCCCCGCACACACCCTCACTCGCATCAATACTTCTTCAACTTCTCTCACCCAACAACAATAACAACAACCGCCATCGTTCGCCCCTAAGTGGCGAGCCGCAGCGCCTGTGCCAGGCCATATGCACCTTGAGGCCACGTGATGTGTCGAAGGCTCGCCGACAGGAGGTCACAGGACAGACCCAGGTGTCATGGGCTGCCTGACCGAGATGACTGGCAGATGCACCACCTGAGCTCCCTACTTTGCCAACTTGCTGCTGCTTTGGGCGCTCGGCTCGCTGTTGTGAGCCTCATTCCTCCGCCCTCCGTTGTTGCTGGAGGGCGACTACCTCCAACTGCCCAGTAGCGTCTTTCACAAACCTCCTCCACAGAGGTCGATCTTGACATCGCTGGTACCAATTTTCAGCAAGATCACCCAGCTTCAGGTCCACTCACACTCACTTACACACCAACCTCTCACCCACCCACTCACAAAGACAAAGCTCCCCCTTATAGCCTTCACAAGTTGCAGGGTCAAGTGCCGTAGGCGAACACATATAAAGGCCAGCACGGCACACGAGGGGGTGGGTGGCCAGCGCCACGCCCGGCCGCCGTTGTCTCCCTAGTGGCGATGTTTACACAACGCACCAAATTCAGAAAATCATCACTAGACCGTAAGCGGGAATCGAACTCGGTTCATAGCCAGGTTTGTAGCCCAGCTCGCTAACCACTGAGCCACCGCTGCCTATAATGTTTTTTGCTCCTTTGGTTTTCATTTATTTTTCATTGCTGATATGCCTTGTGCATCGCTTTGTGACCCTCGGGTGAAAGGCGCTATATAAAACGCTATCTTCTTCTTTGCGATGATTCTTCGAAGCACGATGGGCAGCCTCTGGACATCGTTGTCTTTCAGCTCGGCCTCGAAGTGTTCGGTAGAATTCGCAGGCAATACCGAGTATTACCTGACAGGGATCGCGACGTGAACGCTTCTACCTTGTTATTATAATCGATCTCACACACACAAACATACACACACGGACCAAACGTTCGCCCCATCTCTCCTCCCTCGGTCCCTCCCTCGCTCCCGCCCTCCACAACCCTCTCCCAACTTCCCACCCCGACCCATCATCGCACCGCCGTCTATAAGCGCGAGAGCCGGCACGGCGCTCCGGGTAAGACATATGCGGAGTAGCAGGAGGCGTACACACACCCCGATCACCGAACCCACTCACTCGCCACTCGCGCAGCTTTTCACCCCGTGTGACAAGAGGAGAGGTCCCCTCGCCTTCCCGTCTCGTCGTCTCCCCTCAACCCTCATCATTCTCCAGACGCCCGGCAGGAATTCTGCGTCGTTGTATAGTTCTGCTCGAGGTGAGTTTTGCGTGCTGATCTGTGCCGTGGGCTTACAAGTCACACTCGAATATTTTTTGTTGGAACGGCTTGCTTAAGGAAGGTGCGTCTGCCTTGCAATAGCGCGGGTTATCGGCGTAAGGCGCTACTACTTAAAGTAATAATAATTTCAATTTATATAGCGCCTTTCACCCGAGGGTCACAAAGCGCTGCACAAGGGCCGCGAAGAGGACGGCATGTCAACAACGAAAGAAAAAACAATAAAAACCAAAGCAACAGAAAATAAATGATTAAGGCTACTGATTAAGTAGAAGCAAAGTGTGCCTTTTGATAACAACGCCGTGTCAATTTAACCTATATTCTTGTAATAAGGGTTGCCACCTGTACAGCTGTCGTGGAAGATCGGTAAAAAAAATTCCTGGAAGAAGTCACCATTCAGAGTCTGGGTTTTTTTTGACAGTTATAGCGTGTTTACCCCGAACACGAAATGTCCCGGTTTTTCGTGCGTACCCTTTGAGCCTACGAACGCGTTTATAACCACGTTGGCAAAATGTATACCGCAATTCGGGTGATTCCGGCTGAGATTCCACGCGGCGTTTGAAGTGGGGGCATTGATGTGATTGCTGTATTGACCGTCTCTTATCGCCATCCTGCGCCATGGTCCATCCACTGCTGGATGAAGGTACACACATATACACACACGCAGTAGCCGTCCAAGTCGGCAGATCTCATCGCTCCATCTCCTCCGAGGCCGTGTTCGCTCGTTTGCCTGCCACTCCTTCACCAGTCTCGACCATCGCTCATCGATTATCGTCATCACTGCTGACGATGTGTAATTCCCATTGAGCGTCTGCTAATGAGCAGTGTCATTATCAGCACCCGATTAATCCTGTACAGGATCACAGTGGACCGGAGCCTATACCGGCAGACGCAGGGCGCAAAACAGGGCTATACCTCAGATGGGACTTGCGTCCCATCTGAGGTAGCATTTCAGGCAGCAGACAGACAGATAGATGTTTATTATTACAGCAGAAAAATAACCGAGTGAGCAGGATTACTGCGACACAATTTACAAAAATACGGCAGGCCAAGTAACCTAGGCAGCAGGTCTTTGGACTGTGGTAGGAAACCGGAGTACCCGGCTAAAACCGACGCGTAAAAGGTTGAGAGAACATGCAAACTCCAGCTTCTTGCTGTGAGGCGGCAGCTGCCAGAGCGTGCCGCCCAATTCTCCAACCCGCTTCTCGTAATGAGCAGAATTATCTCTCTTAAGTATACCATTGTTCGCCTCGTCCACGTGTTCCGCTCAGTGTAATTCCGAGCACCTGCCAGCTTTTAGTCCACATTTGCTGATCCACATGTAAAAGCCGTCAGTCAGTCGGTTTGTAGCCAAGCTAGAAGGAACCGTTGAGCCCTATGTAACTCTTTTTCTACAGTTATCCAGAGGGGATGGGTAAGCAAGCTACAATATCTCAGGGCAAGGGGGGCGGGGGGGCATTTAGTTAGGACGCGTGGAGAACATGCAGAGTCCTCACAGAAGGGCACCCGAGCAGCGAATCTAACCGCGGGAATTCTTCCTGTGAAGATAGAATTCAAAATAATCAAAACGATCATTAGAATGGTATCGATGTAGAGTTTCACGGCTCGATCTATGAGAATCGCTCTGCATAGCTGCCCTTGCGGGACAGCCGTGACGAGCGTTCCTCCGACTCCTTCGCGACGTTTCAGGTGCCCGACGATGCCCCCAACGTCGGTGGCGAAACGACGAGCGTGTCAGAGAAGAGGAACACTCGACGCGGTTATCCCGAAAGAGCAGCTCCTGAGAGCAATTCCCATACATGGAGCCGTGAACGCCTCCATCAGTACAAAGCCATCACAGTCAACACAAATCGAAATGATTCATTCGCGTATGAAGAACATTAATGTAGAAACAGATCAGCAGACAATGTCTCCGGGGTGTCCCCGTCTCTCCGAGTAATAAAATATCAAGATTTACACAAACCGCACTTTTATCATTAATTAATCTATTACGTAAGTTTGCGTCGAACTAAGACCCCCTATATTCAAGGGCTGGGACCTTGCCTTGAAGAGCAGGCCAGTCGCCAGCATTGATTCGATCGAGCCTCGTTTTGCTGATGAGACAATGAAAGGTCGAAACCGGCCCATAGTCTGCTTATACAGTACCGAATCAACACAGACGGACACATGAAGGATAAGGAGAGGTATCGATTTAGGTTTGTCACGGATTGATGTGTGAGAATTGCTCTCAATAGCTGTTCTGTCGGGATAGCCGTGTCACTGACTGCTTCGCGACGCTTCGCCTCACACGTTGGAGGCATCACAGAGCGCTTCTGATTGGTTTATCTAAAACGTCTTGTGTTATGTACCTGTAGTGCGTTGAGAGTGTGTTCTGTGCTATCCGTAACATAGACGTTCTATCTAATGTATACGTAATATATTACAATTAGCAACGCCCCTATATTTACAAACGAGAGCAGTAATAGTCTATAATTACCATCATTCTCAATCGTAATTTTCACCAGCGTTTCAATATTGACATATTTGGCACAATCCAAGAATGAGTACTTGGGCTTGTTGTTGTATACCTATATTTAACCAAGTAAGAATGAGGATGCTTAATGCTGTGGGAATACCTTAATCATTTATTTTTTGTTGCTTTGGTTTTTTATTGTTTTTTCTTTCGTTGTTGACATGCCGTTCTCTTCACGGCCCTTGTGCAGCGCTTTGTGACCCGCGGGTGAAAGGCGCTATATAAAATGCTATTATTATTATTATTCACAGAAACAAGGTTCTGCCAGAAAGACACCCGAATTATGACAATCAATACAATGTACAACGCGCCGCGCATACTCGTTCAATGTCGAAGGCATTCGAATAGAGAATCATTTAGAGGCGCGAGGAAGCTGCAGATAGGCGGAGAGGGGGGGGAAGGCAGCCACGCAGGTAGCCGGCGCCAAAACATCATCAACATCACGGGGACGATTCCTGGCAGTTGGCTGCAAGCGGCGGCGGCACTGCTGATGAGCAGGCCGCGCGGTGAACCCCGTCAAAGTGACCCAGCGCTCCCCTTCATTATGTATTCCCCGTGTTCTCCCGAAGCCAATTAAAATGTAAACACCTGCGCCCGCAAAGTATGCATGGTTATGAGGGTTTAATGCTCCCCAGCCGCGCTCACGCCTTCCCGTGTAGCTTTCGCCGGATACTCCGGTTTCATCCCACAGTCCAAAAACATGCTGTTGCATAAGTTAATTGGCATGCAGACTAAATTGCCGCCGTGCCCTGTGATGGACTGGCGTCCCATCCTTGGTATAGCCCTGCCGTGCGACCTGTGCTTGCCGAGATAGGCTCGGGATCACCGCGACCCTGTACAGGATTGAGCAGTTTCTGACAATGGATGGTTGTATGGTTTGCATATGCTTTTTCACTGTATTCGCAACAAGCTTCAAATTGTTCCCATCCCACCATTACACTTCAGCACGCCTTTGTCTCTTAGCAGTTTTTGGAATTTCGTGACCTTTTAGTCTTGTACAACACTGTGTGTTACTGTTTACTTTATGATTATGGCTAACGTTTATCTCTGCGCTATTTAATGCTGTAAAATGTATTAAATCCATTGCATCACCTTATGACTTTATATCGAGGCCGAGCTGAAAGACAACGATGCCCAGAGGCTGACCAACGTGCTTCGAAGAATCGCAAAGAAGAAGATGACTTTATATTTCGTGTATTCATTCATTCATTTTCAGAAACCGCTTAATCCTATACAGGGTCGCGGTGAG
>JAZEWU010000042.1:3250506-3265585 GCA_036362915.1 Geotria australis
CTCGGGTGAAAGGCGCTCTATAAAATGCTATTATTATTATTCAACCAATACACGTTTATTAAACTACGTCTTGTAGAAAGGATAAATACCGAGGGGTAATTTAGTCAGGACGATTAACCCAGGGAGCATATCATTGGACGGTGGGAGGAAATCGGAGTACACGGCGAAAGCCTACGCGGACACGGGGGAGAACATGCTAATGCCACACAAAAAGGCACCCGAGCCAGGAATCGCACCCGGGTTCTTCTTGCTGTGAGGCGGTAGCACCGGGCAGGGGCAGAAAGGGCGCGGTGGCACTTAAGTTGCTGTTGTTTTTTGCAATAACGTGTGTCGCGTGCTAATCGTAAAATATAATCTTATAGTATAATCTACAACGCACACAGTATCCGTTCAATGTCGAAGGTATTTGTTTGTAGAGAGAACGACTCAGAGGCGCGAGGAAACCACAGAGAAGCGGCGGGAAGGCAGTCACGCGGTTAGAAACCTTGTACTACTGTCCATATTATGATGTTAAAGGCCATTTTTTTTATTATGGGAGGAAACTGGAGAACCCGGAAGAAAACCACGCAGAACAGGGGGAGAACACACAAACTCCGCACAGAAAGGCGCCCGAGGCAGGGTTCGAACCGCCTCGGGCAGGACCTTCTTCCTGTGAGGCGCAGATGTTACCCCCTGCTTATCTAAGAGCCCGGTTTAATGGTAAATTACGAGTGTTTGTTTGTTTTTGTTGCAGGGTATTTGCCGGGTTTATTTTCCTCGTCTCGGTGGCAAAACTTTCTCTCGGGGCTAATAGTTGTCGTTCCGCTTTCGCAGAAGAAAACAAACTCAGCGTTCACACAGACGACGAAATGCGGACAGGGAATATGAATACCCTCGTGCATAAAAGCATGTGGGTGTGTGTGGGCCAAACCGTACGTGGCGATCCAGTCATCGTGAGCCCAACTACTCTATTCGTACTCTTGCAGGGATAAGAGTCAATCATCAGTCAGCCAGTATGTTTTTTATTTAAACTGAAAGGAACCGTTGAGCTATGTAGTTCTTTTTTAACAGTTGTCCAGCGAGGAGTGGGGTAAGCAAGTTTCAACTTACCAGGGCACTGGGGGGCAATTTAGTCAGGACACTTAACCTGGGTATAAAGCCCTGCCTTGCGCCCTGTGTCTGCCGGGATAGGCTCCGGCTCACCGCAACCCTGTAGAGGATTAAGCGGTTTCTAGCAATGAATGGATTAATCCCACCTGTGCTGTACTGAATGGTTCAGCCACTTTCTTACCGATACGCCGTACCGGACTGTGCCAGCTTACTTTCACCTCTAGGTGCCAATGTCTAGGTCTGCTGGCCATGACGAGGGGGGGGGGTTTCGGAGTTTGTGTAATTTCGCTGGTTCACTCCCTCCTGCACCTGTTGATGAAGCGCAGACTGCGGTGGTTTTCCTCCGCGGTCCGTAGTTGCTTGGCCACAATCGCACTCCCCGTGGCTTGTGTTTTCAACGTTCCACTCACGAATGAGATGTCACAGAGCAAAACAACATTCAGTTTCGAAGCTTGCACGCCGTCCTCCCACCTATCGCAACGCAACTCACGTGGTGCAATCGCTCTCGTGGCACGTGTTCAGTTAGCCGTCGCACAATCACACAACGTACGTGCTCTAACACACACACACACACAAAGTCAACGCACTAACACACGCGTTGTGTGCACTCGCATTAAGAAGCCAGCTGTCACGGCAGGTGTGGGTTTTTTCCTGTTCTGAGTCATTATGCATTTTAATGACAAATGGTAAAATAATATTAATTGTGATTCAGATTTTTAATAAAAGCCTCATCAAATGACTCGAGGCGCTGCACGTGAATTAAAACAATGAATGCTTGTAAGCTGTAAAGCAAAACATTAATGGGTAATCGCGTAAAATAAACACAAAGTAAAACAGGACAGGAAACTGCAACCGGTTAAACAAGCGAAGGCATTAAGAGAACACAACACGAAGCAGATGAGTTTTCAGGAGCGGCTTATAAACACTGAGCGACTGATCCGCTCTGACATACGCTGGTGGAGCGTCACACACCTACGCAACGGCGTAGCGGAGTCAAGGCCTTTCCCCGGAACGTTTAAAGCTTTGTACGCGGTACGTACGCGGGCAGCTCCTAGGAGGACCTCATCTCCCGGGCTGGCTGGTACCCGGTGACAACGCCCTCAAACGTACCGATGTAGCTTTTCACGGCTCGATTCGTGATGGTTGCTCTTCAGAGCTGTTCTTTCGGGATGGCCGTGTCACTGAGCGATCTCAACTCTAAGTTTGAAGAGCCAGGCCACCGTGCATGGTCTTAAAAACAAGGGCGACGACTTTAAAAGCAAATGCGCTGTTTAATAGGTGACCGGTGAAGTGATCTGAGGAGCGGAGTTACGCGGAGCATCCTCCTGTACCAGTTTTAACCTGGATACAGATTTGATCGGTGCGCTCATCTGTAGGCTGTTGCAGAAGTCAATACGTGATGTGATAAAGGCATGTGTCGAAATCTCGGCGTCAGCTCCCCTTCAAGGCTGAAGGAAGACGGTTCATGTTAATATTTGCAGAGACAAAGTGTTACAGGACAGATCAATGCCATCATTAGTCTGCCGCTGACCTACTGCAGAAAGCAGTGCACTACGCTGTGCGCAACACAGCACAGGTCACGCATGTCAGGGGAGATTGGATTTAGGAGCGGTTCCATTTACGCCGCGCCGGCAATGTTTGGCGTTAGCCGGGTTTGACACACGCCGCAGGGGATAGCTGCCGTGATTGCTGTCGATTAGGAGGTCAAAGTGCAGCCGCTTGGCATTGGAGAGAGGGGGGGAGACGGTGCGGGGTGAGAATGGTATCAGTTGAATCTAGAGAAAGATTCACAGAGACCATCAAACTCTCTGCACGTGAGAACCCGGTATAATAAACACAGGCGGCATTGTGGCGCAGGCTCCGGCTCACCGCGACCCTGTACGGGATTAAGCGGTTTCAGAAAATGGATGGATGGATGGCATTGTGGCGCAGTGAGTAGCGCTGCCGCCTTACAGCAAAAATGTAACGTGTTTGATTTTCGGCTCGGGTGCCTTTCTGTGTGGAGTTTGCGTGTTCTCCCCGTGTCCGGGTGGGTTTTCGCCTGACTTAAATTGCCCGCGGTGGCGTGTGATGGACCGGGTGTCCCATCCTGGGTATCGCCCAAGCTAGCTACTAACTTGCTTAACCCTTCCTGCGGAACAAATGTTAAAAAGAGCTACATAGCTCAAGGGTTCCTTCCAGCTTAAATAAAAACAAATTTACTGTGCCTGAAAAGCACAGTCGAAAAAATGCTGCATGAGACATTTGTACCGCAGCGTTCTGCAGCCGTCGACTGCGTGGGTTGTGACAGTAAAAAAAAGAACCCAAAAAAATAAATGTTGCTGTTTTTCCGTTCTCTGTCGTTGTTGGCGTACCGTTTTCTCCGCAGCCCTGTGCAGTGCTTTGTGACCCTCGGTGAAAGGCGCTCTATAAAATGCTATTATTATTATAGTTGTGCCGTGCGGCTCGCCGGTTTGTTTGTCACTTTATTTGCCGACACATTCGCGGAATTCGCTTCCTAAATAAACTCCCGGCACGTGGAGCGAAACGTCGGACGTCACACCCAACAGCGATCGTGGAGTCCGTGCCAAGTCCGCGGGGGGTGATTCTCGTGGGGGTCAGAGTTCAGAGACACTCAGCCGTGGGTAACGATCACCCGGAGCTTACGCCGAGAGCTCGTGACTTTGACTCCTGAGATCTGTGAGCGGCCACGGAAAGGTTCCATAAACAAAACGCATTAACAGATTGGTTCTCTTTCATTATGTAATTGCATGCCTCGTGTGCTTACATACATATACATTGTATAATATACGAGGTTTAACCCTTTCCGGCAATGAGAAAAAAGTGTTAAACACTATATGGACACCTTTTTGCAAAAAAAGGTCAAATAGTCATATACATTGTATAGTTAATCGTGAGAGCAGTGCACATATGTTGACGTGTACATACATCGGTCGTCTTATGGAACGATTGGACTTGCCCTTGACCATGGGAATGTGGAATTTCCGCCACAGGCTCAGGGCCACCCTTGTAGAGGATGCGTTCCTGTTGCTTGTTCGATCGAAGAGATTCTGCGAATATTCATTCTCATTCATTCATTGTCAGAAACCGCTTAATCCTGTGTAGAGTTGCGGTGAGCCGGAGCCTATCCCGGCAGACACATGGCGCAAGGCAGGGCTATACCCATGATGGGACGCCAGTCCATCACAGGGCAGATCCTGCGAATATTTTATTTTTATAAAAGGTGGTTGTGACAATGGTTTTAATATGTATGGACACGAGACAATATCACAGAGGTGTCTTGAGAACGTGGACTTAAGCCATATTGATATTCTGCGCTCTATTACCTCAAAATATTTTGCAGAAGATTAATCAAAAAGAATGATGGAGTGGCAGCCAAGGAATGTAACGGATCCGAAAGCACGTCCCTCCGGGGAGTGTGAGCGACGAAATGCGATGAAATCTAATTCACAGTGAAGCCTATTTATCAGATCCGATTATTGCATCGCAGGAATGTGAGGGGAGGCGTTGGCCTGGGGAAGCTTTCATGCAGCGGTGGATAGACCGAGGTTGATAACGACGAATAGAAATCCAAGAGGAATTAAGCGTATCGATATGTTGGCTTGCCGCTTCGGTAAAATAAATTGCAGGCATCCTCGCTGAGAAGGCGCTCGTGTGTTCATGTTGGTTTTCAAAGCTGCGTATATAAGAGCCTTGTTCTGGGTGGCACAGCGGGAATTTCTGAGCCTCACAGAAAGAGTCCGGCCCGAGCCAGTTTGATTCCCGCCTCAGGCCCCTATCTGTGTAGACTTTGTGTGTCCCCCCTCTCTGCTCCGCGTGGGTTTCCTTCCGTGATCTCCAGTTTCTCTTTACAACTCAAGAAAAAAAACCTCAGTAATTAATTGGCCGATAACATCGAAATATACAGGACGCAGTGTCGGGCAATTGTTGGTGCCCGGCTAACCGCGTGGCTGCCTTACGTCTCCTCTCTGCGGTTTCCTCGCGCCTCCATTTCCTCGCGTCTCTTCCCTGACTGGGCGTGGAATTTGCGCGCGTTATAAATTGCACTATTATTCCTAAGTGCTGGCTTTTCTGGGCAGCCGTGTCGAGCATTCCTCCTCTCTCCTTCGCGACGTTCCGCCTCCCACATTGGACGCATCATCAGGCTTCCGCATTGTGTTCGGAAGCTGTGCCTGCTTGTAGCTGTCTTACGCAGGCTAAGTAAAAACTCAATTGCAAAAAAAATCGAACGCACGCCTATTACAATTAACACATACGATGCACTAGCATTAACTTCACAGAGTTCATCGTTCAGATCAGAAATATCACTCGGATAAAGAGCGAAGACATCACTCAAGGCGCATTCATCAAGAAGCCAATAGGGCTCCGCTGGGCTTTAATCTCGTGATTGGGGAGAGCAGGCTCACGGCAGGGCCCCATTGCTCCTGAAAGATTTATCAGCGACCGCACTCGGGGCGCTTTCCCCGTGCCGCCCGTGCGAGCGAGATTAAACGGCCAGGCGAAGGGTAAAGGCGCAGCCCTTGCAATTTCTCGCTCGCGCCACTGTTGGTTGGTGGCACACGGTGACGCCATGAGTAGCGCTGCCACCTCACGGCAAGAAGGTGGCTGGGTTTAATTCCCGACTTGGGTACCTTTCTGTGCGGAGTTTGCATGTTCTCTCCCCGTGTCCGCGAGGGGTTTTGCCGGCTACTCCGGTTTCCTCCCACAGTCCAAAGACACGCTGCCCAGGTTAAGTGGCCTGCTGACTAAATTGCTCCTGGCGTTCTGAGATGTGTTAACTTTTGTGCCCCCTTCCTGGGGGCACGAAAAGAGCTCCATAGCTCAACGGTTCTTTCCAGCTTAAATACAAATTGACTGACTGACTGACAGGCAGCTCAAGTGGGAGTCTCTCGATGGTATTTGGCCTACTCCTCTACGCTAACCGTGGGGGAGAGCCATATTGACTGCTGGCTGGATAGATGCATGGGGATGTACGAATCCTGTGCATTGTTTCAGGTGCCGCGCAGGGAGATTGAATCGTGTGCATCGTTTCATCTGTCGCTCCGGGTGGTTACCTCGAACCGGTTACCCCTGGCGATACATTTCAAGCGCACCGTTTCACCACGGCAACCTCCTGAAATAAACAACTAACGGGTTCCAATTAAGGACACTCCTTGATTCGGAGGACGTTGACTTATAACGCCCCATGGTTTACGAATCCATATTCGGCATTATGTACTGAGGAGGGATAAACAAACACTAATCTGCAACGGCATACGGGTGATATCTCAGCCTGAGCAGAGAGCCCGGCGTGTCTAAATGTTGCGTGCGGTTGTGTTTACTCCTTGCGCGACGCGCATCACTTTACCGAGCACATCGGGGGGGCTTTGGGGGGGCTTTGAGCGGATCAACCGTCCGTGCAGCTGCGAGGAGTTTACAACTCGCGCCGGTGGTGCCAGTCCGCGCGACGGCCGTGGAAAGAAACAAAACGAGAGGAAAGAAACCAACGGGAAAAATAGAGACGTCGCTAAGGGGATTCATTTCAGTCGGTGAGTCTGTCCGGGGGTCGGCGACCCGCAGAATATTTCCACACACGGCACACCACGTCAGGCGCGTCGCAGCCGCGGGTGTTGCGGGTGTTGCGACACCCGCACTTCTTTTCACGTAAGCATGATTTCACCCCACCCACACTTTTTCCTGAGGTAATCTCATATCATATGTTGCGACACCCGCACTTTCATAGAAACATGATTCCATCCCCCCCACTTTTTGCCGCAACACCCGCGGCTGCGACGCGCCTGCACCACGTCCAGTATACGTCTCACGCGGCTGCGGTTACTACTGCCGGTCACGTTCTCAGGCGGTTGCGTGTCCTTCCACTGAATCCATGGTGCTTCTATCGATTGTAGTGATTACCTTCTTGCTGTGCGAGGCGACAGCGCGACTCACCGCGCCACCGTGCCCGCCCGCCCGCTCACTGGCCTGTTTCCCGCTGTAACGACACGAACATCTAAATCTATCTCTCCGTGTCTCTCGGCCGCGGTTGGCAAGCGATGGCGCTGGCGGTGACGGAGCGGGCGCTCCTGCTGGTGCTGTGCTGGCTCGTGGCGCTGCATCGTGGCGGCGGCGGTCGCAGCGGCGCCCGCACCTCGTCCTCGTCCCACGCCTCGGAGCGGGACATCCACACCAAGCCCGCGTGGAAGGACGGAGACCTGAACCTGGGAGGCCTCTTCCCCATACACTTCGGCGTGCTGAGTCGCGCCGACAGCCTCACAGTGCGGCCCGAGGCCGTGGAGTGTGTCCGGTCAGTCGCGCGTGCGACACGGGCGCGTGGCCTGGATTCGGTTCCCGGCCTGGGGGTGCCTGTCAGTGTTGAGTTTGTTGTGTTCTTTTCGAAGCTGTTCTTTCGGGATAGCCGTGTCACTGAGTGATCTCCCTCTCTCCCTCGTGACGTTTTGCCTCCCACGTTGGGAAGCCTGATTATGCTAGCTCGAAAGAACAGGTCTGAAGAGCAATCCTCACTTTTTCATTTGGCGGTAACATCATATTATATAGGACACAGTGTCTGACGTAAATAACTCCGACATGCTTCCAAATCAAACCCAGCAACGGGGACACCTATCTTGCAACTTCTGTGGCAGGAGATGCACACACAGACTCGGTTTACATTCACATCTTCTTCTTTGCGATTCTTCGAAGCACGATGGCTAGCTTCTGGACATCGTCGTCTTTCAGCTTGGCTTCGAAGTGTTTGGTAGAATTCGCAGGCAATACCAAGTACTACCTGACAGGGATCGCGACGTGAACGCTTCTACCTTGACCCCACATATGAAGCAATGATGCCAGATACGTCATACTCAGTATTGAGTAGCGCCTGCTAACCACGTGGTGGTTACCTTGTGCCCCCAAATCGTTTAATTTTTCGAACAAATACCTTCACGACATTTGACGAACATCGTGCCACGCGGTATTACAAATATTCCTCTTCTTATTAATACCCGAGATACTAAATTCCATGTTCCGTCACCACGCTCATTCCACCCCCATCTCTTAACACGACCTTGCGCCACCTCCTCCAACCCCGGTCGACGTCGCAGGTTCAACTTCCGCGGCCTGCGCTGGATGCTCGCGATGGCCTTCGCCGTCGAGGAGATCAACGCCAACGCGTCGCTGCTGCCGGGCCTCAGGCTCGGCTACAAGATGGCCGACACGTGCAACACGGTGTCGAAGGCGCTGGAGGCGACGCTGGGCTTCGTGGCGCGGAACAAGCTGGGCGCCCTGGGCATGGGCGGCGTTTGCAACTGCACGCCGGCGCCGCGCACCAACACCGTGTCGGTCGTGGGCGCCACCAGCTCCGGCGTCTCGGCCGCCGTGGCCAACCTCCTGAGCCTCTTCCGCATCCCGCAGGTAGGGCGGATGGACCGTTTGTTGTTGCGGCGGACAGTGCCCGGTGAGCCGGCGAGCTCCGCATGCGGGATTCCTGCGACGCAACACTGGCTCCTGTCTCTAACACTGGCTCATATCGCCAACGCTGGCTGCTGTCTCTAACACTTGCAAACTCTGGATGCGGGATTCCTGTGATACAACGCTGGCTCCTATCTCTAAGACTGGCTCCTATTTCTAATAGGGGGTCAAGGTAGAAGCGTTCACGTCGCGATCCCTGTCAGGTAGTACTTGGTATTGCCTGCGAATTCTACCAAACACTTCGAAGCCAAGCTGAAAGACGACCATGTCCAGAAGCTAGCCATCGTGCTTCGAAGAATCGCAAAGAAGAAGAAGATCTCTAATACGTGCAAGCTCTGGATGTGGTATCCCTGCGATACAACCAACGTTCGATCTAACGCAAGTGTATTGTAACACAGGCCAAAAATCAATTAAATCATTTTAATAACAATTGTTAAATTTTTCACGATTATCTACCGGACAGATAAAATGTATATGCCGGGCCAGACCCACCATGTTGTGCACCATGTTGTGCACCCTGGGGTTCGGCTCGCGGGCCAATCCCACCCCGCTCGGGGCCGCGCGTTCCCCACCTCCGCGTCGGGAGCGGGAACCGTCTCGGCGCCTCGCCGCTAACCCCCGTGGGGGGTGTTCGTCGCTCGCAGGTCAGCTACGCGTCGTCCAGCCGCGTGCTCAGCAACAAGCAGCAGTACCGCTCGTTCATGCGCACCATCCTGAGCGACGAGCAGCAGGCGTCGGCGCTCGCCGAGCTGGTGCTCGAGTTCGGCTGGACCTGGGTGGGCCTCATCGCGTCGGACGACGACTACGGGCGGCCGGGCATCGAGCGCTTCCGCGAGGAGACGCTCGAGGACGAGGGCGACTGGCCCGGGCGGCGGCGCGGCCACGGCAACGACGACGACAACGAGGAGGAGGTGATCTGCGTCGAGTTCTCCGAGACGGTGTCGCTGTACGACCCGCCCGAGCGGATCCGCGAGCTCGCCGACATGATCGAGAACGCGTCGGCCAGGGTCATCGTCGTGTTCGCCAGCGGCACAGACCTGGACCCGCTGATCCGCGAGGTGGCGCGGCGCAACCTCACGGGCCGCACGTGGATCGGCAGCGAGGCCTGGGTGAGCTCGTCGCTCATCGCGCGCCCGGAGATCTTCCACGTGGTGAGTTTGCGGCGGTGCGGTTGTGGTGAGCGCGGTTTGCTGCGTTGTGTGTGTGCGCGTTCGAGGTGCGCTTGGCTCTGGTCCCCGTGATCGCTGGATCGTAGCCACCGGTAGAGATGAGCACCGCGATTCACTCTGTGGGGGCGTGGAGATGGTTTAATGTTTGATGGTTGCTTTTCAAACATGTTCTTTTGGGGTAGTCGTGTCGAGCGCTCTCTCGCTCGGACACGGGGAGAACATGCAGATTCCACACTGAAAGGCACCGAAATCGGTAATCGAACCCAGGATCTTCTTGTTGTGAAGCGGCAGCGCTACTCACCGCGCACCACTAAACCAATGCATGCGTGTCAAAACAATCTTTTGTAGAACAAAAATAGAAGGATAAATAGATATAAATTCAAACGCCAAAACATTTCGACTTTCTCACTTTCCACGCCTGGTTTAGAGTGACTCGCCTCTTAATTATAGTTTTTGTTAATATAAAAAAAATGTTAGTATTCAGTTTTTTTATCCTAGTATTTTTAAACCCTTGTTGTTGTGTTCCAGTCCACGTATATGCCAACACCGGGGTTTGAGAGAAACGGCGTTTCGATCCTCCCTATGTCCTGTCCACACGGCAGAAATGTCAATAAAGTTGCCTGGGAATCCCCCAGGAAGAGCTGGGGAATCTGTTGCTGAGGAAAGGGATGTCTGGTCCACTCTCCTTGGACTGCTGCCACCGCGACCCTCACCAGGACAAGCGGTTTAGAAAATGGATGACTTGAATTAACTGTCCTTGCCGTTGCTCGCGACAGGTGGGTGGCACGCTGGGCTTCGTGCAGAGGCCCGGGCACATCCCGGGCTTCCGCGAGTACCTGCAGAAGGTGCACCCGCAGCGGCACCCGGACAACGTGTTCGTTCGACAGCTGTGGGAGGCCACCTTCAACTGCACGCTGAAAGACGACTCGGCGTCGGCCGACAACTGCACGTTGCCGGGCGGGTCCCCCGTCCGCCACGGCGGCGACAAGGACGACGGCTCGTCCGAGAAATGCCCGGAAGGTTCGAGAAACGTAAACAAACAAACAAACAAAAAAGGAGACACGCGGTTCGCTTTCCCACGTCTGGAAGGCATCGTAGGGGCTCACCAACGTAGGCGGTCGAAACATCACGAAGTTAGAAAGGAGGGACGCTCGGCACGGCTGTCCCACGAGAGCGACAGTAAAAAACAAACTAAAAATAACAAGTTTGGATAAAGATCACACGAATTTCAGAGTCGTTGCTGGAGAGCGTCAAATCTGTGCGCTTGAGAAGCAGGTTTAATCGTGGGTGCCTGCCCTCACTCGGAGCCAGGTTCTCAGCGTCACCAGTACGGCGCTGTGACTTCTGAGCCACCTGGACAATTTAGTCAGTCAGTCAGTCAGTTTTTTATTTAATCTCGAAGGAACCGTTGAGCTACCCAGCTCTTTTTAGCAGTTCTTCAGTGGGGACGGGTAAGCAGACAAAGGGCGCAACGTAGGGCTATACCTAGGCTAGAAAGCGAGTCAATCGCAGGGCACCGGGGGCAATTCACTCAGTAGGCCAATTGACCTAGGCAACAGCAGCATGTCGTCGGACGGTGGGAGTAAACCGAAGTACCTTGTGAACACCAACGCGGACACGGGGAGAACATGCAAACTCGACACAGAAAGGTACCCGAGCCGGAAATCGAAACCGGGACTTTTTTGCTATGAGGTGGCAGCGTTGCTCACTGCCCCACCGTGCCGCCCAATCCCAGCGTCGCCAATCTGGCGCTGTGACTTCTGAGCCACCTCGACAATTACCTATAAAACAAGTGAGGAAAAGTCATGCGTAAGCGTGGATTACGCAACGCTTTACAACGCGAATTTGTCCGCTGACATAATTAATTAGCAAGTGGGGCTGAAATTGAAAATTCGGTTTTACTGGTATTGACTGATGGAGTTGGGTGGGGTTGATAGTCACAGCCTGGTCACTATCGACCACATAACAACCCCCCAACCCATATCGTGTAATTTGGATTTTCACTTAATGTGACCAATTACAGCTGTTGAGGGCTAAGCCTACCGCTTAATCAAATCACCCAATACCAATTTGTGTGATCGGATCTGGGTTATTTTGTTACTTTCATAGCGTACACACACACACACACGCCAGTTTTCAACGCAATGCAATGAAGATTCTATCACGGTACGTTGAGTAAACTCGGCATTACATTACACGAAGCACTTAGTTCACAGCAATCTAAATTCAAAGTAAATTAGATTGCCATAAAAATCCTTGATTATGGTCATTTAGATCGTGGGTGTCATAGGAAGAAAAAAACAACTAATTTTCGTAAATGCCCATGCAGTTTTTTTTAAATGATCCTTTGACATTTTCAAAATCTAATATATTTATTTACGAGATTAATGAATGCAATAAAACAAAAAGCACACACATTTGCAAGTGTTGTGTAAGAGGTAAAGAGTAAAAAAAAAAGTTATTATTTAAACAATTCCCATTTATTTTCCAATTGCGCGCTTGGCATCGCGCCACGAGAAGGTGTCCTTCGGCTGGCCCGTCCTCGTTTACCGCGAGCGCCAACAAAGCCGCAGACATCGTGTCAGGAGATCACAGCGTTGCGTAACCACCGCGCGGCATCTCATTCAGCGCGACGCGGTGTTACGTAAGGCAACGTTTATCGCGTGGCCTTTATAAACTTTATCGTTAATTTCTCAGAACTGGATTACGCCTTATTAAGGGAAATACGGTAAAAACCTCGATTTAACGGAACTCTATCCAGAGGACTTCGGAACAAACGGACGCTGTCCACTACTTCCGAGACAGCAGTGTGCTTTTGAAACAATGAAAATAAGATTTTGTTGATTTTGGTGTTTTTATTGCTGCTATTAGAAACGTGTATTACTCTTTTGGGATAGCCGTGTCGAGCGTTCGTTTCGTCTCCCACGTTGGAGAGCACCTGAAGATGCCTCCAACGCGGGATGCGAAACATCGCGACGGAGAGAGGGGAAGCGCGCGACACGTCTTTCCCAAAAGAAGAGCTTTGGAGAACAGTTCTCATACAGTGAGCCGTAACAAATCAGCCCACATAGTCATTGAATGTCGAATTAATACCTTTGACATTGAATGAATATGTGCGCGTTATAAACGGAAAATAATTATTCTATCAGCCGACATCAATAACTAATGATTGTTGACTTTCGGTCCCGTCCGCGGTCAGGTGTGAAGGGCCTAGCCAACGTGTCGCGGCCATTCTGCACCGGGCGGGAGAACATCAGCGCGGTGAAGACGCCCTTCCTGGACTACACGGACCTGCGCATCACCTACAACGTGTACCTGGCCGTGTACGCCATCGCGCACGCGCTGCACAACATGCTGTTCGAATGCCGCGAGGGCGAGGGGCTCTTCGAGGACGGGAAGTGCACCAACATCCAGCAGCTGGAGCCGTGGCAGGTGCGCCGGGGGTCACCGCGGGGTCGCGTGGGGTCGCGGAGGTGGCCGGTCGTGGTGATGGGGGTGAGAATGGTGGCACTGTTGATAACGGTGGTGATATGGCCTGGCACAAGCGCCGCGGTGACATCACTGCCACTTAGTGGCGAATGGCGGTTGTTGTTGATGCTATACATTCTAAAAATAATTTCTAAATCAGGCAGGCGCACCCTATGCGGACAACCCTGTGCAGGCGCGTCGCAGCCGCGGGTGTTGCAGGAAAAAGTGGGGGGGATGGAATCATGTTTCTGTGAAAGTGCCGGTGTCACAACACCCGCAACACCCGCGGCTGCGACGCGACTGTGCACGCGCACCGTACGCGGACAACCCTGCGTGTAACGGCGCCGCGATCTCCCGACCCGGCAGCTGCTGCACTACCTGCAAGCGGTGCGCTTCCGGAACAACAAGGGCGAAGAGGTGCACTTCGACGACAAGGGCGACCCGCGGGGTGGGTACAGTCTCGTCAACTGGCAGCTCTCGCCCAAGGACGGCTCCGTGCAGCTCGTAGAGGTGGGCAGCTACGACGGCAGCAAACCCTCGGACCAGCGGCTCAAGGTGGACAAGTCTCGCATCGTGTGGTATCACGGCAACAACAAGGTGAGGCCCCGGCTGCCCACCCCCGGGAGGGCTCTGCTTGGCAGTGGCGTAGCGTGGGTTGCGAGCGCCACTAAGAATTTTGCGCCCGGGGCAAACGCCCAGGTGACCCCGCCTACGCTACGCCACTGCTGCTTGGTGATTGTTGTGGTTGGAGTTGCGGTTGGAGCGGTGAGGGTTGGTGGCACGCAAGGTGGTTGTGGTGTTGTTGTTAAAGGAGTCTGGTTGGTGATTGTTATGGCTGGGGTTTTTATGGAAGGGGGGGCAGGGTGGTAGTCAGGGAGAGCTGCGGTAATTGGGGTCACCGTCTGAACGAGTTGGTGGTTAGAAAATTGCTTTGGCGATTCTTCCTTCGAGTCGCACGTTGAAGAGATAAGCTGCTGATTTTTTTTCGAGCCGCGACAAGTGTTATATAAATTGGTGTCAGCCATCCAGCGGCGCTGGCTGTCATCTGGCGAATTGCTTCGCCGGGTCCCGTTCAATGGTGCTGATGGGGCGGGCAGCATCAGTCGCCCGTGAGCTCCGTTGTTCTGCTGCGGGGTCGCAGGTGGAACTGTCTGGAATCGCTAGCTTGTGCGGGAGACGAGCGATGGATGTGCGAACGGGTCCGCAGTAGAATGAATACAGCTGCACTATATACGCGTGAATACACAGGGGTGAAAGTAACGTATGCACTGATGCAGGTTTTCACGGCTCGGTGTATTAGAATTGCTCTCCGAAGCTGTTATTTCGGGATAGCCGTGTCGAGCGTTCCCTCTGTCTCGTTTGCGATGTTTTGCGTCCCACGTTGAAGGCATCCGCAGGCGTTCTGAGACTGAGTGCGGATGAGTGTGCTGTGCTATATGTTGCCCGTGAACTGCATTTGACATCCAGCAACATATAGCACATCACACTCATCTTCACTCGGTCTCAGAACGCCTGACGATGCCTCCAATGTGGGAGGCGAAACGTTGCGAAGGAGAGAGGGGGGAGCGCTCATTGACACGGCTATCCCGAAAGAACAGCTCTGGAAAGCAAATTCTTATATCTATCTTCATTAAATGTCAGTATTGGTCACAACGTATCCCTTATCCACCTCGGTCGTTTGAAATAAAGTTCAACTCTTTTTGCGTCGTCAATCTTCACCAATTCACACGCAAATGTCACTCGTATTCATATGCAAATCCGGTCCCGCGTGCTCGTGTTAATCAATCGATAAGCACAATGCGCTGGCGGCCGCTTGACCGGCGCCTTTATAAAGGATCTCTCAGAACTTGAGGCGTTTAGAAAAACACGTAATATTTAAAAGGTTTCCTAACTTTTCACTGGGAATATCT
>JAZEWU010000042.1:3281871-3298474 GCA_036362915.1 Geotria australis
GCGCTGAACGAATTTCCAGTGGAAGAGCATTCCAGAGTCTTGGGGCAACGCGCGAGAAGGCTCTGTCACCCATGGAATGGAGGCGCGACCTGGGAACGCAATTCTCATGACTTAAATGTTCCACGCACAAATTCTGTTATTATAAACCCAAACTGCAATCTTTATAATTACACACATTATGCATATCATATACACGTAATCATTAGTAGATATTACAGTCTTTATCATCACTTGGGCACAGTGACAAGTGTTTGGGAACAATTATATATGTATTAATTCACTCCCCTTGTGATTCTCTGAATGGTAACAATTTGGGGACACTGTTCAATACTAGGATTTATGTTTGTGCTGCTTAGGTGGCTCAGGCCTTGAGCAATGAGCCAGTATTTTTGAGATTTTGGGTTTGAATCTGGGTGGTCACATGTGATTAAATTGTATGTTATAGTGTGGCAAGTTGATGATGGTTTCAACCTGGGTCCCAATTGCTGCACAGAAAATCAAATACAATTATTTTTTTTCCAATAATACGGTTAGGTTTTTAAACTCAGAATTTAAAGATCGTTTTTACTGTTACACAACAAATAACTCATCATAGAATGTGTAGGAGAATTATTTTTTATTTCTGAATCAATCACTTTTTACATGCTTGGCAGGGCATTGGCCGACAGTGCCAATACAGTGAGCTCCATGTCTGACATATGCTGTAGTGTGGCCATTTAGTAACTCAGTAGTATAATGTATTTGTGTGCATGCTTGCAGGTTGCAGATGGGTTAGATGTGGCTCAAATCGAAAAGGACATGTTGAGGCGCCTCCCTGTGTGTGGCATACTCCTCGATCCCGACCTCCATAAACTGGACAATTCAGACCGGGTTCGGGCTCAGGAGTTGCTGTACTACTGCTCCAGTGCACACGGTCTGAATTATCCCACAGTTGTTTGTACATTCTCCACATGGTAAACTACAAATGACATTATTTATGTCGCAGTGTGAAAATATTAGCCAGCATGTTTGGCAATTTAGGTACGAATATCACATGATTTCCAAAAATGCAAAATGTCACGAGGAAACAAACACATTTTATAACGTGTATTTCGGAAGTTTAAAAAAGTTAGATTACCACTTATCCGCAAATATTTGCAAACACTGGCATGCATGCAACCTCTGCCAAGTGTGGAAAACAATATTGCGAGTGTCTAAACATGTGTCTGCGTCTGTGCGTTTTTTTGGGCTCTACAGGTCAAGTTGCACAGGCAGCCACGCAGCACGCACTTCGGCAGTTTGTGTTTGAAAGCCTTGAGCTGTCGTCCTTGGATGAGGCGGGGGAACTTACCGTGGTTCACCAAGCAGATAATCTGTCCCTAGCATGGGACAACCCCTTGGCTTTTGCCAGGGATGTCCAACGACAAAATATGGTAAAAGATTCGCATGGATCTTCAGAGAATGGAAACTCAGGTGATTGGAAGGGTGTGTGAATTTGGGCTCATGGTGAAGTGGGAATTAGTAATATAATTGTGATATGACCAGCTCTAATATATGTGTTCCTGGGATGACATAGTTGATCGCTTTGTATTGGTCTCTTAGCAAAATAAAAAATATTATTTTCCCAGGGATCCTTGCATTGTCTAATGCTTAGCACAGTGCTTTGCAACTGGTGTGCTTTGGCAAAGCCTCAGGTGTGCTGTGTTTTTTTCAGATATGTAGCAAAGGCAATAACCTCACCGTTCACAATCTAAGTTAGACAAGCTCTTTGTGCCATTAAGTGGCAGATCCAGTTCCTCTCAGTTGGTTGCGGCATTATACGACAGACCATTCACAATTGGGGACCCACCTGGGCTCATGTGAAATGTAATCGGTTAAAAACCTCTGGATAGCAAAAATGCACTCTTGCTGCAAGTAAAAATATATTCTCTCTGGTAAAAAAATATCTGGCCTAAAAAAATATTTAAACCGTAAGTTACTGAGTGTAAATATTGGGTCTTGTTGAAGTGGGCACACCACCAATAATCTAAGTAGGTTGCTTAACATGAGCTTTAAAAGGAAATAATATGCTGTCAACTAGACATTCTTCCGATAAATAATTTTCGAACATTTTAATTTTATTTATAAAACTCCCCGTTCAATAGCCAATAACTCGGAATTAAACCAAATATAGAGATAAAAAAAACGTGAGAAAAAGGGATGGAGGGTGAATTCAGGTTGTGGAGACCAGAGGGGGATATTATCTTTATACGTGTACCCTTTTAAAATATTGATTTGTACTCTTAATCTATGTTTTACCTTGTAGCCATTATTAATTCAGAATAATGTTATGGAGGTCTACCATTATCACTCATGTATATATTAAACTCGGGAGTATTTGCATAAGAAATACTGATTGCATGTATGAAAATAATAACCAAATTTTTGCTTTCGTTTCACTGTGTCCGTAACAAATGTTTCAGCCTCTAATGCAGATGACAAACAGACCCGCAAAAACGACCACTTGGTAAGCCACTGGCTGCAACTTTAGGATTTACCATTAATGCACTAACGTCTCATGTTGGCAGGTTACACGGTCACTTGTGAGAGTATCACGGCAAGCCATCAGGGAAACACTTATAGCCCCATTGGGTTTAATTATACCACTGTAGCACCAGTCCGAACTGGTTGTAGACACCATTAAAATGCAATACATAGATCTAATCTACTATCTGATTTTGAAATCTCCTGTGGTCAATAAGGGTAATGTAATAGGCTGCACATTTTTTTAATCTTGTATTTTTGCCAGAGCTGGTGAGGAAATAACCAAAATCACAACCGTGTAATGGACATGTATATTGGATAATTTTATTCCCATTGATTCTTACTCTCACAATCGAGTAAATACAGTAGAATGTTTATACTATGCAAATTATATACCAATGTTACATTTAAATTAATAAATGGGAATCTGTAATTTAACATCGCGCTTCAAAGAATCGCAAAGAAGAAGATTTAAATTAATGGAGTGGAGTGAACTAAACTGTACAATACGTTTTAATAGATGAGAAAAACACACCGATATCATATAATTAATTGCAACAATTTATTCTGTTTTGTGATAATCAAATCACTGTTGTAGTGAAGTAAATGCCAAAAGTATACATTATTGTATTCTGTTGGAGTTGAAATGTAAAGTTAAATGCGGTGGCTTAATTTAGCACGTTTATCATGGTTTTATCTCACAGATTGTGGAGCTCGAAAAGGTTCAAGAAACACAGCTGCGGTGCCTGGATGATTGGAACTACACGGAGCGCTATGAACCTGATGTACTAATACAGGTGAACATTTGTTATAATGCTATTGAGCCCCTGTTTTCAGATAACAAGACTGCTTGTGGCTACATCTGCACTTCACAGAAAGAATGTCCTGCCCGAGGCAGTTCGATTTAGACCAGCGGCCATCCTAATTAATACTAGAGGTGTGGTAAATATAAATGCATGCTTTCTGCTCTGGTGGGCGTTAAAGATCACGTGACATTGTTAAAAAATAGTGTTTTATCTGTGGTGGTATTCTTGAAAAATTACTCAGATTTACTTGCAAATTACTTAGTTGGTAAAACCATATTGTAACATCGCTCCCTATTGATAGACTAATGCCCATGTGCAGGCCGGTAATACATACACGTGCTGTGTAGGAATGGTCACCACCAGGGTCTCCTTTGCTAGCCTGCAGGAGCGTATTTCAATGGTTGAGATGTGAAGTGTCGGTGAGGCATGTAAGCACCCTACAAATTAAAATTCCTATTGTCTTTGCACGTGTTTGTGTATAGGTGTTGGTGGAGGCAAACGAGAGATACACCTGCAAGGATACCTACCGCTTGAATATGGATGGATCTCTGCTTCTTTTCTTCCACAATCCCATATCTGACGAATTGCAGAGCCTGGAGTACTGGGACATTGCTCTCCACACCAACGTCAGCTTTAGGTGATCATCGACTATCTGTGTCAATGTAAACCGTTCATCTATTTCCAAAGGCAGTGATACATTCACTATCAATGTATATCAATTCATCTTAGCGTTGTCAGATTTGGTGAATACTGGCTGGAGTTTATCATGAATACAACTATGTTTTCCAGCAAACAGACTGAGGCCACATTTGAATAATTCCCTAACATCCTTTGTGACAGAAGAGGCTCACTCTATATAGGAAACTAATAAACACGAACAGCAACGTGCTTGTTTAATCATCAGAGCTGTGATCAAAATTAACGTTTGAATTTACTCTAAGTGCACCTGGGGAAGGTTTTCACTCAGTATGGAATCTAATCGGAGATTTCAGACTTTAAGCACGGTCACAGGTGCGGTGCATTTTAATTAGTTCCATTATTATAGCCTTGTAGGAAATTGATCAGTGACATTTAATGTTCAATGTATATAAATATATTGGTGAGTCAATGGGGATTGCTACTACAGTAGCTCGATGGTTATCTAAATTCCTACAAGGAAAATTTACGTGGTCCACGGTTTCAGTTTGGCGGACGCAATCACACTGTGTGCTATTGATTTTCCGTTCGCATTCACCACTAACAGGGACTACCTGGAGCACGTGGCTGAATTACTGACAGACTGGCTGCGGGGCCAGGAGAATGCAATGAGGCCCATTGTGCCGGAAGTTGAGGCTGCGAGCCTTCCAGTTTCTGCGACTGCCACCTCTAAGCCCAAGCCTGACAGTGGAAGGAAAAAGTCAAAGGAGAGGTCCCCGCCTCGAAGTGAGTGCATTAGAAGTTGACAACACGAGACCACATTTATGCAGGATAAGTGACCTGAATAATAGCAACACTAGGCAAGTAAATACCAATGATTATCAACCCATTATCAATCCACTGCTGGAAGTAGGATGAAGGCCTCCTCATGGAATGTTTGTTATGGGGGTTATTTTAACATACACGGCCTGGCACAGGCGCCGCGGTGACGTCACCGCCACTTAGTGGCTAATTGCGGTTGTTGTTGTTGTTTAACATACTCTCTGAGTCTAGTCATTGCAGGTTGCGGTGCCCAGAACCAGTCCAGATTTCGTCACTTAGATTAGCTCTGGACGGGAATCTATCTGCGCTTTGTGACCCTCGGGTGAAAGGCGCTATATAAATTGAATTATTATTATTAATTATTATTATCTGAGGGTTTCAGTTTCACAGCACAGCTTGTCAACCACTATGCCTCTGGTTCATCCATTAAACAGTGTTTTAAAAAAAACACTTATACTGTATATTTTTTGTATGTTCTTATCAGGCAGAAAAGGCAGTGCAGCCATGAAAGCTGATAAAGCAGAGGAATCTCCACCTCCCAAATACAGCAGCCCCTTTGTCCGAGAGGGCTCTCTAAAGGTACTGTATACACACTCCTATTAGTAGTGTTCTTCTTGTTAGTGCACAGCAGTGACATAAAGGTGGCATATGGGCAGATCACTTGAGAATAATAATAATTCACAGCCCATTGGTTAATCCACTGCTGTATGAGGGCCTCACCATGCTTTGTCACTTATGTGGTTTGACCTTGCTTCACTCGCCGATGTTAGCCATGGTGGGTAATGGAACTTGGGTCGCTGGCTTCGTAGCATCGTGCACTAACCACGGCACCACCTCTCCTCCCACATTGAGAATACATGCTTAAAATAAAAAAACTTTATACCTTTCTGATCAGACCCTCGGGTGAAAGGCGCTATATAAATTGAATTATTATTATTATTATTAATAAACTGTATCTGTTTTTTACCACAAATTATAATCCGTACTGGCAAGTTCCAACCATAATAGACCTACTACGGCTGGATTACATTTAATACACACAGTGATTCTGTAGAATGTATCACAGTCCTAGATTATTGCTTTTTAGCCTTTAGAAAGTGGAAACGATATATAATGTTTGAGGCCCCTCAAAATTAGAGGACCTGGGCCACAGCCCCTAAAGTCTCTGCGTTCATTCAGCCCTGGGTGCCTGTTGGTGGGAATGGTTCATACGTTTGAGAAACTAAGTGGTTGAACTAATTCCTGGGCCCCGCATGTGGAGGCGTGGAAGGAGGACTGCGAGAGGTCTCGTCAGGAAGCTGAGGAGACGGAGAGGGCGAGGGCGGCCAAGAAAGGCGGCGGTAAAAGAGACAAGTCAGCCGGCAAGGCGCGTAAGGATGACAAGTCGCCTGGCGGACGGCGCAGTTCGACGAGGAGCAAGTCGGCATCCTCACCACCGCGTTCCGCCTCCAAGCGTTCCCCCCGGCAGAAGGAGGAGGCGAAGACGGATCCAGCGCCACCTGCTGTGACCCCGCGCCCCCCAACCCCACCCGATGTTCCACAGCAACGATACCCAGTATGTGGCTTTAGCAGATATCGAACCATTGCTTTTGGCAATTATCGTAAAAATTCATCATTTTCCATTTCAATCAAGGCTATTCAACAATTAGGATCAATTACATGGCAGTTTATATTGTCGATGAAATGTATTTGCAGAATATGTAATTTGCCAATTTTGATCTATGTGGAGTTCCTTTCCATATTAGCTGTTATTTGAGAGAGATGAGACTGATATTTGTCTCAAAATGCTGTACAAGACCCAGCAATCACTCAGCATAACAAAAACTAAAAAACAGCTAAATTATAAAATAAATGCTAAAATCCATTTGCTAAATTAACTCAAAGTTGAGCACAAGTAATCGTATAAATGCATTATAAAATTAGCTTTGTATTGTATATTTTATCTTATAGTTATATATAGAAACTACACTGGCATATCAAACTATTTGGTTTGAGTAAAATACAGTATGCGTACACAAATGTCATATGAATTGTTGAGAATACACTCAGTATTAATACACTTTAGTACTATAGGGACATGACATAGCTGTGCAAAATAAATCAACGGAGACGTATTGCATTTTGATGCGATATTCTTTTCCGAGGTTTGTTCACCTTACACGATACTGTAAATAACGTGCATGCCAGCGACATAACATATGACACCCGCAACGCATGAGGCCACTATTCTGTCTGACTTCATCGATTATATGAAACACTTTCAATTTGTTTGTTTTATCAGTTGCTGGGCTACGACATGGATGGAAAATTGGTTCAGGTTTATGGTAAAACCATCAGCCTTTACCCAAGTGATGGAGGGATCATTCGTGTGGAGACCACGCAGTTCATACGAGGTGTGTGCACAACGCACTGGTGTGCGATGCAAGAAGGTTACTTAAAAAACATAATCAGTTACTACCAATTACAATGGAAGCTCAGTATTCAATGTGTAATCAGTTTCATGCCTCTAGCAGGGTCATTTAACTGGTCTCTACGAATTCCGTTTTGCATTCCGACCAGGTGTTTTTTTCCAAAACATAAACTCTCCCGTTAAAAAGATCTTGTTTGTAACTTCACTTACCTAAATCACACCCCAGCTTAGTCTACCAGACGTTACCATTTCCTGCTTAACATCCCGCTCTAATCTGATTTGTATTTTTTAACAGCACGCCACGACATCTTTGGCCATCATTAGTTCATCGATCACTTTCTCTCTTCCCATCTTTCCTGTTGCTAATTTATCCGGTTGTGCTTAGCCGGCTTAGTCATAGCCTGCTGTCTTGTTGCTGTCGCTTGCCAGGGAAGCACCGTGAACTCTGGTGACCCGTGCGTGTATGCAGGCTGCACGAGCTTACGTCTTTGCCTGCTGAAGGATGGCCACCGCTTTCTGGTTCACCGGCTGAACGCAGCGCTGGTGGCTAATGGCCACGAGGAAGCCTGCCACGGCAAACACCAGAACCTGGAGAAGAAAGGTTTATGATTTGCACGTATTCATTGTAATTAGAGGTAATTGTGCTGAAATTGTGTTTCGGATCACAAATATGCTTCTGTGTTCACAGGGTTTCCACTTGGGTGTGAAGGGAGTTTTGGTTCCTTCACGGCCACTTTTTCGGATGGAATAACCCTGTCTTTCAGCAGTCATGGCCCTGATGGAATGAGCAAAGCAAGTAAGTGAGATACCTGAATGGACTGTGACCATTTAATCTCGTAAAGGCTGTATGTGCGATAATGTTTGTTGTTGCATAATTTTACTCAGCCAAAGAAGACCCAGATCTGTTGGCTGCACTGAGCATCCCTTCGGCATTGGCTCCAACTCCACTTCCCACTGCCAATCCTGCATCCCCTTCTGGCGGAGTGGACAAACGCAGCAAGTCACCCAAGTCATCCAAGTCACCCAAGTCACCCAAGTCAGCTAGGGCTGGGCGCAAGCGGACGGTGTCATCCCCAGCTCAACCACAGCCTTGCGAGACATCTGCTGTGATGGACAAGGTTGTCGTTGCTGGTCTGAATAGCCGTTATCCAGGTTTATCTGGGTTGGCTGGTTGCTCACCAATGGGTAGGGGGTATTGGAGCAGATTTTTACAGCTGGAAGCCCTTACTGTGGCCAACCTCGTTTAGTTGGAGGGTCTTCAGATTTGTATTTGTTTGGATCCTCCCCCCAGACCTGTTCACCAAAGGTATTGACCAGGAGATGGTACTTGAGTATAAATTATTGAATGTGTATACACAGCTTTATAACTGACTCCTTACATATATGGATTTTCTTTGTGTGCTCTCGTTTCCTCCAACATGTAAATCAATCTTAAATAGAATTTCCTAAATATGCCATTGTAGACTCTTGAGTCTGAAGATTTCCATTAATAAAAGGCATCATTCTTCATATAAAATATGCTGGTACCCATCTCAATGACTAGAAGAAATTGATCATGCAATGTGCAATGTATTACGGGTGGGGGAATGTGTTGCAGCCTCTGCCGGAGGAGGCCAAGCAGGAGCCATCACAAGTCGAGTTGGTTGAGGAAAAGCCCTCTCCTCCATCCACGCTGTCTCTCAGCGTGTCCTGTCCCAATGGGCTGTCCATGCGCATCTACACAGACGCATCCATAGGTACCTAACCTTGACGTTGAGCTTAGGCAACTGAACAACACTATGGAGCTTTCCACCGTGTTAGATCCAGTCGGCTACATGATTCCAATTGATAAATCAACTTAACTCGGTGTTACTTCTTTATTGATTCACACTCACCAACTTCAGCAGCTTGATTAATTGTCTTCCCTAATAGTTCATTCATAATAACACGTATGCGCCTATGTCATTATTTTTCCAAGCCTTGTTTCTCATTGAACTCATTTGTCATTTGTTTTATATTGTTACGTGCAACGTAAATGTTTACTTAGCTACATTATAAGTCGTTCTGGTTTTATAAGTAACAAAGACACACCCTGAAGGATGTGAATAGCCTCATCCCCAATCAAGCTTAAGAAGTTTTCAAAATGTTCATGTTGGCATTTCAAGTCTATAAACAGTTGTAACTTTTAAATGTCAACTTGTGAGAATTATATATCGTGTGACTTTAGGCCCTCCCAGTCACAATCGCACTGGCAAATTCCTCACGATTATTGTATCTAAAACATGAGTTGTTTTTTGAACAAATAAAACGTGTAAAAAGGTTTATGCAATTGAAAACTTGTTTGAAGTACATACACTCCAGGAAACCTGAGCGTTTAGATTATCAGTATTTTTGTGAGCTTTCAATTGTAATAATTTGATTTATTGTTAGACTAATCTTGTGATTGGCTTCAACACAAGCAGCTTGAAGTTCATGTCATCATAGTTTTGCAGTGTGTTTTTTAAGCCTTGAATTGTAACTGGGCCCTAATTTCTTACTGAATATTTTCCAGGTCGTTGCAATATTGGAAAAGGCATGTGACTAATACCCCCAGCCATATCAAGGGGTATACTGAATGTGGTGTACCGGGGATTAGAATTATTTTCCATGCCGCCTATCCAGACAGACCCGGCTAAACTTAAAGCCTTAATAGTAACTGATTTATTGTTCAACTAATCCTGCGATTGGATTCAACGCACGCGGCGTGAAGTTCACGTAATCATCATGAGGTTTTCTGCTGGTCACGCGTGTAGGTGTCATTGAAGAGACGGGGGCTCGGCTGCTGGTGCGGTTAAGTGGAGTCCTGGGAGCTCGCCCTGCCCAGGGTGTCCCGTACGAGCTGTCTCGAGTCGTCACCAGCGACGGCACCGTTATCAGAAGTATCTCCGATGGCTCCACACAGGTGGCGTGCGTTGCCTAAGCAATGGGTTGCGTCATCTCATCTGATCCCTTCTTGTCTCCTCTCCTTCAATGCCTTGCTTGTTGTATACCTATAATTGCACGTTTGTTGTTGGCGTGTGTGTTATTTTGGGACAGTGGGGATCACAAGTGATGCATTTACCAGTCATCTCAGTCAGTTAACTCATATCACCTGGGTTTGACCCATGACCTCCTGCCAGCAAGGCTTCGAAACTTCACATAGCCGTAACTTGCACCTCACCTGGCACAAGTACTGTTGTGTCATGACTCTAACATAGGGGAAAATGGCACCTGTTGGTGTTATAATGTGGAGGGTGGCAGTATAGTGGTTTGCACACTGTGCTTCTATGCTACGGAAAAGCTGGTTTCGTTTCCCATCTACACATCACATCTGCGGCAAATGGTATCTAGATCTGTCATGCTCCTCCCTTAGGTCAATTTGGCCTTAATGAGTACATGCTCATCTCATCTCATTGTCAGAAACCGCTTAATCCTGTACAGGGTAATGGTTGAGTACATGCTGTAGTGTATAAACATTGGCAGTGGGGTACAAAGGTGGCGTGGTTCTGACCACACCACTCGCTTTCGATGTGCTGGCCATAATATATGCTGTCAAACAGCATTTGTCCTAACAGTCCATGTGGTTGATATTTTGTAGTGATTTTTTTTATTTTGACCTTTTCGTCCTTTCCGCTTTTATTTTGTGTACATACATCCAGATCTCTCTTGTGTCACGATGGGTTTTTAACCTGTTTAAAGATCAATATTTGAGTATGTATTTTGTCAAATCCATTTAACCTGCATAATATCATTTCAGTCTTGACACTAAGCATGGTTGCTTCCAGCTCATGGCTCTACATAATGCAATCTATTACAGCAACTGCTATTGTAATTGCACACTGCATTATTCATATACCCACACATGTTTTGGTGAGTTTGAATAATATATCTTTTATTAATGTACTGCTTTAGATTCTATGCCAATTTCACTTTTGGCACTTTTCCATTTCTGAGAAAACTGGTTAATCTGTAGCAACGGGGCTATTTACATTTCAAAGAATGAAATGTGAATTTTGCACGTGTGTTTTGCACCCTGCCTCTAGGTTCTGTTTGCGGATGGATCAGTGAGCTTCAGCCCTGACTCAGGCCCAGTGGTCCCACCACCCATAGCAAAACCAGAGAAACATGAGCTGCCCAACCAGACCCCAACGCCAGACACTGTGCCCAAGGATAGTGGTAAAAGAGGTGAGACAACTGTGCTCACACCGTACACCACATGTTCACCCACTTGATCTTTAATATCAATATTTAACATGAAGCGAAACTAAATATTGATGTGCATAGTAACTCTTAACAGCTGCTCTATTGGGATTGCTATGTCGAGCATTCCACCTCGGTCCCACGTTGGAGGCATTCATTGTGGGAGGCGAAACTTCACGAAAGAGAGAGGAGGAATGCTCGACATGGCTATCCCGACAGAGAAGCTCTTGAGAGCATTTCTGATACAACGAGCTGCGAAAACCCACATCAACACATTGCGCATATTTACAATTATATGGTTTTCCACACTACAGTCCCACTTAGGTGTGTTTGTATATGTATCTATTGTGTTCTACAAATATACATGACTATTCTTTGTCAATCTACTTCTGGATAAGGGCCTCCCCGTGCCATACGGGTTGTGGGGGTTATTTGACCATATTTCACCATGCTTGTCAGAGTGGGTTGGTGAAGGCTGGGAGCAAGTATGGTACAACACTGCCATGCCCACCTTATAGCTCGTATTCAACACAACGTGGACATACCTCTGAATGTTTACCTTTTGCAGTGGGTAGGTCTCTCACCAAGTCAACTGCCAAGCGGACCAACTCTCAGCAAGATGTACCTGAACCTCCCCCACCTCTTGAAACTGTGGAGCAGCCCAAGACAGGCACTTGGTTCACAACAACCCCATTGGGTCATACCATTGGCACCTGTGGGGGAGAGAAGTTAGAAGTCAAGCCTGTGCGCTTTTACAAGGCTACGGACCCACAGACAGGAGCAGTAAGTGTTTGTGTTGGTTCTACTCATGTATCATTTTCATTTTATGATTAAATCGATATTCGTTTACTATTTTTATTCTTCGATTAATCTCAGTGGTGGTATTCAACATTTGAAGGAAGGATCATTTGTATTGCCATAGAATACAGACATTGATCTTGTGGATGAATCTACCATTATAAAGAAAGTACACGTGTGAGTGCTTAGTATTACCTTTTAACTCCTCATATGTTGCCAATGTCCCAGGTAATGATAACACGGGAGGACAAGGTGATAACGGTCACCGATGTCGATGGGAAGGTCGTTGCTGATCATGTCGATGGCACGCGCATCACCACATACCACTACCACATCTTGGGCCACGACTCGGATGAACAAGAAACCGGTTAGTCACCTTCAGCCCAAACACTTTTCTTTAAGAACTTGGAATGTTAACTGTCTAATAGCCATTAAAAATACTGACGTTGGAATCTCCTTAATTAACTGGAAATTTGCTTTATGCAAAACGGGTGTGCTAAATTTAGATTCCACTCATCTAAAACTTGCGTTTGATATGACAATGCAATCATTATAAAACATTTTTTACAAAGCGTTTTCATAGTCAAAAGAGTAATGAAGTGTTTTTCATCTCATTTGATAGCCCTGATTCAGTACTCGAAATTCCACGTTAACATTGAAAGTGCTAGTCAGTGTTAATCATTAAGTGTTTGTTTTTGTGATAGACCAGCATATCCTTTACATTCATGAATGGTCTGATTCAGTTTTTGTTGGTAAACAACTTGTATTTCTATAGTGAAGCTTTGTTTATGAGTTTAGGTCATGTGAAAAAGTGTGTAAGTGATGTGCACCCCTCGATATGTAGGAGAAAACGAGCGAGCACACACAGCACTTACCTTCAAAGATGGTACCGACGTTTCGCTGAGTGGAAGTCTCACTTCCACACTTTTTCACATGACCTAAACTCATAAACAGGGCTTCACTATAACATTGGTCATGAAAGCCGTCGAGTTAACTTGCATTTCTGCTCACTCTAGCTGTTGCTGGTAAGAAACATGAGTTAAGGCATGCATGCCAGAACCTTGCTAGGGGTTTTCATTGTCTAAGCCCATGACTGTCGTGTGTAGGTGAGGGTTTGGTGAGGACGGTGAAGAGAGTCAAGTGTGTGATAGTGGAGAGTGCGGGACTGCCCACTTTGAAATTCAGGCCTAAGGAGGGCAGCTGCATCACCATGTTTGGGAGTGGTACAGTCTTGCATGCAAAGCCTGATGGGAGCTATCAGGTAATTCAGTTGGATGTATTTAAATGCACCATAACTATTTACCACCCCCACAGGATTTTCTTTAACTCACTTGGAGTTTAAAAAAACTTGCATAATGCTTTGTTTATCGTTGAATGCAATAACGTAAATTTTTTTAACGACTTGGGCTACGTAAAACAGTTTTTCTCAGAAATACTCCGTGCAAGGCGCTGTGTCTTTAACGGAGTAATTGTTTCATTTAAAGCTTCTAAATGTAATGAATATTTTATAACTAATGGGAATATGCTAAAAGGAAAAAATAGTTTTAAATAAAATTGTAATGATTGCATCTTATTCATAAATTAGCAAACGCAGCAATGTGGATACACTATGCAACTATTATGCCAATGCAAGTCTTGGTTTTAAGTAAGTCAGTGGGACTTATATATGTCTGGGTTCAGTACATGTCTGATTAATAATAATAATAGCATTTTATATAGCGCCTTTCATCCGAGGGTCACAAAGCGCTGCACAAGGACCGCGAACCGATGGGAATCGACGGGAATCATTGACAATTGACGGCAATTGACGGGAATCATCGGGAATCGACGGGACTCATTAGAAATCAACAGGAATTGAAGGGAATCGACGGGAATTGACGGGAAATCGACGGGAATCATCGGCAATTGACGGCAACCGACGAGAATCACCGGGCCGCCAGATTTGTAGCCCAGCATAGCGATAACTGCTGATCCACCGCTCCCCACGTACACAACAACAACAACCGCCATTGATCACTAAGTGGTGGTGACGTCACTTAGTGATTAGTATGTTATCCTCTGGTTCGCATATAAATATACGAGTCCTATATTGACTTCTGGGCCCTCTTATTCTATAATTTGGAGCATAACTACGATGTTAGTCTATGCCTGTCATCATACATAGTACCCATAGATGTTCATATGTTCGCTAGATTTGCTTGTTTTCCATGGATTTACAATGGGCGCTTACATTGCACCCATATAACTAAATACATGGAATTGATCAAACTGACATAAGACCTGTAAAACTTACACAAAGGCCAATAGAATTATGGAAGGTGACCTCTATATATGATGGCCGTTTAGATATAATAATAATAATAATAATAGCATTTTCTAGGGCGCCTTTCACCCGAGGGTCACAAAGCGCTGCACAAGTGCATGGGAGAGAACAGCATGTCAACAACGACAGGAAAAATAACAGCTCATAAAAAGCGAAGCAACGAAAATGTAATGATTAAGGCTGCTTCGAATACACTAAAAGGTCGTGAAACTGGCACTCTTAAGAGCGGCATTCATAGACAGTATACAGTATTAGCCTCTTCAGTATTACATCTTTTAACACTCTTTTCTGTAAGATATTGACTCACTATTTCCGCAACACAGAATTTAACTTTCTGTCGAAAATCAGCGGGAGATCTATAAACGAATCGCCCGGTACCTGTACCTCTGTGTCCAGCTATGTCCCAGCGGTGATGAGGGATCCCTGTTCATAGCCCCGGATGGAGAAGCCAGATACAGCCCAGGCAGGGTTTCATCAGCACCCGTGGACGCTGAGCCCGGGTCGCCGGGTCCGGCACTGCCTCCTGGGACGTATTTCCTGCGCCATGCGGCTGCACTCGCCTGCGAGGCTGTGGATGTGTGCGGCAACTACTTCCAGGTGTCCCGTCATCTTCAAAGCATCTATTTTTGTATATTATGCTCGTTTACCCAAGGAAAGCCTCACTGGGTCTCTTATGTCTTAGTAGGGGGCTATGGTGTAGTTAAAATAACATGAAAGACACAGCATAGGGAGGCAGGCAATCATAAGTAAAGGAGTAAATATTTTGTCAAAGACATCCAATTATGCGTCTAGGATATTATATTTACTTGCCTTTACGGTGGCTTCTCTATGCTGCTGCAGTTGCACCAAGGTGTTTATTTCTCACAAGCACCGCTAGAAGCCGACAGCTCATTAGTGAGACCCTCGGCAGAGTTGTCACGTGACACGACCAGCCAAAATAACACTTCAAAGAATCTGGAAAGACAGCCCAACTGGCACATTATCTATGGATTAACGGTATGCTGCATGTGTTTACCAAGTCATAGTATGTAATACCTTTGAAAGACATTGCTGTGACAATGTCACCTCTTATACAAATTATCTTTTGCTCCAAAAATCGGTCCAGTAGTTTGGGAGCAGTCCAGTAGTTTGGGAGAAGTAGGATTAATACAGACGGAATCTAGCATTATATATATAAAGATGAATTATTTTTAATATAAGTAGATGTCTGTCGTGAAACATCACATTGATTTTTATCGGACTTTGTTGCTAGTAGGGCCAGGCTTCCTTATCAGTGTGGCCGGCACAGGTGCTGTGCAATGGCGAGGCCTCAACGTCCCTCGTGACTGCTGCTGATGGTGCTGAGGACGAACGAGAGGATGGGGAGGAGGCACAGCAGCCCACACGCTATGACACGCATGCACCAAGGTGATTAACGCACACATGCCTAATGGCAGCTCTGTGCAGGAGTGCAGGGAATTCCCTCTTGGCAACGCCGTGTCTAAGATTACGATAGATGTGTGCTGCTGAGAAAACACGTTCGGACTTGGTACGTTTTACCAGGGTGATTGCACCGTGGTTCAGTATGTTGTACGTAATTAGTACACTACACTGATTAAAACACATTTGCCCTTTAAGTTAAAGCATGTGAAAGCCCATTTTGATACAGCATCAGAGGCAAATTAGCAAATATAAAGAATGCAGGGTAACAGCCAGTTAAATATAATTATTTATTGGGAAAAAATACATAACCCATACACTTTGCTGATTATGCACATTCAATTATCGTGAACTCCACACCAATACATTCCTGATTAACTGGCCCAAGCAGTGAATTACACACATGTGTCTAACAGGTCTCAGCATGACAAAGCTTTAATACAGTACTTCCATGACAGCTATACCCAGAATCTAACAAATTGCACCCAGGTGTAATGGCACATTGTAATTAGACTCTGACATGTCTTGGCATTGCATGCTGCTTGCTAATGAACTATCATGTTACTCCTACCCACTGTTGTAGAGTTACGCTTTTAGTTTTTACAATATATGTATTTGTTTTGCTCTTTAATTTGTTTGCATTAATTATGTCATTGTTTATAAGTAGGGCGGCACGGTGGCGTAGTGGGT
>JAZEWU010000042.1:3299028-3309142 GCA_036362915.1 Geotria australis
TGGCACGTGACATTTTTAGGCAGAGCCATAGCGAGATGTATACTGGACGTGGTGTGCAAGGTGCAAATGTATTTTTCCAGGTCGCCTACCCAGATATACCAAACTGAAATTAAGTCGAGGGTGCATGCCATGTTCTCTGTTGCATTACTGATGCCAGGCTGTTCGCGATTCATTCCGACGGTTCTGGAACCGAGTTCATCCGTTGTGAGGATGCTGAAAGGTTCCTGTTCTGGGCTGACGCTCATCCAATAACCGCCGTCATCAGGGACACCCTGCCAGACCACCCTGGTGCGTGGGTGCTCCTACGAAGACACGTTCAGTATTTAACACTACGTACCTTACACTGGGGAACATGCCAGCCTTGAAGTGGTGTTACTGCTGGCTGCTCATCCTTGTGACAGTGTCATGGCTCAATGATGACATTGCATGAAGGATTAATGAGATGCTATGGATTTGAGACTTGAATATGCTTCCAGGTTAAGCAGTTTGCCATGTTTATTTATGGGTTGAAATGTCCAAGTTGCAGTCTTTTCGTGAGATTTATTTAACCAGATAAGAGCCACCGACATATAGGATATTAGTGCAATGGATTCTTGGATAAAATAGCTTCACAGTGAATGCAGCCATTGGAGGGTAACATAAACAACCAAAGCGTTATCAATCAATCTTACTTGCATTGAAAAATTACAGAATAAATCAAAGCTTGCATTAACTGAATGTCGTACTGTTATGGTGTGCACTTTGGCACGTGGTTAAATCAGCTAATAATAATAAAAATCACGTGTGTGCATTGAAAATACAATAACATTATGTTACTTGATATGAAAACAAATAACGTTTCATCAAAGGGTATAAAATGAATACTACCTACTGTAATTTGTTTTGTCCAAAAACGTCTAAATAATAAGATAACAATTTGTAACAACCAGAAATGTATCAAAAAGGCTAATTTCACTTGTGTATGACATACAGCATGGGTTCACACCCTTTTCCACCTCAAGGCCCACTTGGTCTCAATGGACCACTAGTTGGCGCTCAGGACCCACTGATTGGTCGCGACCCACCGGTTCTGAATGGCGGACATACAGTACAATGGAAACGAACACACCATGAAATTGATAGCAGGCATTGTAGAAATGATTGTGCGTCATTACGAATTGTTGTTTATCGGACAGCTGTTCAAGGGCTGACTGTGCTGAGCCCCATGGAGAGAGACGGGAGGCAGCGCTGGCTCTTGCAGAAGCAGGAGAGTGATGTCACTCCCCCGAATCTGAGGTCTCGTCAGTGGCGCACCTTCCCAGCACGTGAGGTGACCGTTAAAACAGACATCTGTGAATGCATTCAGGCGTCTCTTTCACTGTGTGAGTGAGCAGGGCCAGCCTTGTGTGGCAGCAGTCCAGCACCCGTGGGTTTTCATTGCCCCAGTAGTAACAGGGGACTAATGATGATGCCAAGGATACGTGACAAATTCGTGTAATGTACTGATGTAGGTTTTCACTGCTCGATATTTTCTGGATAGCCATGTCGACTCTTCCTTCTCTCTCGAGTTATGTTGCATTCTGACTCTACACAATTTTTTTTCTCATTGCCAAGCCAGCCAGTGTCATTAGCAGCCCATGCGAGGAAAGCTGTGTTCCTTTCATACAAGCGGTGTGATTTATTTACAATTAGTATTTTTTATAGAACAGGCTTCTTCGTTGATCTAAATATTTTGTATATTTTTCTAAATTGAAATGTGATGCTGAATTAATTTGCAACAAAAATTTACGTCTCTCATTGGGTTGGTAATGAGTTATACTTGTTTTAAATTTTGCTGTAATATTTATTTCTGGCCTTTCTCCATCATGACCTAGATGCATTACTTTCTGGCAGTAGTGGCAGGCATGGACAACATATTTCTCAATTAAAACTTCCAATTTTCATCTATTTTAACTTGGAACATTTCCTGGTCTTGTGAAAAATGTCCATGAAATATTACACATTGGTTTTTTAACAATTTTCTAAACTACATTGGACATAAATTACTTCAGACATCAATCATATTATATGTTTTTCAATAACTCGAATGAGACCATAAACTGTTCCGTTGATAATGTTTACGACATCATTGTAGCTGCATTTTAACGCAGCAGCTTTTGTTGCGTGAATAATAATCATTATGTTTTTGCTTGATTGTTCGCGATATTATGAAAATCTCAATTATTGTTCTAAGCTAGCTAATCTGCCTTCTATGTTCATGCCTATAAAGTTAATGTTTGTCTTGTTTGTAGTACACACACATTCCCAAACAGTTAAATGAACATCAGCTATGCATGCACGTCAATCGTAGTGGCTGTAATGTAGAGAATCGTGATTTCTGAGCACAGGCTTATGTAGTTTTGTGTGCCACGGCTTTCTGTGTGTGTGCGTGCACGTGCACAGGAAAACAAAACAGGGCCACGGTTCGGCACGAGCATAGGTCGTGGCTTGACCATCAGTCGTCGTAGTGAGACGAACGTGAGGCCAGCGGCGGTGACTGGTGTGAAGAGTCGCCCGGACATTCTGCAGGTCAGGCAGCTGCTACGCTACCCGGCTGTCACGACAGAAATCCGGTGCAAGCTGCAGTCGTGCTTGAAGGTAACGCCATTGTTCGGGGACAGGGAGAGAAACGACCGGTTTTGCATTTCCATCTCCTCTCACATTCACACCAATAATGCTGCAAGCTGCACAGCCTGACCTCATTATCAGCATTTACACACGTGCTTTATTGTTTGCTTGGGGAATGATATTGAGTGAGTATCATTGCAAATACTGTACCGTTTTCCACATGGCCTCTTTCTTGTTGGTCTCATTCATGGGTGTGAATGAGGACACGATCTGGCAAACTTGTCAACAGGAATATCTGGAGCAGCTGCTCCAGAGGGAGAAGCAGAGAGAGGAGATGAAGATTCAGGACCCTCGCCTGGCTGATGAGAAAACCCACATTAGCCAACTTCTCAAACTCGTGCTGGTACAAAGATATGTATTAAAATTGTCACCTCTCATCGTCGTAATTATTAACTTCATTATGGGTCTTCCTTTAGTTTTGATAGGATAGGGGTGGCCACTGGCAAAACTGTAATTTCTATGGCTCTAGCCGAGAGCTCTCCGAAGATTAAATTTTTCCCTTATATTATATTTGCACACTGAAAGTTATTTATTATTTCATTAAACCTTGCATACATGATTTAAGGGATAAGAATAGATGTGTTTCCAGAACTGTAATATTGCACTTACAAGAAAAGGGTAAACGTAAATGTTTTAATTAAATGGGTTTTTTTCCAAAGCAATGATCTTAAGGTAAATGTTAATTCAACGCACTTGGTTAAATTAAGATCAAGTGGACATGATACAAACATGTCCATAGGGTACAACAATTGAAATATACTTCACGTGAATTTTTTTTATGATCACGAAATTACACTTTAAAAACACACACTAATTAATGTTGTCGTATACAGGCGCATTTTCATTAGCTGTTGTATCTTGTTTGTGTTTATGGTGATGTGTGCTATAATGATGTGCTTTGATCCCTTATGATTTATACATGTGCATGTGTACTTTTAACACCATATTCTCTCAAAATGTTAATGTCTCCTTCTGAATAACGCAGAATTTCTCTTTGTTATTTTTGAATAAAATGACTTTTTTATGTCACATTTTACTTTGCAGTCTATGCCTGAAGACAGTCCCAGATATTATAATGAAGTTGAAAGGAGAGGTGAGTATGCAGCAATCAGATTCCCTGTCAGCAAGGAGGGCTTTCCCAGTCCATCCTAGAATAAGACTTGCCTCACATTGCAATATGATTTGATCATTGGTTGAGTTGTGAGTCCATATTTTAGAGTTGTGCGATCGATTCATTCATTTTCAGTACCTGCTTAATCTTGTAGAGGGTCACGGTGAGCCGGACCCTATCCCGGGAAACAGTGGGCGAAAGGCAGGGCTGTACCCAGGTTGGGATGCCAGTCCATCACAGGGCACTGGGTAAATTTATTCAGCTCACTTAACCTAGGCAGCGTGTCATTGGACTGTGGAAGGAAACCGCAATACCCGGGGAAACCCCGCACAGACATGGGGAGAACTTACAAATTCCACACAGTCAGGCATCCGAGCCGGGAATTGAACCCAGGGACTTTTTGCTATGAAGCAGCAGCGCTACTCACTGCGTCACCTTGCTGCCCTGTATGGTCCAAGTGAATTAAATGCAAATGCTCCTTCATCATTGATCTCGTGATGATAGTGCAATCGTTTGGATGTCATTGCTTATGGGTGAGTTGGACCATATCATGTTTTTTGTGTAGCTGAGATAGCAGATCTTTACGAGCAAGTCTTCACAACACAACCTCCCAGCCTCCGTCCAGATGATCAAGCAGAACAAGAGGAAACAGTGTTAAAACCAAACAGGTACCAAATAATAATTATTGATAATAATTTGCACACACTTGTGTTTCTACTACTGGATGAAGGCCTCCCTGTATCATTCACTTTGGCCATATTTCACCATGTTGGTGAATTATTGTTAAAAAAAGAGTGATCAGTTCAGGTTGGTGGAGTGGGGTCAGGACCAGTTCAGATTTCACTCTCTAATGATGTTAGCCAAGCCCTAGAATCAGACTCGGTTCGCTGGATTCATTTGGCAGTGTGTTAATCATTGCACCACTGCTCAACCCCGTTTTGTAATTTGTAGAATACAGTAAGTCCAGTTGTGTGTATATGCAAAGTTTAACCTATTGCCATCAACATTTACAAGAGTAATTACAATATCATGTTATTGAAGATGATGACAATAATGACAATGGCAAAGATCCTTTCATATCAATCAGGAAAGATAGTGGGTTGTATTCTCTAAAATGAATAAATGAATGAGAATTAATTCTCCGTGTTCTATTCTGTGTCTTCCATAGGGAGGAGGCCAGTCAAAGAACACAGGCACTCTGGGCAGAGAAGATAGCAACAGAAAGGTAACGCTTAATGAATCAGACAAAAAGCCCAGAGAGTCACTGATCCATGCTGAGTATTTAACACTGTAAATATTGGGTGTGTCCTATAGGCAGAAGGTGGAACAAGCAAAGGAGGACATCCAAGCCTTAAGACACAGAATCATCGCACCCTACTTCAGCTCAGAGCTTGGCCAGGCATTTCGACTCAGCCAGGTGTAATTCCACTTCATGTTATTTGGTGGTGATTTTCTTTCATACACACTGATTTGATTAATTAATTATTAACTTATCGCACGTTTGTTCTAAAGAATTAGTATAACACGTATATTCTTTGAGGCATTTAAAACCCTAATATACAGCATTCATCCAGTTGAGGATAATAATTTGTCCGATTTATAATGTGCAGAGAATTTGTGCAGTGAGTCGCTTCCACAAGGATTGACAAAGAGCTCCATAAAAATAATTATGTAATTGCCTATTTAAAAGTAAACTGAATAGCACACCTCCATTAAAGGCGTGTATTTAACCTGTTTTAAGTAACACATAAAATTCCATTTTAAACTTCACCTAATCATATTTTACATACTCGTTGCCTTTAGATTATCTTCAAAATGCTCAGTATTAACATTGTTTATTATACCATGTGCCAGGCCATTGACCTGGAGGCCCTGAGTAAAGAGGTGCCCCACACACCCCGGAAGCTGTCCCGTGCTCTAGACTGCACGTCTGAAGATGGTGATGAGAGACAAACGGATGATGATAATCAGGGAACTTCACTGGAAGGTACCGTATGTTTGATATAATAAACGACATCGTGATCAAGTCCTGTCATTATCATTACGATGCTTGCATACCCAGGAATGCCTCACTGAGTCTCAAGACTTTTTTTAGGATGGTCCTGCCAAGTTTTTCACAGTCAGGAGCGATGATTGCTGTGTAGATTCCAACTGAGTGAATTTGCTGTAACGTGACGTTGGCACACAATAGACTACTCCTGTAGTAACATCACGGGTCTGTAATATCCCTTGCCGAGCAGATGATATTTATACGGTTAACACTCACGTAGTATTAATCAAGACGGCCACTGATTCGAACTGTGAACTTCTGCAATGGGCGGTGAATGCACTACGCAAGGCCCTGTCAACTTTTGGATCACATGTCACTAATTTATTGTTGTTAGAGCAGTTCTCATTTTATATCTATATATATTTAGAAACTCTTGGGAGAATGATAAACGAAGATACACGTGTCTTGTTCACGTAGAATCGTAGATGCTCTACAGAGACTAAGTTCCTCAAATTATCCATATAGGGAGGTTTTGGCTGAACAATAGGTCTCACTTTCCATGGGATTTTAGCCAATGTGCTTGGCGCCTAAGTAGGATAAATAAACATGCGATATGAAATGTAGAGACAATAAGACATACATCCAGCAAAACTGATAGTTAATCTTTGTTGTGTCACGATTTCGTTGGTAATATTTATACAAACGTCTTGTGTGTGTGTGTATGCGTTCTGTTACCCTGCCTTTGATATACCTACAGGAAGCACTGGCCCACAAGCCGCAGGGAAAGTAGAGTCTGCTCGCTTGTTCCCAGTTCACCAGCCCGTGCATTCTCCACGGACAGCTACACAGCCCCAAGCAGATGGCCCTATCATTGCAGGTACATATACAGCTATCTCAACTAGAATACCAAACCCGACCCTCAATCCCCAACCCACACCCATGAATGCTAACCCTTGGAAATGCTATCCAGCATTTACTTACAATGTGCCTGATCTAGTTGGCTCTTGTAAACTAAGCAGAATTGAACTTGAATATTCCTTGGATAGGTAATCACCAAGCATACACATGTTGTCATTGGGATGGTGTTGTTGTGGGTATCAGAGGGAAGTGCAGCAAAATCTATTCTACTGTACTACGCTGCAACGTCTATGGTGCATGCATTCACCAAGCTGCACTGACCAGTGTGGGGAAGTTTAGTCAAATAATCCTCACAAAGTAAACTGCGTGCAGAGGCCCTCATCCAGCAGTATATTGACAAAAGGTTTGTACGTGTATACATTTCTTCCATTTATAATATTACAAACAAAATATTAACCGTGTGAAAAATACATCCGCAGGTGCCAACACAAGCTGTCGTGCTTAATGCGCTCATTACCACATTGTAGGAGGCATCATCATTTACTATTTATACCGCACCTCCCATGTAGTACATCTGGATGTGCTAGAAAACCTGAGTATGTGAGCTAATTACTCAGTAAGCAAGTGACTGCACATCAAATATATTGTTCAACAGCAATACAGTGTGGGAATTAAACACTACACTTGAGAATATACTAAATTCAAATGAACTGATGTAGGTTTTCACAAGCTTCGTGTATGAGAATTGCTCTTAAGAGCTACTCTTTCGGGATAGCCATGGCAAACGCTCATCCTCTCTCGTTCACGGCGTTTCATCACCCACCACATTGGAAACATTTTCACTCAGACTGGTGATGTCGCCATCGCGGGAGTCAAGAGAAACGCTCGCCACGGCTATTCCAAACGAGCGGCTCTTAAATGTAGTAATACATGCCAAAATACACAAGAGTGTTTTCTGTCATCTTTTTTCTCCGCTGCCGTGTGGGCAGCGCCGCCGGTTGCTGAGCGTCACCCGCACGGCGCCACACGTCACGCCAAGAGCCTGGCGCTGGATGTCACGGGCTCGGCGCGCAGGGAGCGCGTGCTGCTGCCTGCTGCCGTCCTCGCCTCGCGCCCTCGCTCAGTGCCCAACGAGAAGGTCGCTCGCTCGCATGACGCGGTCTCATCCCAAGCATCGTCGGTGTCAGTCACAACTTTTCAATTCAATTCAACTTTATTGTCAATTCTGCCATATGTACAGGACATATAGAGGATCGAAATACTGTATATATTAACTTTAAGGCACAGTGTTTACGACATATACAATGTAAATTATCTATTTCTTAAATTGTTCTACTTATTACTACTACGTAGGTTTCTACAGTTAATAATAATAATAGCATTTATATAGCGCCTTTCACCCGAGGGTCACAAAGCGCTGCACAAAGCTGCAGAGAGAACGACATGTCAACAACGACAGAGTACCGCGTACTGGTCAGTATTATGTCCAACGTTCCGCTGCACGTGCTAGGAGCCTATGTTCCTGAATAACCTCGCACATGGAGCGAAACGTCAAACATCGCACCAAACAACACGTGGTCCAGCTCGAAAACACACCGGAGAGCTTTTATATTGACTCTTCCTTCCCAGGTGTTTGCATTGCGAAGGTCAGAACGTTTGCAGGGCTTCACTTTGCTTCCAACGCGTGTCAACTTTGGGTCCCTGCGACGAGGGAGCTCACACGTGCGTCGTGTCCGCCTACAGAATGTGGGCACGGAGCAGCGCAGGTCAGTGAGTCACTGTCTAATGTCCACGCACGTACGTCCATTATAATGTAATGTGTCATCATTGCGCTCATGCCAGCTATTACATCAACACGTTGGCGTCTAGCCTCGACGGGCTTTCATAAAGGGGCAAGCCTGCGATTAAGTAATTATGGATGATTCCCCAGTTTTGGTCATGACACCGGCGTGCAGGACTCTGCACTCATCTGACAGTGTCACTACAGGGTATTATTGGAGCACGGAGGATTGTAACTTTGAACCCAGAGCGCATTCAAACAAGATTTGCAAGAAGGTTGAGTGATCCTTATTTTTGACTGAATAGAATTGCCTGCTCTGTTGTGAAATTTTCATCTTCACAGATTCAAAGTGAAAGCCCCTCCACCCAGCACAGGCATTCGAATTATCTACACGCCTGGACCAGTATGTTTTTTGTGCAACCAAAGCAAATATCCGTCACGTTAATCTATGTCAAAAACCTACAGTTTGTGATTGTCCTTTGCACCCATAGATTATGAATGGATGATATGCTAATGGTTAACCTCTAAACATTAAATGTATATTGAGGGCGTATGTTTAATTACGTAGATGCTACTAACGTAGTATTTGCAATGTATAATTTGCAACTTGAAACCACTGGGAAGTATTCATCTACCTTGAATGAATGTGTTATCAAGATTGCATTCTAAGTGAAAAAAAATGATTTGCATTGATTTAATTTCCAGTTATATGTCATTCATCCTCTCACATATGTTTCAAGCTTACTATATTTATTTCGCTTTTGTTATACAATTTTCGAAAAGGCGCACTGCATTTCCTTAAAGCCTCATCCTGTATAAACTTAATCGCTTGTTCAAGTGCTGCAATGTTTCTCTTGGGCCCACACGTGTGGTAGGTGGCAGCTGGAATTCACATCGAGCTGATCGTGGAGCTGAGAGCGGAGAACCTGGGCCCCGTGTCCTATGAAGTGCAGATCCAAACCGAGACAGAAACCCTGCTCGTGCCTGTCACAGCAAATATCCTTTCTGAAATTGTCTGTATATGTGCCACATGAACTGCCACATGAACTATTTAACTTCTGTAAGTAATAATAATAATCTGTTACATTTATATAGTGCCTTTAACCCAGAGGTTTCATGGTAATTCAGGAAACCATAGAAAGTTGGGGGGACGGGGGGGGCAGCCATGCATTCAGCTGTTGCCAACCTGCCCAGACACTGCTTCCTATATGTTATGATGTTATCGGCCAATCAATTAATGAGGATTTTTTTAGTTGTGAGAGGAAACTGGAGAATCCGGAGGAAACCCACTCAGAACAGGGGGGGAACACACAAACTCCGCATAGACAGGCACCCGAGGCAGGAATCAAACAACGTTGGGCAGGACCTTCTTTCTGTGAGGCTCAGATGTTACCACTGTGCCACCCTGGAGTCAGCTCCAAGGGAACAGACATTATACACTAACCTCTTATCTTTAAAATATTTGTGCTGCTTTGTGTTCTTGTCAATGCTACAAATCCTGGGTTTCCTTTACTCTCTTGCCTGCACCAGTGCTCTCTGATGTGGATTATGAAGAGGCATGCAACCGCAAGATGAATGCACCCGCAAACAGGAAGATTGCTCCAACTTTGAATAAAGATAATGCTGTGTCTGCTCCCGCCGCACAGAGCATTTAGATGCGTCCAGTGCGTATATGAAGACATCCATCCATCCATTTTCAGAAACCGCTTAATCCTGTACAGGGTCGCGG
>JAZEWU010000042.1:3309693-3342740 GCA_036362915.1 Geotria australis
AGACATTAACATCAATAATGTTCGTGAATCTCAGCATTTATATTTGCATGTTTATACGAAGTGAAATGTGGTTTAGTCCGCTGGAATACAAGTTGACCTCATCTAGAATCTAGTAGCGGCACTGTAGAATGACACTGCCGCTAGGCCGTTGATAACACCCAGTAAAGGGCGTGGGATGATCCAACACGGGTTTTCCTTATTGCGCAAACCAAGTGGTCAATTTGTACACAGTAATTGAGGAACGAATGCTACTGTTAGAACTTTAACTGAAGGCGGCACGCCCGTTGAGGCGTAATGTGGAAAACCCACAATGGATTGCTGCGTGACATCGCTGTGGGAATTTAGGACCGGCTGCAGAGTGTGTGTTCATTCAAATCTAGGAACTAGCCTGTGCTTAATGTTTAAATGCGATGTCCTCACAAAACACTTGGTCAGGAGAGGGGGAATTTGTGCTGCCAAATTTGAAGTGGATTTGGAAACTGTCTGGTTCAGTACAGGACACGTGTTTCATTTACACGTGTCCATGCCATTATACTCGACAGCTCGGCGCGCCGTGGTCTAACTCCATCGTACATTAGGCAATTAGCAAAACGTACGCATTCTGTATGCATAACACCCATGGCAGTTAATTTTGACCACACCCTTGTTTTCTCTCGCAGTCACCGGCAAAAACACCAACGCTATAAATATGTTTTAACTAATGCACCGCGTGGCTTAACATTGAGTTAGTAGTGGCAAGGCTTTGCTCCCAAAAGGTTGGTACATTAATGTATTTCATAGCTGATGTAATTTGTATTTTTCATTTGTGAGCTGTTGTAACTTTTTAAGAAATTTAGACAAGTTATATACGTACTTTCTGGATGCTGTATATATAGAACTGTACATCACACCCATAATGATTTGTTTGGTCTGTCGTCGAAGGTATGCAAATAGCCAGCTCTGGTTGACTCTGCCTGCCTTAGAATAAATAGTCTGATTTCTTCAGATTGTAGTCTGTAGGGGTATGTATAATTGTTTTTGTTATCATTTCATCAAATGTTTAATTTATGATGTATAGCGTTCATGTTATAAGACAACTGTTCCAATTGCCTCCCTGCTCAACAATGGGATCAGTTAATGTAAATTCTGTGATCTAATCAAATAATCACTGATAACTTTTCATGAAGTTATTTTCATTTGTTCAACCGATCGACTAACTGGTGGTACCAATTTATACTGCTGGGTAGATAGAGGCTGGGTGTATTTAGGAAACAATCATTTTCTCAACTGTCCCACCGGGAGATCGAATCGAACCAGTGCAGTGGGGGTCAAGGTAGAAGCGTTCACGTCGCGATCCCTGTCAGGTAATACTTGGTATTGCCTGCGAATTCTACCAAACACTTCGAGGCCGAGCTGAAAGACAACGATGTCCAGAGGCTGACCATCGTGCTTCGAAGAATCGCAAAGAAGAAGACCAGTGCAGTGGCCTCTGTATTTCAAGTTTATCGTACTAACCAATACACCACCGTAGCATTCCGGCATCAGACCAACTAATTGCAATGTATTAATCTCCAACAGGCTTGCGGGGGTGAAACCATGAACTGGGATGGCCTCTACGAGGTGCTGAGCGGTGCCAACCGCTACTCCACGTCGATCGGGCGCGTGTGGCTGTCGGTGCTCTTCATCTTCCGCATCATGGTGCTGGTGGTGGCGGCCGAGAGCGTGTGGGGCGACGAGCAGTCCGACTTCGTGTGCAACACGCTGCAGCCCGGCTGCCAGAACGTCTGCTACGACCACTACTTCCCCATCTCGCACGTGCGCCTCTGGGCCCTGCAGCTGATCTTCGTGTCGACGCCGACCCTCCTGGTGGGCATGCACGTCGCGTACCGCCACCGGAGGGCCAAGCGGCGACAGCGGGGCAACCTGTACAACCTCCCCGACCGGACCAGAGACCTCCCGGGAGACCCCGTCGATCGGGAAGAAAATCACGACGTGGAGCTGCACCGCACGGAGACGCGGCCTTCGTCGGTTAGCCCGCCGAGCATCAAGATTGACGGCGCGCTCCTGTTCACGTACGTGTTCAGCGTGATCTCGCGGATTTTCATCGAGTGCGCCTTCCTCTACATCTTCTACATGCTGCACGAGGGGCTCGCCATGCCGCGACTGCTGAAGTGCGACGCGTCGCCGTGTCCCAACTTGGTGGACTGCTTCGTGTCGCGCCCCACCGAGAAGACCATCTTCACCATCTTCATGCTGGTGGTGTCGGCCGTCTGCCTGCTGCTCAACGTGACCGAGGTGGCCTACCTGCTGACGCGGGAGTGTCTGTGCAGGACACGGCGGCGCCAGCGGCAGCGGTGTCAAGGGGGCGCGAGAAAGAATATGAGAGCGTCGCGGCCCTGCTGAGACGAACTGCTGGGTTAAGAACCATACAAATAATGTTTATAATAGGTTATAACATACAGGATAAATATTATACCGATGGATGATTTAATTATACCGGTTGCACATGGCTTTCTTGCACCAAGACCAATTGGCCAGCCTGTTTTGTTTTGCGTGATACAATACGAAGCACATGTTCAGTTCAAGTTTAAGTTTCGCGTACCCTTACTCCTGACACTCGTAACACTAGGATTTGTATTTGTGGCCGTGAGCAAGGAGCTAAAAAAAAATCAATTGAGCTTGCAACAACACTGGGTGCTGTTTTCATTGGTAATGTTTTAAACAGTATGACAGTGTTAAAATGCTTAACCTTGCTGGTTGCACATCACCACCCTTGACCGCTAATGTTCCACGAGGACACCTTTGTGGCTGATGCTGGGGGTGAGGCAATGTGTACATGACCTACCTCTTGATGGCAGCGTGTGCTGCGTAAATGCCCATTCAGCATCTGGTTAACAATTTGTGTTTATAGGCAACACTCCACCGCTTGCTGCATTCGTGTAGACAGCGTGTATTCGTGTAGACAGCGTGTATGCGTGTAGACAGCGTGTGTTGTTGTTGTGCCGTTCTCTCCACAGCTCGGAAAAAAAAAACCCAAAACAATTATTGCTGATTTTCCGTGCTCTGTCGTTGTTAACATGTCGTTCTCTCTGCAGCTTTGTGCAGCGCTTTGTGACCCTCGGGTGAAAGGCGCTATATAAATGCTATTATTATTATGGTGTCTCAGTAGTATTACCACACGACAGAACAACTTTTCTCCACGGCCCTATTATGCACAACAAAACAGCTCACACGTGGCGGAACTTTAAACAGATATCAGCTGTTGCGTGCGCAAAAACTCGTAATACCGACGACCCTATTTTTTTGCTATTATCCACAAGATAAACTACAAATGTTTACCCCATGAATAGGAGTAAATCCACGGATGACCACGCTGTCAGATACCCCATAACATGTGGTCACTTAAAATAAATTGAAAGCTGTGGTCAGCTTAAGTTGCATTAAGGTTCACCAGTTCACTACGTCTTGAATGGGAATGTTTAACTGCTGATATCTGTTTAAGGCTCTGCCACATGTGAGACTATTTTGTTGTATTGCATTGTACAACCGTGGTGTAAACAGCACTTTTATTTAGAAAGACCATGCATTCCATGTTTTGATAGTCACAGTGAGTGCTTATGTTTGTGATCGTGGGTTGAATGTGTTGGGGATAAAAGCATGCGTAACACATTAAGGTGTTTGTAACTCGAGAGAAATTAATATTTACTCCAATCCTTTTAAACATTTACACATTAAACACGCCATGTTCTTGAATGCCATGCAGCTTATTGTACCCTACGTGGTTTTCACTGACACGTTAAACACATGTCAGGCATAGACAACATAATTCAAGGTGCACCACTATTGACGTACAGGTAAGGCCAAGCAAGCACAGCTCATTTAGGTACGAAGGATGTATTGTATTCGTATGCATGGACTGTGTACATCGTGTATAAGATTCCAGTGGAATCAAAACCGTTATTGCCCTTGCGCAGCGCTTGGTGACCCTCGGGTGAAAGGCGCTCTATAAAATGCTATTATTATTGTTATTATTGTTATAAATAAAATATATATTGTTTTATTGGCCATTTGCCTGCTCATAATTTATTATGTGTATATTGTGACGAATGGTGTAAAATCCTTTAATATAAAAATATTTAGAAAATGTTCACGTCAATGGTTAAAAAATCCAAATGCTGTATGTAAAGATTATTTATATTAAAATATTGTAAAGTACACTACAGTATACCTTATTGTTTACTCGTGGCTACCTCTGTATAGTAATAATGTATTGAATCCTGATATAATTTAAAATATACAAACTAATGCGTATATATGTTACATCTCTTTAAGAATAGCAGTTGTATGAGTTCATACCTGTATGACTGTATTTCCATCCCTTGATATGCATCCACAATTTTTCATCCAGTATTTGTCAGGCGCATAATAACAAGTCATTCGCACACAACTGACGACACAACGCTAACTTGCTGAGCATGCGAGGATGATGATACTAAGCATGATCTTCTAAGCCAGAAGTCCCATTATTGTGTGGAGTCAGCAGCTAGCATTGTCTTGCTGTATGAGCTTCTATTCTATTCTCAAGTCACAGCCACTGCACTCATATCTTATTCTACCGTATTTTGCATCCTTCCAAATCACCCTCGATCAATCTTTGGTCTCTGTTTTCTGTCCTATACCTGGCAAGGACTGTGTCCTGGCATTTGATGGAAAACATGATGTTTATGTGATGCGATACCATTACAAAGTAATTAAGGTATTTTAATCCGTGCACGTAAATTAGATGTAAACTGTTAGCTAGTTTGGAGAATGTTTTGACGTTATATTTTTTACTAAAATATTTCGACTGCGTATTATCCCTTTGAAATGGAACATCTTGTTTGGAAGGATGTTCAGGGTGTCAATTGACACGCACATATAAACAGGTAATGACAGGTATAAACATTTAAAAATCTAGAGCTTATACTGCTAGAGGAAAATACTTTATCACCACTATTTTAAAAATCCTTTATCCATTTGCATGCGGAAATGCGTAAGATGATAAAGTTACAGGTAGAGTAATAGCCTTTCTTATAAGGAGATAAATAAGTACAGATTAACATTGTAGTTAAGGCTTTTACAAAATGTTGATATTTCCCTCAAGTGTCACAATAAAAATAAATGCTACAGCACAGTAAAACAGAATTGTCTTATCCGCAACCCTATTATCCATTCTTCCTTTTGTACAGAGCTCCAAATTAATCCCTAAAACACTTGCATGTTTCATGTTTGGCTACCAAGAAACTCAGCAATGGTCTCCCGGAAGCATTACATCCACTCCATTACCTGTAAATTGTCACAGATAAGAGAATTTGCCAGGCAGATTTCATCCCATTCTCTGTGTTTCTAATTAATAGTGCATAGGAGCCGATAGCGTTCCACCAATACAGCCCGCGACATTTACACCAATAACATACGTATAACTGCACCACATGTATTCTTTTGTTGTTGACATGCCGTCCTCTTCGCGGCCCTTGTGCAGCGCTGTGTGACCCTCGGGTGAAAGGCGCTATATAAATTGATATTATTATTATTAATAACAGTTGCTGAGCAGAGTCCCAAAAGTCCATGACTCCAAGCGACCGGTAACAAACACCGCCACAGAAGATTTAGTCAATTAGTAATAGGGATGTATTTCATGAGGGAGAAAATAGTCCTCGACTCGGTCTAAGGGTGAATTGTTGAGTGCTGAATCGTCAATAAATCTGTCTGCTCGACTGCATTTGCTGATAGGTAAACTGCACAGCACAACATGGCATTGTTTCAGTCCAATAAGCGGGTGGTGAAGCATGTTTGAGACTATTGTTTCGCATCCGGGAATTGTGCCAACAACTGACATCTCGTGATTTAGCTTCAGGAAGCAGAAAGGCAAGGGGGTAAAAGCCCAAGCCATAGCCAAGAAATAACATCACATACCGATCTAAGCACGGTACATTTAAAGTGCCCTCGCTGCATTGCTGTTGACAGAATTGACTGGGCTAAGCGCAGGGAGTTTGGTAAGAGATTGTGCTTGACAATTCGGGGAGCTAACACGTTGGAGGGCTTCAGCATAAATCATTTTTGAGGCCCTCCCGTCCACGTTATAACACCCTCGTAAGTTAACACACTAAGATGAAGTGAGATCACATTCATGTAGACAACATTTGAGAGTTAGCGATAGCGTCATAGGAGGCGTGCTAGAGTGTGGATCGAATCGCTTTCGGGAAATGGATTCTAAGGATTACGGATCGCGCCAGATTCATACGCAAATCGACAATAAGGTTCTATTTTGCGGGTCACAATTACATGTCATGCACCCGCAATAGAAAATATATATTGTTGTATTACCTACACAAATGTTAGGAACAAGTGACATGCGTGAGCAGGTTCGATTCCGAATCGTTGTCCTAGTTGACCTATTCATATAGTACTACCGCGCCACCACTGTGTTGCAAGATTTATTGACCGTGAAGTTTGATCTGTGTTGTTGTGAGTCTTGTCGTCTTTGCTGCCGCCGTCACATTTGAGTGCTGCGTGCAGTGTTTGCTACAGATCGACAGTATACATATACTGCACTTCTTCAAACAACATCTGCTTTCGTTACGCGTAGACTGCACAACCAGCCATGGCTGAGCAGGGGAAAGACTCCACAACAGTCGCTATTATCGGGAGGTAAGACATCTGTTTAACTCTACGTGCAGCCTTAAATGCACTCTGATATACCCTGAAGACTTAAGTAATACCTTAACATACTATCCATTTTCTAAACCGCTTGTCCTGGTGAGGGTCGCGGTGCCATACTGTAGACTATATTTACTCGTACATGTGTTGTGCATATATACGGGGCTTTTACTGTACAGGATGGTCCAGATGTCTTGTGACCCCCATTCCCTTGTTTTTCCGGTTCGTGCGCTTTACTGAGCGCCCGTACGCTCACCCGCAAACCGTTCTTCACTAGTTCACGAACTCGTATCAGCCATCTCAAATGTATAAGTGAAAAATAAACTAAATGTTCACCAGTAACGATAATCGTTGTACACGTATTGTATACTGTCAGGACACACCGCAGCAGCTACTCATTTGAGGTCCAGTCGACCTAGGGTGGCCCAGGACCGGTTCAGAAAATCATCACTGGTGTTGGTGGCCATGGGCGAGAATTGAACTTAGGTGGGCGGGTTCGTAACGCAGCGCGCTAACCACTGCGCGCTGGGCAGCGAAGAGGGCGGCATGTCAACAACGAAAGAAAAAAATAGTGAATATCTCTGCTCAATACTCGGCAGTGTTGGACCAAGGAAGTCTATAAACAGCTGATGGCACACCGTACACTCCTATTTTCTATACTAAATTTAACTGAGATTGAAGCCACGCTTTAAATGTATCTGTCGGTGTTTGTGACTTGTCAAATATATGTAGGTGGGTGTTTCTAAATCAGTGGTTCTTAACCATTACTGCAGCCTGCACCCCTTTGATTCTCAGAATATGTTCTCACACCCCTTATTAATACATGCATTTTTCATACAGTACATATATAATACAATAAATACAAAAATCTGGCATGTCTCGGACCCCCAACAAGGACATATCGCACCCCAGGTTAAGAACACCACTGCTCTAACTGAATCGGAATGCACCTGATTTTGTCAGATCTCACAAGCTAAGCCGGTTTGAGCCCGGATAGTTCTTGCACGGGTGAGCACCATCCACAGAGCTTGTCCAAAATGATGTTTGTGTTTTGGCGAGTCGTGCTGCTGCCTCGAAACAAGGAAGGCCATGGGTTTGATACCCGGCTTGGATACATTTCTGTGTGGAGTTTGCAACGCAGGGACTTTGATATTACTGTGTGTTAATTTGTATTCATTAAGCTACTGGGCTGTTAACGTGTAACTTACTACTTGAAGGGAGATTTAACATTGACCTTTGAGTTTGTAAACATGATGAATCGGCAGATATGACCCAATGTAACCTTGTTTTAATTTAGAAGTGTTGGTATTCCTTTGCTAATGCATTTCTTTTTAAGATAACTGTTAACGTGCAGCTCTAATAATTGTTTCGTCCACTGTTGTCAGAAGAGCGTGTGAGCTCGCTGGGTAGTTTATGCTACAATAATACACATCTATCTAATAAACATCTATAGAATTCTACATTTTTATTTTTTTAAACTTCAATCCATGTTGTGAGCACTGCGAATTATAAAGGGTAGATATTGCCATGTGAAAGCGTTGGTGTTTGTAAATGTTTGTGAAGAAAGGCCCTTTTCATTTGCAACGTGAAATTCACCAGTTTGGCATCGTTGTGTGTTAAATAAACTTGTTTTACGTTTCACAGGGGTTTCCATGGTTCACATTTTGTTACTGCCTCTCTCTGAACTCTATCTATTTTTGTCTGTTGCAAGGCAGTGCTAATTCGCAGGGGTCGCGATGAACAAAAAGTTAATTCATGTTTACATACTACTGCCTGCATAGTCGTGCCTTAAACATACAGTTTTAAAGGAAATGGGGATGTCTGCGTTTCTCGGTGCTGCTCGTGTCACAGCGGGCTGATCGGCCGCAGTTGGGCGATGCTGTTTGCCGCCGCGGGATTCCCGGTGCGTCTCTACGACTCCCTGCCCGGCGTCGTGGACCAGGCCCTGCAGACCATCCGGTACCGAGATCCTCGCCCCATAGACACGAGGGTCATCGAGGTCACGAGCAGCACGAAAGGTCGAGGAGAACGAGGAGTCACAGATGTCCATGACCGGAGAGGAACGTCATTGGCAGAAGGCGGAAAAATCTAGAATTATCTTGGCGGAAAAAGTAGTACCTGGTCGAAAATAAACGTGAACAGTCTGGATCTATCAATGTCTGGCCAAAGCCGCCCTCCAGAGTGTATTTTTTCCTGTTGCTTGCACGCTAAGCAGATTGTTTATAGATGTGGTAGGGGTACTCACACTTTACCCCACCAAATGCGACCTGCCAATCGATAAATTGTGGCGCATCCATTTACACTGCTTGGTGGACAGAGGCGGTGGGGGAGATTTAAAAAACTTGGCAATTTCAGCTGCCACGTTGGCACGTTGAATCAAACCGCTGGCCTCTGGGTTGTAAATCCAGTGCTAACTAATACACCACGGCAGCATCCCACTCGTCTTGGATCATCACGCAGCCCTATCACGTGTCATTACACACAACATTCCGCGAGCAAGGGACAATCTTCCCAACAGGGGGAGCAAGCAATCCATATTATGGAGCAGAGGCTAGCTGGAATAAACTGCCCTCTTTCAAACTATGGGAATTTAATGATGGGATTTCATGGCATTACCACAACTAGCGTTGTCTGTCGTACCTACCTGGAGTAACGAATACTGATGCTGGTACCAAGGTTGAAGACGGAGACACGCTTTGATTTAACAATTCAACTCGGCACACGTTTACACCAATCACGTTAACACAAGCGCTTATTACGTGCGCCGATAAAGTTATGGTCAATCAAGTTTTTAGTTAAATTAACCAGGTAATGGCCAAGTAAAATTCATGACTAATTTTCTGTCATTCTGATTTTACCATATCTAGCTATAATTGCCTTTGCCCAGGAATCTTTTATGAGTGTCAGGACTCTTATTTAAGAGTTACTACATAAAGCAGGTTTTACCAATTGGACTGCTGTCACCGCGACCCTCACCAGGACAAGCGGTTTAGAAAATGGATGGATGGATGGATATTAATGAGTACGAGTGGGAGGAAAATAGCAAACCTGGAAAGAACCCAGAGGTTATCATTATTCTTGGAGCTCCACACAAATTGAATGGTCGATCGCTTTACTAACATCTGGCCATTTCACAGCCCACGCCTACAACACCTGTCATCATATTGTTTTCATAATTGTGATTTCGCCTCGATCTTGTCCACTTTGTGAAGTGTAAGCTTCAAATGTTTTGACATTTGCTCATCACGCGATGATCCACGATTTCTAAGCCAAAGCCGCCTGAACATGCACAATTAAGCGAGTATGTCTCGTGCGCATGTGTCTTCCCGACAGGGAGAGCCTGAAAGCCCTCGCGGCATCGGGCTCCCTGCGCGGTTCCCTGTCCGTGGACTCTCAGCTGTCTCTCATCCACGCCGTCACCGATCTGTCCGAGGCGGTTAGCGGTGTGGGTTACGTGCAGGTGGGAACTTCTACCTAATTTCCACTGTGCAACTGAGCCGCGCTAACGCCATGCCGAGCTATTGAGCCGTTATGGAGTCGATACGTGTGCAGATGATATGGTGATGCTGTGTATCAATGTTTATGACGTGGCTAGCGATGTATGTGCTGTTAACTCCGCTCCTGGCACTGCTTGACTCCAAGTCAGATTCTGATGTTTTGTGAGGCCAGCGTAGCCTGGTTTGGTTCAGACTCAGCTCTGAGGATAGCCAGTTGAATACTATCATGAGGGCTCTGCTATGGCCTGGATTGGAAGTGCATTGGACATGGGGTTTTCTTCCGTCTTCTTACGGTCTCTCCCATCAGCTTAGGTGTCACAGCTATATGGCCAGATAAACTCCATCTTTGTCCTTTACAGCCGGGCCTTAGATTGAGACACGATGCGCTGTGAGGCGATCCGAGACTGTGGGGCATTCATCAAGTTCCCAACGAATACACCTCATCCTTACCGTGGCTCGTACCTCCCTCGCAGGAGTGCATCCCCGAGGATCTCAACATGAAGAAGGTCCTGTACCGGAAGCTGGACCCGCTGCTGGGGCCAGACACGGTGCTGGCGAGCTCCACCTCCTGCCTGCTGCCGTCGGCCCTGTTCACCGAGCAGCGATACCCGGCCAACTGCCTCGTCTGCCACCCCGTGAGGAGAGCGTCAGAGGGGTTAGGCCGTCGCGTGCTGCCGGTGTCACTGTCCAAATATGCCGTGTTTGACGTGACCCGCAAAATGCTCGTTTGGGAATGTATACTTAGGAAATTATTGACCCTCTATTAAGTCTTGACGGGGAATGTTTGTGTTCTAATATTAATAATTTTACATTTCGAACGCGCACATATTCATTCAATGTCGAAGGTCTTCATTCGACGAGAGAACGACTCAGAGGCGCGAGGAAAGCGCAGAGAGGCAGAGGAGGCAGCCAGGCGGTTTGCCGGCACCAACATATTGCCACACACTGCTTCCTATATATTATGTTGTTGTCGGCCAACTAACTGATGAGTGTTTTTTTAAAGCTGTGTGAGGAAACCGGAGAAGCCGGAGGCAACCCACGCAGAACACGGGGGGAGAACACAAAACTCCACACAGCATCATCATCAACGTCGTCGTTAACGCAAACTGCCTCAACAACGTTTTCTCGCGTCGCGCGTCGTCGCAGGTGAACCCGCCGTACTTCGTGCGCCTCGTGGAGCTGGTGCCGCACGCGGGCACGAGCGGCGCGGTGCTGTCGCGGGCGCGCGCGCTCATGGAGCGGCTGGGCCAGGCGCCCGTCACGCTGCGCCGCGAGATCCCGGGCTTCGCGCTCAACCGCGTGCAGTTCGCCATCATCGCCGAGACGTGGCGCCTCGTCAGCGTGAGTGCTGAGCACCCGATGTGGTGCGGCGTCCCCGGGTGGTGCGATGGGGGGGCAGCGGTGGGTGGTGCGGCGGTTAGCGAGACGCGTTACGAAACTGGAGGTTCGAGCGTTTCAACGAGGTCATGCTACAGAGTTGAGAGACCTAGATTTGCGATTGCTCTGGGAAAAGTGGCGTTCAGCACGAATGTGTTGCCGATAGGGCAGGTGACCAATGGATTGAAGTAGAGACTCGTAACATGGCCGGGTTTTATATTCGGCACTTACAAGAACACTGAGAGAGGAACAGGTGTGGATTTGGATGTGGTGTCAAGTTCCTCATTACTCTTCTTTGCGTCATACTTAGTTTTCTCGACTTGACACCAACAACAACGACGTGGTGACGTCACCGCCACTTAGTGGCGAAAGACGGTTGTTGTTGTTGGTGTCAAGTCGAGAAAATAAGTATGACGCAAAGAAGAGTAATGAGGAACTGCACGAGTTTGTTCTGGAGTAGAGAAGTTAAATCACAGGAATTCACAGAAGCTAAAGATTTGGATTAGGCGGAAGGTCAGTGGTAATTGCTTGCAAAAGTCAGTAGTCTGAGAAGTCTTAATTTGATATAGAGAAGGCAAGAGGTCTCTACTGGGCATCACATGAATGGGAAGGACCGCTTCGCTGACGGAAGCTTTGGGGAAAAGACCAATGAACATTAAAGGAATGCACCAGATTGGCGAGGAGGGAGGGAACTGGAATCGGACGTCTGCCCTTAGACGAAGAACACAAGAAGCAAACGAGTGAACCACTAAATGATGCAGCAGCTGCTGTTTAGGTGGAGAGTGAGTGGTGTCCTTCTTTGACAGCACAGCCACACTCGACACGCCGGAACAGGATGTGGTGGCGCACACCTGCAATCCAGCACCGTGGTGGGGTGAGGGTTGGTGGATCACACGTAGGTTGTGAAACTCCCTTCCTGTGGCCATCGAGGTGCCATATCCTAGCTTGCCAGGAGATGGCAGTACAGCAAGTGGATTTATTTGCCCTTGTTTTTCCATCCGTCTTGGGGGGGGGATGTTGTTGCGACCCCCAGTTGCTTGTCTGTGCACTTTCCTTCCTTAAAGAAGGGCCGCCGTTGAGGTGGGGGAGCCTGGGTTCGAGCTCGGCGTTCGGTAGCTGCCTCTCCGGCGCCCGGGAGTGAAGGCCGGCGATGGCGCGTGCGCGTTGCGAACGCGTCTCTCATTGTCGCGGCCGCTTCTCTATGCCTGGCTGGTCAAGCGTGCCCCGTCACCCGAGCCCATCGCTTTGGCACGTGTTAGGTCGCTGATGATTAATTTACAAAGCATTGCCCCGTGGCCCCGCGCTCTTTGCCAGTCCTGTCCCAGCACTCGCAATCCACCGCCCGCGTCTTTCCCCGCTGCACCTCGTGCAGACACCACTTTGCGCCCGTTTCAAGCCTCGTGTCTCTGTCGGGAGTGCCGGCGTGGTGGCCGGCGTGCTGCGTTACGACCTTTAGATACTTGGGTTTTAACTGCAGCCATGCGTGCTTGCAGTCGCAAGCGGTTGTCCGAAATCTGTCGTGACCTGCTTCTAAGTTGACTCGGCCTAAAATAAGTAGCTGATGCGGTGTGTAAATATTAGCCCTGAAGAGACAAAGATGTTTTATGCCAAATTTTTGTGGACGTTCCCTAAGTAAACTCGGCTAAAATGGAAGACCTTTACGTGTGTGTGTGTGTTAGCCATGACCCGAGTTTGATCCCCGCTCACGATCAACACCAGTGACGATTTTCTGAACCGGTCCTGGACCTCCCCTAGGCCGACTCAGCCTCAAATGAGTACCTAGTGCGGTGTGTAAACATTGCCACTAGGGAGACAAAGGCTAGTCACCCACCTCTTCGCGTGCCGTGTCGACTTTAATAGGTGCTCGCTAACAGCACTTTACCCTACAGTCTGTTCAGACTATACGGTGGATCTTTGTCTATATTAGCCATGACAACATTGAGCGGAGCGGCGGGTGGCTGATACGTAGCAAGTTGGCACGTTGGGGAGCACAGGTGGTGCATGTGGAAGACATCTCAGCCAGTCAACCCATAACACTTAGGTCTTTTCCTTGACCCCCATTGAGCGAGCCTTCAACACTTCACGTCACCTCAAAGTGCACCTAGCGTGGCACAAGCACCATAGTGATGTCGCCGCCACTTTGTGGTGAACTGTGGCTGTTGATGCCATGACTAACACAAGGAGTGTGGATTAGTCAAACCTTCCTTCGGAATGCAGAGAGCCGGTGTTGATTCAGTCGGTACAAAAGTGCTGGTTTGTACCATTCACCCACTGTTCACCGTCATCGATTTTGCCGAGCAAGTAATACCATTGAAACGATAACGGCAGCCTCTCTGTAATTACTCACTCTCGCTGAAACATTTAACAGTGTCTAGCTTTAAGCCGCATGCTCGTAGAGACACTATGGCATGGGAGTGTTTGAAATCCATCAGCACCTCATTAGAGAGTCACTCATGTAGAAGTAAAACGAAACCTAATTTTTGCACCGAAGATCTGTATTAATGGCAACAACAGTCGGGTGAAACGTAATTTTCCAGATTTCTTTAATCTCCTGATTAATTGAGAAAATTTCCGAGTAATCAACACTGAGCCTCAGTAACGTGAAACGCCGTCCGTTAATTGTCGAGTAAATTCGATCGGCAATACCGTCACAAAAATATTCCGGGACTCTTAGACCTCCTTTTCCCCCTCTTCCTGCTGTCTTGCATTTCGGTTCATGATTATTTTATTGCGAGAGTGACCAATTCAGACCACCGATCAAACCGCGTGGTGAATGATTGGTGGATGGCAATGGACCACAGGCGCGTTTGTTTTCCCAACAGATTATTTACGCAGAAGCTTCCGTGGGCTCGGTTTATATCTTGTGTCCTGTCGCCTGCGTCTTGGCTCGAAAACCAGGGCTGCAGTAATGCTTAAGAACCACTGCTGTAGAGCTATTCCGGTCCCTGCCATAGGCATGCAGAATTACCACTGCTGGCCTGGAGACAGCAGCGAAGATGAGCAGTGCAAAGCATCTCGTTTGGCTGCTTGGCCGCTGCTCGCTGGTGGCTTGCAGGTGGCTCGCAGGTTAATGCCCCCGAGCTGGCGCCGCGACACCGCAGCATCTGCCGCTCGCTTTGACGGCGGCGCGGTATCGGTTAGCGCGCGCGCCGCTCGGTGTTCACTCTGCGTGGGTGCGTGCCGGCGAACCGGACACCAAAATCTGGCTCCTCTTCACAAATCCCCGCTCGGTGTCTCCCATGGCCACCCGGCCCCCTCCGTCCCGCGCATCCCCGGCCGCCGCGGGCCGCGTTGTCCCCCTGTCCCTCCCGCCCCGGCCGCGCCGTCGTCATTAATTCATGGGTTTTCCACTCAACCCGATCTTCCCTTCAAAAGCCAGCTGATATGATCTCCCGCATCAAGGTGGGGCCTCGTCAAACGGCAGAAGCCTGTTGTCTCTCGTCCTTAGGAATCGTCACATTTGTGGGTCGCTGGTGAGCGAGGAAATGCCTGTTTTTGAGTTGCCGCGCAGAATATGTGGATCGATGACAGCTGGATCGGACAGTGACACCGAGGGCTTAGCGGCCAAGCGCATTAATGTGTGATGCCCTTGGTGAGTTTAATTGTAGAACGGTTGCAATCTTACTCTTACTTCGATTGTTTATATAATTATTGGTACAATTTAGAAATATTTTGGTAGCCTTTTGCGAAATAAATTTATTTAGTCTTAAAACTTCCAGAAATATTTCTTTACGATAGGAATTTTCTATTTACATGCAATAGCAGTCCTTTGGAAAACAAAGCTTATGAGTTATTACAGTGTTTCAACTCCTCTGATTGTTTCAATTGCCACGTAAAGGCCCCACACCTCTCGCCTGGATTTCAAGCGACACTGAGCTTGGCTCCCCACCTCAAATTCAAGGTCTCTTGTGGCCGTGAAATACTACTCTATGGATGTAGATTTTTTACGGCTCAATGTGTGAGCACCCTGATGATGCCTCCAATATGGGTGGCAACATGCCGCGAAAGAGAGAAGAGGAACGCTTGCCAAAGCTATCCTGAAAGAGCAGCTCTTAAGATCAATTCATACTATTATAAAATACAATTCTGTATTGTTAATACCGCGTGTGAGGGATATCAGATCAGAATTAGGCTATGTCTTCTATAGGTCAATAAATTCGCCCTAAACCGACTAGCTGGTTGCAACCGTGGAATGTATGCTATATCAAAAGCACTTTCCCCATCGGTTTATGTAGACTAGAAAACAAGTACAGGTGCAGCTTTGTAATGACTTCGCCACGCCACTGCTGAAGGAGGGGCGTCCACCAGAAAGCGCTCAAGAGAGCCCCTCTCGAGGGTATTTGGCCTCCTCTTCCATGCTGGCGAAACGTGGTGAATCAGTGTGCTGTGCTACGAACCCGACGACCAGAGTTTGATTCCCGCTCACGACCACGACCAGTCATAACTATTTGAACCTGTCCATGGCCTGCGCTAGGTTGCCTCGGCCTTGATTGCGGTGTGGAAACAGCTTTGTGCGTATGCGTGTGGTTTTCTCACAGGGTGGGGTGATGACCCCGGAGGATGCTGACCTCGTCATGAGCGAAGGCCTGGGCCCTCGCTACGCGTTCGTGGGACCGCTGGAGACCATGCACCTCAACGCCGAAGGTTCGTCAGAATCCACCACCACGTTACCACTTTTTCACTGCACAACCGGGCCACACTGGAACGGTGCCAAGTCGGCCCGGTTCGGGATTTGTGGCGGCTGCCCCTTATGTTTGGAACTATTTTGCTGTAAGCTCGAAGCTAGAGTCACTTCGATGAGCCACCTCAGATCCCTATTAGAATTTAAATTTCTGCCTGGCTGCAATTGTGAAAATTGATAGGTGGTTGGAAGTGCTGCATATGCTCCTCCCATTAATTATGCAATAAGCTTCTTAGATTCATTCCTATCGCACTGTTACACTGTTGCACTTGTTTGTCGCTTATTAATTTATTGGAATTATTGGACATACTTGTCCTGCGCAATACTGTGTGTTACTTTTTACGTTTTGATTATGGCTAATGTTTCAACCTTGTACAATTTAATGCTGCAAATTTGTTGGATTACCTTGTGATTTCATATATTGTTTGCGTTGGTTAGCTTGTGCATTTGTTACATCGCAGAAATACCACTTCCAGAGCTTGCAAGTGTTAGCGATAGGAGCCGGTGTTAGAGACAGGAGCCAGCATTAGATATAGGGGCCAGCGTTAGAGATAGGAGCCAGCGTTAGATATAGGAGCCCGTGTTAGAGACAGAACGTGCAAGCTCAGTGGGTATTTTCTACTGTGATAATAAACATCTATCTATCTGTTGTTTTTGCAGGCTTCAATAACTATTGTGAGCGCTATGGTGCATCTATGAAGAACATCTTGAATGCATTTGGGCCGGTGCCAGATTTCACTGAGGAAGCTGGGAACACCATCGACCAGGTAGGGGAACTTTACAAAACCACATTGCCTTATGAACGTTGAAATTCCTCATTGGTTTGACAGGGGAGAGCATATCCTTTGGACAGACACTGTTGACTTCCTCTCGAAGTGGTATTCATTGTATTGACCCACTAAAGGAGGGATGATGGGCTGAGTAAAATTGGGGAAAAGACCCATACAGATAGGAAATGAAAATAATCTATACAATCCACTTGATATAAAAACGACGAAACCATATTAATGTAAAATAATAAATTGTTACAGCACAATTCCACGTGTGCTGTATGAGTGTTTATTTTAACCGATCACTCATTTAAACTTTACCCAGTGGTGTTTGTTAAAAATCCTAGGTCCGGTTTTAACCTCTCCATACTTAAGACCTTGAGACAGACCAATAGGACAAGTCACTTTTGCAAATAGAGATTAGGGTAAATGTAAGTTACGTGTCATTAACTTCACACTAATCCTGATGACAGTGGAGTGGTGGTGACGCGGTTAGCACACTGCATTATGAATCTGGCCCCCTGAGATCGATTCTCACTCACAACTAACAACGGTGGAAAATGCTTACCGGAGAGATTCTAATGAATGCCGCATTACTGTATTAATTTAGCTTTATCACATCTCAAAATATGAGAATTGCTCTTGCTCTTATCCCGAAAGAGCAGCTTCTGAATCAGAAGCCTGATAATGACGTCTCCAACGAGGGAGGCAGAACGTTACGGCTGTCCCAAAACAACAGCTCTTGAGAGAAATTCTCATACATCAAGCCGTGACAACCCACATCAATACATAGGTTGGCTGCAGATCATCATCGTTGTATCGTAAATGCGTAACGATTTCATTTTGTGTTTAGCGGCGATGGCGTTCGTGATCGTTTAACGTGCCCGCCCGCCCGCTGCTTTCAGGCCATGTGCGCTCGCACTCCAGCCAATCAGGAGGCGCTGGGTGCCCGGCGGATGTGGAGGGAGGAGCAGTTGACGGAGCTGGCCAAGATTAAGAGTGCCGCACAGCACGCTGAGAAATCGTGATCGTCACGCACAGAACAGACGTGTGGAGGTGGTTGTTGGCGCAGGGGCATAGGTTGCTGTGTTGACACCGCTGACTGAGAGCCTGGGTTCGAATCCAGGTTTTAGCCGCCTGCCATTGAACTGAGTTATCACAGGTAGATTGTTCATCATTTCAGCCTGGCACAACAGAACCGTAGCATTAAATTTGGTTTTCTGCATAAGCTACATTTAATCTCTGAGACGTAGCATTTATGGGTTTACAGGCATTAAAAGGTGTGCCCCTCGTGTGGCTAAATATGTCTGTTGAAGTGACTTCAGAAGTAGTTCTGTGATGTCATCTTCCGTGGACGTCTGACACAGGTCGATGCCATTTTAGGTGCGGTAATTTCTTTAATACAGTTGTCTTTGTCTAATGTCAAGATGCTGTTTTCATGATTAGAGTATATTTAGGAGAAATGTTTTAATGTATTTTGAAAATAAATACTTAAGAGCAATTGGCTGGGTGGCTCGTACTATTTAGGGTGTCTATTGGCCCCTATTCCGTCACCAGTGGGATCCTGCATGTTTGTGAAAGCATTGAATGAACACTTAATAATAATAGCGTTTTATATAGCGCCTTTCACCCGAGGGTCACAAAGCGCTGCTATCAATGCTATCAATGCGCGGTTTGTCTGGTGTGCCGTTACACGTTCGTGCCAATTGTAATTGTCGTCCGTGAGCGTCTATGTCAGGATGAATTCAACCCAGTATCTCCCTCCTGCCGCCCAAAGGCATCCTCCCAGATCCAGCTCCTGTCCGCTGCATCCTCTCCTCCAGCTGCCAAGGCCGACACTGCTCAATGCTCAGTCCTGCTGCACTTCTCAGATCCGACGAGATGCAGTGCTGATTTGGCTGTAGGCAGTTGTCATATTGTACCGTTCCCAGGATATTTATTTCAATCGCGTGCGGCGCGGCGCTTAATTTGTGAAGCTTGTTTACGTGTTTTTGTTTTGTAATGGCGCATGATTGTGAGTGGAATCGGTGCTTATTTCACTTAGGCGTGCGTGATTGTACAGAGTCGGACAGAGACAAGTCTGGGCGTGTTAGTGGGCGTTCACACGCAGTGATAAACCGTGTTGCAATCTACTGGAAAATAACATTAACCACCAGGTATGATGATGCCTCATTAGGCCTCTGTGAGCCCCGTCCCACGCCCTGTGTGAGTGTTGTGTTATTGTGTGTTGTTGTTGTTTGGGCATTTGTCTGTGCGCCTGAGTGTGGGAAGCAATTTGTAAGTTTTCTAAGCCACAATCGCAGCAGCAACCTGGATTTGCGATACTCTGCTGGCAGTAGGGCCGATACTCCGCTATAGGACGAGTATTAGCCAACCGCTTCAAGCCGGATCATGTGGTTAAAGTACAGGGTGCGGCACAAGTCGCTTTACCAAGAATCATTATTTGATTCCGTTATTTGACCATACTTCACGACTCTGGTCACGTCAGGCTGATAGAGGTGTACCATCTCTCCTCGACTTACAACATGCGACTTACGACCATCCGGACTTCCGACAGCCGTCCCAGAAAGCCTATTATTATATTATTTTCGAGTCCCGACGGTTGGTCGTGAAGTCTAACGACGACCGCTCCAGCTGCGGTACGATGTCTGGGTCTCAGTCTGTGTTTTGGTGTCTAGCAGCTGGTTGTGTTTTGTTCACAAACTGTTTTAAGGGTATTTTCGACTTACGACCAAATCGACTTACGACGGGGTTATTGGAACGTCACCCCGTCGTAGGTCGAGGAGGGACTGTATCTTGTTGTACTGCCCTTCACTGCCCACAATGTCCATTACCCCGATATTTTCACACATGGTGGTCACCTGTCCACGGACCATCCGGGTTAAAACCTGCTTCTTAGCTTCCGAAGTCTGATGTGATTTGGGTGCATTGCGTGTGATTTGGTCACAGGCGTGGGACTTAGTGGAGAATGTTAATTGGTGGGGCAAACCGTGGGTACCCTAATTCCTCTGACTTGCATTGGAGGTGTGCTGGTGAACAGCTACAGACAAGAACAGCTACAGACAAGGACACCCGCGTGCGGTCGGCAACGTCCCCGGTGCGACAGGATTTCAGAAGCGAGTATCTCCAGACAGGATTTCAGAAGCGAGTATCTCCAGACCACCCAGTCTGATGACAAAACCATGTACACCCGTTTAGGCTCAGGGCTACTGTGACCTGTTACAAAGCCAACAGGCGAAAGGCGTTTGGTGTGCGATGACATCAGCGTAACAAGACGGTGCAACTCATTGACACTGGTCGTGTGCCAATTCAATGTGTCTTCGTTTGGCACGAGTTGGCCTGTATGAATTGACTACCAGATCACACTGTGCGTGAAGGACTAGCGTCCCATCAACGGCTATAACCCCTCCTTGTGCCCTGTGTTTGCTGGGATAAGCTCCGGCTCACCGCAACCCTGTACTGGATTAAGCGGTTTCTGACACTTAATGAATGAATCGCATTGTGTTCAGGATTATCTGTGGACTCGCCCCTGCCTACTTCTTCCCTTCCATCTCCCTATCCAGTCTTTCCTCGACTTACGACGGAGTTACGTTCTGAGGACCCTGTCGTAAGTCGATTTGGTCGTACGTCGAAAATACCCTTATAACAATTTGTAAACAAAACAACCGTCGGAGGCATCCTCAGACGTCCTGAGTTCCGAGTGTGAGTGAGGTCGAATGTGTTGTTATAGTTATCCCGTACTCCCGTGATCCCTGAGGATGCCTCTAACGTGGGAGGCGAAACGTCGCAAAGGAGAGAGAGGTAGCGCTCGACACGGTTATCCTGAAATATCAGCTTTGAAAAGCAACCATCACGCATCGGGCCGTGACAACCTACCTCAGTAAATATTGTATCACACCAAATTCCATCGCATCCGCAACCGGCGATCTCCGCATCGCAATTCTAAGTGTGCTAGCTATTGCATCGCGGCAGCATCCTAAAGACACCGCGGGGGAATTAGAAGTCTGCCTCGTAATATCTGTTGTTTAGAACATTCATAACGCTGTGGAATGGCCCCACGTTCGGCCTTTTTAGAAAGGCAACTGGAATTTACATTTATCATTCTCTGCGAGTTATGTCCTTTAGGCTGAGCGATAGCTTTCAAAACAATGTTGCAATGTTGCATGTCGAAGGCCGGGACGGTTATTGCTGATACAAACACATGCTGCCTAAGTGAATTGACTTGACTAAATTGCCCCCTGTGCCCTGTGATGAGCCGGCGTCCCATACCGGGTATAGCCCAAGATATCTACTAACTTGCCCCTCCCCGCTGGACAACTGTTAAAAAGAGCCACATAGCTCAACGGTTCATTCCAGCTTTAGTACAAATTGACTGGATTTATATATTGCTGTAAGTTTTTAAAATGCAAGTGCACGTGACAGTCTTCAACCAGACACTCGGAACGCAGGACGCCTTAGGATGCCTCCAACGTCGCGAAGGAGTCAGAGAGGCAGCGCTCGACATGGCTGTCCCGAAAGAACAGCTTTAAAAAGCAACTGTCATGACTGACCTTTTTCAACAAACATTGTGCTGAGTCTTTGATTTATTTCGTGAACTTTACGAACGAATCGTGCGTGTTATTCTCTGTATCGGTTGGAGCCGCGAGCTCATAGTTGTCGTGTGGATGGTTCGGTTCCGCTGTGACACGTGGGTGACTTTCCCTTTGCCACCCAATCTCGTCGAAGCCGCGGGTGTTGGGCCACCCGTACTTTCACAGAAACATGATTACATCCCCCCCACTTTTTCCTGCAACACCCGCGGCTGTGACGCGCCTGTTGCCACCTATGACCACACGGGGGGAAGGGGGGAATTAACGAGTGGAATTTGTAAAATACATTTAACATTAACGAGTGTACAGATAGCGCCACTACAGTGACAGGGAGATATTATAAGACGTAACATTTTGGTTCAATGCCTCTACACATCTCCCACTCAGTCTTTTAAAATTAAATATCTTCACACTTTCCGCTGTGCGATAAGATAGCATCGCTACTACCGTATTACATCGCCTGTTTAGGGGAAGATAAGAGACGGTTTACAACCCTTTGTCAATCCACCGCTGAATGCCTCGCCACACCGTGGCCCCTATACTTCACCACGCTGGTAAAGTGTCGTCGATTGGTGACGATGAAAATGCTCAGGACCTGTTCCAGATAATCACTCGCTACTGATGTTAGCCGTGGCTAAAATTAAACTTGGCTCCGCAGTGTTCACAAGCGGAGTTCGCCCACCACTGCGGCACCACTTCTCTTTGATGCCCGTATCAGTCTGAAATTGTGAGTAACGAAACTAAACTCGGCTCTTGCGCGAGCCCCGCTCAGTCATTCCGTGGCCACGCGTTCCACTGTCACTCGGTCTGCTGTATAAATATCCGCCTGTGCGATGTGGTGGTTAAGCGACTAGCAAGTCTGCACCGGCTCCTTGAGATGCCTGCGCCGTGTTTGTTCATTTGTGTCAGATAACTAAAGCCGTGCGCTCCGGTTTCTTCTCACAGTCCAAATACATGCTGCTGCATAGGGTAATTGGCCTGCTGACTAAATCGCCCCGGGTGTCCTGTGATGGGCTCGCGTCCAATCCTGGGTATAGCCCTGCCTTGCGCCTTGTGTGTGCCGGGATAGGCTTAGGCTCACCGCGACCCTGTACAGGATTAAGCAGTTTCTAACGATGATGATGAACTAAAGTCCTGCCTCAAGCGCCCTGTGTCTTCCCGGATAGGCTCTGGCTCACCGCAACCCTGTACAGGATTAAGCTGTTTCTGACAATGAAGACAATAATGAACTAAAGCTCCCTTTATAACAAAGGGGCTCTGTGCTTTAACATTTCCACAGCAACAGCGCATGTCACGTTACACAATATAGGCGCCGTCAAATGAAATCGCTACACCTTGGTGACCTCAAAAACTGCTGTGGCAGCAGCTAGAAAAATGTGGAAACAAATCCCTGGGCTGAAATTGTCACGATCGTCATTACTCCAGGTGAGAATGTCTGTAACTAAAGAATAACTTGTTGCACAACTATGCAAAAATTATCGTTGTGATCTTATCTGCCGACAAGAAATGTCTTCTTCTTTCTTTGCGATTCTTCTCAGCACGATGGTCAGCCTCTGGACATCGTTATCTTTCAGCTCGGCCTCGAAGTGTTTGGTAAAGAAATGAGAAACTGTAGTTTAACCATCGCGCTTCGAAGAATCGCAAAGAAGAAGAAGAATGCTGCAGGCCGGCAGGGTGGCGCAGTGGTAACATCTGCGCCTCACAGAAAGAAGGTCCTACCTGTGTGGAGTTTGGTGTCACCGGCAATTTAATGAGTGTTTTACACGCGGGAGAAAACTGGAGTACCTGGAGAAAACCCACGCGTGTGAGAAGAAAACGCCAGGCCATAGAGACAGAAAAAATCGGAGTCCACATTTTTTGCCGTACGGAATCCCGTGACTGCCGGGATAGGCTCCGGCTTACCGCGACTTTGTACAGCATTAAGCGGTTTCTGATAATGGATGGATGGAATCCTCCTGGCGAGCCGAGGATATGGCACCTCCTGGGCGCTCACGGGATGGGAGTTTCACAACGTCTGTGAAACTCAAGCCTTCGCCCTCCCCTTGAGGCCCCCGCCGCCACCAGCACCAGCTTGGCACCTGCCCGCTCCCCAAACATGACTCGACATGTGTGTCGTTTGTGACCCCGGAGTGGCAGCGGCTCGGTTCGAGCCCCGTCACGGTCATTGTGATTAGTTTTGGGTAGCCAGGAGACAGAGTCTGCGAGGTGGGTGGGGTTCAATGTCCACGAGTTAGTCGGCATTCTGATGCCGCGTGGTACGTAGCGATTGATAGATTTAACTCGAAGGCTTTCATGACCAATGTTATCCATAGTAAAGCTCTGTTTATGGGTTTTCACAGGACCTAAACCCATAAACAGAGCTTTACTATAGAATAGATGTGTATTATTACAGCAGAAAATACCCAGTGAGCTTGCGAGGGCTCAGGATGCGGGATTCCTGCGATGCAACAAACCTTCTGACTAACCAACGCGAACAATACGGGGCGGATATTGTGTTCCTGCTTCAAAACAAGAGGCGACAATTCACCCACACCCACAGTGTCTGAACCACATACGGGACAGCAGTCGGCAGCAGCGGTAGCACCGAGTTAATTGTTGGGTTTGTTTTCGAACGAGCGCGTCAACGAGTGGTTACGAGGGACCCTAATTGCGTAATAGAATAATACCTGTGTGTAGGTGTCGTGTGGGACGTGTGTGTGATGGGGGGGGGATGCAACGGTGTTGTCCGACTGGGGACAATTAAACTGAACGTGTTGCCACCCTGACACTGTGCGGAATTGGCTCTCGTCACGCGCTTGGCTCAGCCGCGGGTGACGATACGAGCAGCAATGATAACAAAACAATAACTTAACGGACGTAGTGATGGTACATCTTAAACAGAACTTAACTATGGATAATTTTGGTCATGAAAGCCTTCGAGTTAAACGGACGTAGTGATGTAGGTTTGTCACGGCTCGATTCACGATGGCTGCTCTTCAGAGCTGTTCTTCCGGGATAGCCGTGTCGAGCGATCTGCCTCTATCTTCTTCGCGACGTTTCGCCTCCCACGTTGGAAAGAGCTGGTGCAACTGCACAGACACCCTGCCGCCAAAACAATAACAATGCCATTCATAATGCAGCCCTTTTGGGTTGACTCACGGAAGCAATAAGTGCCCTAACCCAAAACGGCTTTATTATGGACAATATTGGTCACGAAAGCCTGGATTGTAATAGCGACAGGAGTCAGTTTGTATCTAAGCTGGATGGCACCGTTGAGCGATGTAGCTCTTCTTAACAGTTGTCTAGCGGAGGAGGGACCCGGTAATTACGAATCACACAAGACTCAGTCATGACTGCCTCAGCCTCTCTGTGATTGACATCTCGAGCAGACGACGGGAGGAGGCGGTTTTTTTTTGGCCAGAGGCGTCCCGAGAGCTCCAACCTTCATAACCCCCACGAGCACCCCCTGTGTCCACACGGCATGACGTAAGCGCATGTTAGCAAGGGCCGCGCCTTGGGGTGGGTGGAGGCACCTGGAGGCATCGTGGTGGCTTTAGTAGCCAAAGCTTGGCCACATCCCCCACCTACACCGACTCCCCCCCTCGCCCCCACCCTCCACCCATTCGCCGGTGATGTGAGTGGGATGACGATGCCGGAGCGACGCACGCCGTATTGAGTCCGCGCCCGGTGTTTGCCCAGCCGATGGATGGACGAGTGACGGTGCCGATGTTGAGCTTCGTGCGCGCATGAAGAAGGCGCGAAGGTCGCTTGCCCCCGGCCTCCTCTGTCGCGACTGCTGTCATGTGAGCCTCGTGCAGGCTCACCGAGTTGGGTGAGTGGAACGTGTCTTTTTTCATGCTCGACTCCGCGCCGCAACGGTGGATTCTTGTAATAACTGGAAGTCGGGAAACCTCATCTCATCGTATTGTCAGAAAGAGCTTAATCCTGTACAGGGTTGCGGTGAGCCGGAGCCTGTCCCGGCAGATACAGGGCGCAAGGCAGGGATATACCCAGGATAGGACGCCAGTGCATCACAGGGCACCGGGGGCAATTTAGTCAGCAGGCAAATTAACCTATGCAGTAGCATGTCTTTGGACTGTGGGAGGAAACCGCAGTGCCCGGCGGAAACCCACGCGGACACGGGGAGAACATGCAAACTCCATAGAAAGGCACGCGAGCCGAGATTCGAACCCGGGTACTTCTTGCTGTGAGGCGGCAGCGCTACTCACCGCGCCACCGTTCCGCCCAAGTCGGGAAATGTTTATTTAATTTAATTATCATCAGGCCCGTATTACATGAAGTGAGGTTTCCAACTCATGTTCAACTCACTTATCTGGCCTGTGTTTGTGCAGTGTGGAAGGGCCATTGCTCGAAACGTCGCCTGTTATACATATTCACGTTTAAAGGCCACGGTGTTATTAACTAATGTGTTGAGTTGTTTATTATTACGGCACAAAATACCCAGTGAACTTGCAAGCTATTTACGGGATTCCTGCGACACAGCAAACACGGGAACATTTTGTCAGTGGGTATAAAATGTCCTCCGCGTCATGTATAGATGTGTGCGTGTTTCCACTCAAACGAGCCTCGGGCGCCGGTCAACTCCGCTGGAAATTCCACGTTCCTATGGCGGGACCCAGCATGTCAATTACACGAGCACTATCGATTATTACCGCAAATTGGTAACACTCGTCGTGATAAACGATGCTAAAGATGTAGACGGAGGTGAAAGTAAACCGGTGCGGTCCGGTACGGCGTACCGGTAAGAAAGTGCTCAAAGCATTCCGTACGGTTCAAGTGGGTAGGTGGGAGGGCTGCGATCCGACCATACCGGAAAGGTATGTAAATGACTTTCACCCCTGTCTATATATTGATACGCTTCATATACCAGTGCAAGAGGTGCCATTGCGGAGGGGAGCGGTGGAGGAACGGGTTCACAGCGCACTGCGCTGTGAACAGCTACCGAAGCTACCGAAGCTCCGCGTTCCCGGCTAACATCAGTGGCGAGTGATATCAGAACCGGTCTCGGCAGCTCGCCGCTTCACCGGCGGATTAACGAGGGGGCTGAAGTAAGTGTTTATTTTTAAGCTACTCTCGCGTATGGCAACGTGTTTTGGGGCTCCGTGCCAATGTTGAGGTCTGTCGTCCACGGAGGGAGGACTTCCGCGGACAGAGTCCGTGTAGTCGGGCGGCACGGTGGCGGAGCGGTGAGTAGCGCTGCCGCCTCACAGCAAGAAGCAACCCCGGTTCGAATCCCGGCTCGGGTGGCTTTCTGTGTGGAGTTTGCATGTTCTCCCCGTGTCCGCGTGGCTTTTCGCCGGACACTCCGGTTTCCTCCCACAGTCCAAAGGCATGCTGCTGCATAGGTTAATTGGCTTGCGGACTAAATTGCCCCCTGTGCCCTGTGGTCGACTGGCGTCCCATCATGGGTATCGCCCTGCCTTGCGCCCTTTGTCTGCCGGGATAGGCTCTGGCTCATAGCGACCCTGTACATGATTAAGCGGTTTCTGAAAATGGATGTATGGATGATAGTTGTGGTAATTGTGTATTTCATGTACTGTAAACCAGGGGGTCGCAAGTTTTTGCACCTCAAGGCCCACTTGGCTCACTTTGGAATGGTCTCCACAGACCACCAGGCGGCACTCGCGGCCCACTGATGGGTCGCGACCCACCGGTTAAGAGTGGCAGCTGTAGACGTGACGTGTGTAAACATATCCCGTGTGTTTCGATACCAACAAAATCACTCATTACCTGCGACGGAGATTAAATAACCGCGTGCATATTGTAACTCTAGCTCATATTTTGATTGTGCTCACAATACGCCTGCATTAATATTCATGACTGCGGATTCATTATACATGGACACTTGATATATACTTAAAGTGTGTACACATTCATGGGGTGTAAAAAAAACCACCAGCGTAATTATCCTATTCGCTGTTTGCGGTGGCAATGTGTTCAGGAGCTGGATGCCAATTTGGAGGAGGTCTGGTAGCCAAGAGAGAGAGTTCCTGTAGTGTTGCGATTCCTCATTTGCTGTTCAAGGAGCCCAGACTGTAGTTGTTTCACTATACGGTCCAGAGTTTGGCTTGCATGTCCACAATCACACTGCGGCTTGCCTGTAATGTATCTCTATTGGTCACTGCGTATCTCTGGGTCTCTATGTATCTCTACGTATCTCAGTGGTTCACTGTAGCTCTATGGGTCTCTGTGTGTCTCTATGGGTTTACTATATGGGCCGTAGTTTGGGTCACATGGCCACAACTGCCTTTAATTTACGATTAATGAAGAACACGTAACAACGTTGGAAGAAGAGCTTGCATGTTGCACCAGGCCCTCGTTATGGTAATAATATTATTCTGTACCAAGTTGCAGCTTCGCTGGACGTATTTTTAAGGTAACAGGTTAATTAGGCTGAACCGGTTGTTGTTGTTTTTTGTATTAAGGTCGAAAGCATTAACCAGGATCAAGCCTTCTGAGCTTCCTAGCTCTGACAAGATCGGGCGCAATTGCGGGTAATTTGGTCACCGGCTAATTAATTGCTCCGCTGTCAATCAAACGCGTCGCAATTATGTACAGACATCGCTTACATTGATATCTGATAACCTCGAGTCCCCCTGGCCGCCTGGTGTCACGTCAGCCAAATCAATTATGTCGATAAATAATCTATGTGAATCACCGGTAACTCGACGCTGCTTTTGTAAATACAGTTGTATTGGGTGTCCTTAAATGCATTAGCCATTACATAATTATAATTAGGGCGGCACGGTGGCGTAGTGGGTAGCGCTACCGCCTCACAGCAAGAAGTACCCGGGTTCGAATCTCGGCTCGGGGTGCCTTTCTGTGTGGAGTTTGCATGTTCTCCCCGTGTCCGCGTGGGTTTTCGCCGGGCACTCCGGTTTCCTCCCACCGTCCAAAGACATGCTGCCACGTTAATTGGCGTACTGGCTAAATTTCCCCAGGCGCCCTGCGATGGACTGGCGTCCCATCCTCGGTGTTCCCCTGCCTTGCGCCCTGTGTCTGCCGGGATAGGCTCCGGCTCACCGCGACCCTGTTTAGGATTAAGCGGTTTCTGAAAATGGATGGATAATTATAATTAGACAACAGCATCAGATTGATCGTTGATCACACGCACATGGCCCAGCTGTATGTGTGCGCTATAATAATAATAGCATTTATAGAGCGCTTTTCACCCGATGGTCACAAAGCGCTGCACAGGTCTGCGGAGAGAACGACATGTCAACAACGACAGAGAACGGAAAATCAGAAGGGCCCTTGCCCAAAACGTCGCCTATTGTATAGTTGACATCGGAACAACATACCGGGTTACACATTTGGCACAGCATACTCGGCTTCACCCAGACACACTCAGAACGTAGGACGCCTGAGAATGCCTCCAACGTGGGAGGCGAAACGTCGTGACGGAGAGAGAGAGAGGGAGCGCTCAGTGACACGGCTATCCCGAAAGAACAGCTTTGAAAAGCAACTATCATGCGTGAAGCCGTGAACTGCTACATAGCCTTAATCATTTATTTTCTGTTGCTTTGGTTTTTATTGTTTTGTCTTTCGTTGTTGACATGCCGTCCTCTTCGCGGCCCTTGTGCAGCGCTTTGTGACCCTCGGGTGAAAGGCGCTATATAAATTGAATTATTATTATTATTATCAGTATAATGTACGTGTTTTTTACTTTTAAGGTCACGGTGTTATTAGGGAGTGTTGAGGGTTTTTTGTGAATTGTACTTGTTGCACCACTACAACACACATTATTGTACTGATGTAGCTTTTCACGGCTCGATGCATGATGGTTGCTTTTCAAAGCTGTTCTTTCGGGATAGCCGCGTCACTGAGCGCTCCCTTCTGCCCTCCCACGTCGGAGGCACGGTCGCCTCGCACGTGGGAGAACTTCGTGTTCTCGAATAAGCTCTCGGCAGCGGAGAGTCGCACATGGTGTAACAGACCCCGCGGCACGAGTCGTACACAACCCGTGCGCCACACAGGCGCAGCCCAAGTACACATAGTACTAGACCGCAGCTTATAGTTTCCCACCATCACAGGTGGGCGGCACGGTGGCGGAGTTAGTAGCAGTGCCGCCTCACAGCATAAGGCCCCTGGTTCGACCCCTGGCTCGACCCCTGGCTCTGGTCCTTTTCCTGTGTGGAGTATGCGTGGTCCAAAGACACAATTAAGCTGCCTAGGTTAAATGGCCCGCTGATTAAATTGCCTCCTGTGCCCTGCGATGGACTGGCGTCCCATCGTGGGTTCGGCACTGCCTTGCGCCCTGCGTCCGCCTGGTAATGAAAACGCCGAAGGCCATGGACACTGTCACACGCTCTGTCGCTGCTTTCGGTCAACAACGTGGATGTGCCCACCCATATCGTCTAAAGACCTGCACTGAGCAGGCGGCATAATGGAGAGTTTAGCACACTCATTAAGCTCGTTAAGCTGAGAGCATTTCTCACGCTGCAATTAGTAAATGCGTCTCGCGTTGCGTAATTGACACCTGTGTGGTGGAGCAGTGACACCGCGACTCGCGCGCCGCGCTAGGAACCCGGCGGTCTGAGTTCGAACCCCGGCCACGGCTAATTATTCCAGTAGTAGATAACAGATGTTTATTATTACAGCAGAACATGCCCAGTGAGCTTGCAAGCGCTGGAAGCGGGATTCCTGCGACGCAACAGTGGCTAGTTATGTTTGAGCTGGGCTCAAGCATAACTAGGTCAAGCTGGGCTTCCCTTCGACTTCAACCTAACCAGGGTGGTGAAGTATGGTCAAAACAAACCCCCCACGACCGACAGGCCTTCATCCAGCAATGGGTCGACAAAGGGCTGAAATTACTTTAATCGCAGCTGTAACTCACTCCGAATTAGACTTAATTGACTGATAATGGAGAGGCTTGTTGTGGATTTTAGGCCCTGTCGTTAAATGCGGGCCCAGCAGTTGTACAGGATTAAGCGGTTTCTGACAATGAATGAATGACTTAGGGATTTTCCCGTGTTCTAAGTGGAGGCCCTTTAGTTACCAATGGCGCGCGTTTGCAAATTGCTTGGCTGCACATTTACCTTTTGCCCCGCAATGTTACGCAGTGTTGTGCGTAATGCGCCCGTAATGCCTCTACAGAGCGACTGCAGAAACATTTCACACATGGCTTGAGGCGGCGTCGGTTTGCGGCGCACCTTGGAAACGAGGGGGAAGTTTGTTTTGGGGAGAGACGCGGTTCGCTTTTGCCTGCCTCGTGACTCGCAGGATTGTTGCTCTCAAGACCTGAGACATTTGTCTGGTTCAACGTCGAAAGTTACAGCGCTTTGTGACCCTCGGGTGAAAAGCGCTATATAAAATGCTATAATTATTATTACTTGGAGGGAGGGTGGTTTGGCGTCGCTTTGAACCAGCAGTTTCCTCCCACAGTCTAAAAACATGCCTGCCCGTGTAAGTTGACCTGCTGACTAATTTGCCCCCGGTGCCCTGCGATGGACTGGCGTTCCATTCAGAGTACAGCCTTGCCTTGTGCCGTGTGTCTGGCGGGATAGGCTCCGGCTCAGCCGCGACCATATACAGGAATACGCGAGTACAGTACCGATAATGAATGAATGACTAAGGAAGATTCCTTGGCATACGGCGCCAGTGACGAAGGCAATCACTTAGCAAAGCCAGCTAGCTGACTTTGTGCAGCGTCATTGCATGCCATGAAAGTGGTCACACCCAGGTGGCTGTGGTCCCAGCACATCACTCGTGGCTGCTGCCCTGTAGCCCTCTGGTGTTGTTGACAGCCCAGACCGTACCGCGTGTCGCTTGGCGTGATGTCCGACGTTTCATGCTGGGAGCTTATTCGGGAACCCATTGTCATTCATTCGTCCAGGGTTGCGGTGAGCCGGAGCCTATCCCGGCAGGCACAGGGCACAAGGCAGGGCTATTACCCAGGATAGGACGCCAGTCCATCACAGGGCACCAGGGAAAATTTAGTCAGCAGGCCAATTAACTTATGCAGCAGAATGTCTTTGGACTGTGGGAGGAAACCGGAGTGCCCGGCGTAAACCCACGCGGTGCTTTTGCACAACTGCCGCGGCAGCAGATGACCAGATAACGTTTAGCCTGAGGGCACCACCTTGTGATGGCAGTGCAGAGGTGCGACTTACTCTTCCTTAGAGGCGACGGGTAACAAGTGATTGCAGCGAGCGCGTTTGTAACCGAGGCGGCGCGCTGGCGAGGTGAGTAGCGATCCGTCTCACACCAAGAAGGTCCCGGGTTCGATTCCCGGCTCGGGTTCCCTTCTGTGTAGAGTCTGTACGCTCGCCCCGTGTCCGCGTGGGTTTTCTGCCGGGTATCTCGGTTTCCTCCCACAGTCCAAAGACATGCTGCTGCTTAGGTTAATTGGGCTGCTCATCTGTCCGTCCAAAGCCCCATATACTCTTCTTAGCACTCAATATTTATGTCCATAACACGTTTCGTATTCTCAGGAGGAACTTCACGCATAATTCACATTCTGGAGGTGCCTCGTTTGCTTGTTAATGCCATTATACGTCGCAACGTAATAATAATAGCTACAAATAACCTTCGCACGTACGTCACTAACCATGCCTTAGGTTGAAAATATATAATAGCCGACGTTTCGGGCAATGACCCTTTTTCATAGCACGTAGTGAAATTTGCGCGCGTTATAATGTGTACGTCGCGATCCCTGTCAGGTAATACTTGGTATTGCCTGCGAATTCTACCAAACACTTTGAGGCCGAGCTGAAAGACAACGATGTCCTGACGCTGACCATCGTGCTTCGAAGAATCGCAAAGAAGAAGATAAAGTGTTCTTAGAATGGGTCCGCCAGGTGGCAGGAGAGCACTGAGTTCCCGCGTGCTTGGTGCAGTGGCACTTTGGTGTACTAGCAGAGTACCCACCCGACGGGACATCTATTTTCAAGCGTGTAACACGTTCTTATGATGTCGGGATATTACTAAAGAGGGTTGATGGCAGTGTGCAAAAGTGGCAACTAACAGCTGGAATAGCGTTAACGTTTTAGAAGAGTGCTCAATACGTAGGAAGTGAAGCTGCGCTTTGTGACCCTCGGGTGAAAGGCGCTATATAAATCGCTATTATTATTATAAGACACACAAACGTTGGTGTTGTGCAGAAAAAATCTGCGCTTATGAAGGATTCGGAACCCAGTACGCTCAATGCAGACATACAAACTGACAAATGTTTGCTTCATTATATATATAGATGGTCAATCGTGTCTCCACTGTTTGTACTGTGGAAGAGTCGACAAAATATCCTCTAGAGAGGCTCTCTACATTTGCTTAGCGTATGCTGATTCGGCACATAGTTTCATCCGACTCAAGGCGTTGTCGTCACCAGTGTTGAGAGCTTGAAGGCCGCCAGGAAGCAGAGATAATGGACATTCACCCGCCCACCTACTCACCCACCCACACACAACAACAACCGCCTTTCGCCACTAAGTGGCGGTGACGTCACCACGTCGCCTGT
>JAZEWU010000042.1:3361806-3376389 GCA_036362915.1 Geotria australis
CAATAATAATAATATCAATTTATATAGCGCCTTTCACTCGAGGGTCACAAAGCGCTGCAATGATCGTGGGCGCTGTGACTTCAACCGTGGATGAACGGTGCGAGGCGCCGATTTGCATGACCCTTAATCTAACAACCCGATGGCGTCTCCTCCCGTCTGGGTTGTGTGCTCCTGAACCCGGTACCCTGGGTTCAAGTCAACTCACAGCATCGCCCAGTGGTCAATCGCTATCAGTCAGTGAGTCAGATTTTTTTACATTTGAGCCGGAAGGAACCGGTTGAGCTATGTAGCTCTTTTTAACACTCATCCAGCGGAGAGGAGTGAGCAAATTACAACATTTCAGGGCATCGGAGGCAATTTAGTCATAACAATCAACCCATGTGTAAGGCACAGACCCACCCCACCCCCACACAAAGTGGACTGCACCTTAAATGAGAACCTGTATGCTACTTACGGATGTTCGTGAATTTGCATGATGTTTAGTTATGATATTTACGGTTGCTTTTCAAGCTGTTCTTTCGGGGTCGCCGTGTCGAGCGCTCCCTCTCCTTCACGACGTTTCGCCTTTCACGTTGGGGTGTGCATCGTATCGATGTAGATTTCCACGGCTGAGCATCGCTCCTACGAGCTGCTCTCAGGAGCGATGTTCAAAACGTTTTGAAGACTTCGGCAAACGGTTGCGAGTGCTCCTCCTGCCGATGCCCGTACACACCTGTCGTGCTGAGCTTAACAGGTGCTCGCTAACACGAGATGGCCATCACTGCGCTTAGTTCACGTTTAAGCCGATCGAGGGCGCTGTTTAATCGTGAGTCAATAGCACGCCAAACGGCCGAACACGTATCAGCGAGCAAAGGGGGGTCAAGGTAGAAGCGTTCACGTCGCGATCCCTGTCAAGTAATACTTGGTATTACCTGCGAATTCTACCTTGGGCGCCTTTTCTGTGTAGAATTTGTGTGTTCTCCCCCGGCTCTGCGTAGGTTTCCTCCGGGTTCTCCCGTTTCCTCCAACAACTTTTAAAAAACCACATGAATTAATTGGCCGATAACGTCATAATATATCGGGCGCAGTGTGTGGCAATATGTTGGCGCCGGCAAAACCGCCTGGCTGCCTCCTCCGCCTCTCTGCGGTTTCCTCGCTACGCATCCGAGTCGTTCTCTCTTCGAATGCATCCCTCAGACGGTGAATGAATATGTGCCACGCGTTATAAATTGCAATAACCATTATAATTATTCTAAGGTTGTGAAGGTGTGCTACCAACCCACGGCAGCGGGCTCCGCTTCTGCCAGAGATCTCGACCGATCTCTCGGAACGCGGAGAGGCGGCAGACTGGCAGCAACACATCCTTAATCCGACATCACAATAACTCGCAGCTCGAGCCGCCACGATCGGATACGCGCCCGAGGAATGTTAATCCCGGGGAAGTTAACCGCTCGCACACCGCCCAACGGCAGCCGTAAGCCATTACAATGCGGCGTAATTACCCAAGCCCTTTTAACCATATCATCTTCAATTGCCTGGGCTAGCAAAAACGCTCGTAATATGTTAACTGCATGCGGCAGAGTGGCATCACGTTAGAGGTGTTGGTTGGAATGGCCTATATGTTGCCTGTGTGTGACACCAGTGACGGTTCCATCCAAACCGACTGATTTCGGTGAGAATTATTTTCTTTCGGGAACGCCGTGTCGAGGGTTCCTTCTCTCTCGTTCGCGACGTTTCCCCTCCCACGTTGGAGGCATCATCAGGCGTTTCTGAATGGTTTAGCTGGAACGCGTTGTGTTATATACCTGGTGGAACGAACCGTCGAGCTACGTGGCTCTTCTTAACAGTTGCCCAGTGGGGAGGGGTAAGCAAGTTACAGCATCTCAAATGTATGATCAGCAGTTATCACCGCCTCCTCCGCACACCCGCGCCCTCCCTCGAGAACTTCAACTGCCACAATCCCATCTTTAAAAAAAAAATACATCTTTCATAAATTTCAACTAAATATATATATTTTCAAGATGTAATAAAATGTGATGCATGCGTAGTGATAAAGGCATGTGCAGAGACATGACACGGGGAGCCACGGAGCGCAATCATGAGAAATATAGAGGGATAGATTAAGAAGTCGAGCCCAGTCATTCATTATCGCATCGGCAATAAAGCGTGGGCAGTAGCGGTCGCGCGGCACATGAATTACGAATGCGCGCTTCTCCCATGCCTTCATAATGTCGTGTATTTTTTACGTTCAGGTCAAAGTCGGCAACGGTTCAGGATTTGGCCAACCACGCCTGGCTCGGGTGCCTTTCTGCGTGGAGTTTGCATGTTCTCCCCGTGTCCGCGTGGGTTTTCACCGGGCACTCCGGTTTCCATAAATATCCAGCAGTGCACCCTATGCAGGAGCTATAAGCAAACGAACAAATAAATATCAATATTTTAAAAGCGTATCTCCTCATTATATCCTTCGGCTGGCCTGGGAACGCCTGGCAATCCCCCAGGAAGAGCTGGAATCTGAGGAAAGGGATGTCTGGTTCACTCTCCTTGGACTGCTGCCACCGCGACCCTCACCAGGACAAGCGGTTTAGAAAATGGATGGATGGATGGATCTCCTCACGAAGCGAGTCAAACTCAAACAGATGTCGAACCGTCGTGTCACAGAACGCGCCGGCGTCGTGCAGCCTCGACGGATAATCAGGAGGCGAGAGCTACATCTGGGTCGCTCAATGTTACAATTTCCCTTCCGAGAAATATCTCCGACTCGGTGGCGTGTTCTCACGCAAACAAGCAAACTGCAGCGGCGGCTTAATACCGCTTAATCGCGGCGGGGAAAAGAAAAGTTCCAACGTCTAGGCGAGTGATTTGTCCATAATTCGTACACGCTCGAAGAAAGCGGGTATGCGCTCCCGCGTTTGAATTAGTGGCCTGACATCAAAGTTCGTGGGTTTTTTTTTTTACACTATCAGCAATGTGCATCAACAAATACGGATATCCTCCCTACATTCCTTGGGAGACTCCCACCTTCTCCTGTCGAGTGCACACCGCTGCAGGCTGCGATGAGCCCCCCCCCGATCCCTCTGTGCCCCCCCCCAACCCTTATTATTTTTACGTGACCTAACCCGTAAAAAGAGCAATACTATGGATAACTATGGACAACAATGGTCACGAAAGCCTTCGTGTATCCTACACGTTCATTGGCCTAACGGACTAAATTGCCCCCGGTGCTCTGTGATGGACTGGCGTCCCGTTCAGGAAATAGCCCTGCCTTGCGCCCTGTGTCTGCCGGGATAGGCTCCGGCTCACAGCGACCCTGCACAGGATTAAGCCGTTTCTGACAATGGGTGGATGGATAGATGTTCCTGATTACAGCAGAAAATATTCAGTGAGCTTGCACGCTCCGGAAGCGGGATTCCTGCGACACAACAAACACGATGATGTTTCCAACGTGGGCCTTGCAACGTCGCGAGGGAGAGACGGAGATCGCTCGACACGGCTATCCCGAAAGAACAGCTCTGAAGAGCAACCATAAAAAATAAATACATGTTTAAAATAACACCAATGTGTAACTGACTTTGCATAATGACTTGTACCGTGAAACGTGATAATAAAAACGTAAAAAATAAATACTTTGTTTGATGTATATAGAGCCTTTCGCCATGGTCTGTCTGACTTGACATAACTGGCAGTTGCACCACTTGCGCTCCCTACTGTTGCCGATGCACAGACGCAGCAACAACATGGAATTCCGAACTGTGCCCGAGTGCGCACTCTGAACACCAAAGCGTCGTCGTGCACGCAGTGGCGTGCAGAGGTTTGGTGATGCCCAGGGCCAACTCCGACTCCTTGATTGTATGCCCCCAAGACTCAAGTATAGGGCCTAGTACTGAGAAATGTGAGAAAGGAAGACATCTTAAATATGTAAAAACAGATGAAATAATTGTATTCAAATTAAATGTAACGTGTCGACAGTCGTCGACAGGGCACAGTGGATGATGAAAACTAATGTCTATCGGCGTCGACAGGGCACTCAAAGAGTTAATCAGCATTACGCACAGTATTTACACGTAACAGGATCTCTACTCACCGCGACCCTGTACAGGATTAAGCGGTTTCTGACAATGGATGGATGGAAGGTTCTCTACTCTGGCCTCGCTTATTAAAACACGGATCCACATTCACACCACTTTGTAGGGCTGTTTAATTTCACTCTTTGATTGGATGCCCCCCTGAAGTGGATGCCCGGGTCCGTCGCCCCCTCCGGCCCCCTCTCTGCAAGGCCACTGCGTGCACGCAGCGTGAAGGTCTTGCAGATCGCGTCGCCGTGGAGCTGAGGAGTCGGCACGGCCACCGGGTGCGCGCAATGTACACACGCGCGCGCGGGCGTGCGGGAACGAGCTTTTGTCTTTGTGTAGGAGCCGTGTTTCAGGTGTTCAGCCTCTGCGGCTTCGAGTGGGATTGTGTAGTCGCCGGTGACAACCCATGCGTAAAAGCTCGCCGGCTGTAACATTTTAACATAATAAATGACAAAGAGCCACCCCCCCCAACCCACCACCCCCCCTTCCCTGTATAGCTTTAACAGACTGTAGGGTCAAGTCCCGTTAGCCAGCACCTATGAAGGGCGACACGGCACACGACGGGGTGGGTGGCGGGCATCACGCCCAGCTGCATTTATCTCCCGAATTGCGATGTTTATTAAACACCGCACCGGGTACTCATTTGAAGCTGAGTCGACCTAACGGAGGCCCAGGACCGGTTCAGAAAATCATCAGTGGTGTTGGACGTGAGCGGGAAAAACCTTTCGCGGCTCAAGGCCAACTTGGCCCACTTTGTGTCTGGTCTCCACGGACAACTAGGTGGCGCTCGCGGCCCACTGATGGGTCGCGACCCACCGGTTGAGAATCGGGGACTGATCCTGATACTGCTGAATAATCAACCACGGCCCGTACGGCGTGGGAAGGCCCTCATCCAGCAGTGGATTGAAACAAAGCGATTTCATTAACGTGTCCTGTATTGTGTAAGTTCACGCTTGATGGTATTTCGGAATGCATTACAGTACTGTATCTTCATAGACGTCTTCGAGAATCTATTTTCAACACAAACAGCTGCCCTGTCCTCCCCAATTAAACGTTACTAAATATGTAACGGGACTCAATGTTAACTCGATATGGGTCAATATGATGACATGTGTCATAACTGCATATCTGCTCCGCGTGGCTAATACAACCATCAATCTATCCATCCATTCATAGTGAGGTTCTGTTTGTGAGTTTAGGTCATGTGAAGGTGTGTAAGTGAAGTGCACCCGTCGAAATGCAGGAGCAAACGAGTGAGCACACGTATCACTTACCTCAAGAGATGGCACCGACGTTTCGCTGGCATTACAGCTAGCATCATCAGGGTTTCCTCCGGGCTTTCCGGTTTCCTCCCACAACAAAAAAAATACTAATTAATTAATCAAATGACCAATAACATCCTAATACATAGGAAGCAGTGTGTGGCAATTTGGCGCCGGCAAACAGCCTGGCTGCCTCCTCGGCCTCTATGCGGCCTCCGAATCGTTCTCTCGTCGAATGAGTACTTTCGACAGTGAATGAATATGTGCGCGTTGTAAATTTTAAATTATAATTATTATTAACCAGCGCCGTGGCCGCATCCCACGTGTAACACGAGTGCGTTGATGTTGTTGCCATGCGCTTCTCTCCACAGCCTTGTGCAGCGCTTTGCGACCCTTGGGTAAAAGGCGCTCTATAAATGCTGCTATTATTATTATTAAAGTGGGCATGGGCGCGTGCCCCGCCAACGAATTCATTAGAAGAACCTCGCGAGGGAGTTGCCCGGAATCACCAGCAACAACAAAGCGAAACTCCCAAACGTCCATCAGCCCTCTGGATTTTTAATAAAGAGGCCTCGCATCTCCCCGCGTCACGACACGGGCCCGGCTCACTCCCTCTCCCACGTGTCTCCGGGCAGCTGAAGTGACCCAGGGATTAATTTCCTAAACGATATTTTCCGGAACTCCCTCCCAATAACTCCCACCCCACACACCCCCGCTCCCCGCAAACATTTTTTTTAGACGGGGACAACTTTCGCTGAGGCGGCACGTTGGCGCGGTGACTAGCGCTGCCGCCTCACAGCAAGAAGGCTCCCGGGTTCGAATCCCGGCTCGGGGGCCTTTCTGTGTGGAGTTTGCATGTTCTGCCCGTGTCCGCGTGGGGGTTTTCGCCGGGCTCTCCGGTTTCCTCCCAGGTCGTTGGATTCGTTGTCCCCATGGCGCTAACCACTGGCCCACCGCTCCGCTCCCCGTGTTAATGTTTTGCCTGTACGAGGCGATAACACAGAGGCAGTCTCACAATGCTGGCTTTGCGCTGTCCTGATTATGCAAATGATAAAAAAAAAAGGCAACGGTCCCCCGTTAAGCCTTTAACATACTTTTGAGGAAAGTGTTATTAGCGAGCACCTGTTTAATCCGTTACGGCAAACGCTGGAGTGGGTGGCCAGCACCACGCCAACACACTGACACACTTATAACATTACTTACAGACTCTAGGGTGTACGTGCAGTTTGCGAGCACCTGTTAAGTCGGAGATGGCAACCCCTGGGGTGGTGTGGCCAGAACCACACCCGACCGTCTTTGTCTCCCCTGTACCGATGTTTACACACTGCACCAGGTTGGATACTTATTTAAGGCTACGCTGACCTCAAGGTCGTTGTTTAACATATTGTACTGGATAGGATACACATTTACGGCTGAGTTGACCTAGGGGAGACCCAGAACACGTTAAGATATCCCGTGCTGATAATGATGCTGTACAAGGCCACGCATCGTGCTAACCACCGTGCCCTTTAAACTTCTCGACAAACGTGGACACTAGAGCGGTCAATTGCTGGAGAGAATGCGCTCCAACCTTACGCCAGGCCGTCCTCGTGTTAACGTTACGATTATAATAACACCACTAGTTCACAGCCAACTCTCGATCCACTGCTGGATGAACGCCGTACGTGTCGGTGGTGACGTTTGCTGGATCGTACGCTGACCAGTGCGGGTTAGTGAAGCGGAGGGCAGAACCAATTCACACATCTCTCGCCACTGATGTTAGCCGTGGCGATGGGACGTTAGTTCCATCACCAGGGCACCGGGAGTAATTTAGTCCGCAGGCCGATTCACTTATGCAGCAGCATGTCTTTGGACCGTGGGAGAAAACCGGAGTGCCCGGCGAAAACCCACGCGGACACGGAGAGAACGTGCAAACTCCACGCAGAAAGGCACCCGAGCCGGGATACGAACCCGGGTACTTCTTGCTGCGAGGCGGCAGCGCAACTGTGCGTGCACCCCAGGTTAAGAACCCACTGGTTTAAAGTTACAGAGACCACTCCGTTATAACTTATGTGAAGCAGCAGCAGTTGCATTCGAGTAGCGGTTACAGGGCTCACCGTGACACGTGTCACCACTCTCCGTTCCACGTGACTGCGGGTTTCTCACAGAAGTTGGACTATTACCGTATTCTCCGGATTTACGAGACGCTCCGGAAAGTAAGACGCACCCCGAACTCGTGCCCCGGTGTCAATCATCATCATCATCGTCATCATTGTGTCAAAATGTTTGGACAAATCCGGTCACAAACATCTATCGGGATTAGAACGCGCACCAGAAACGTGCAGGGGTGGGTACAACAGCGCGTCTTATATTCCAGAGAATACGGTATACGGCGAGGCTGATGTTTCAACAAAGCATATTGCACACACAGACACAAAAAAAACAACAAAGACCTCCCCGTGTAGCTGTTTGCAAACTGTTGGGGCAAGTGCTGTTAGCGAGCACCTATGAAGTTCCAGACGGCGAACACGCCCGGCCGCCTTTATTTCTCCAACGCTGACTTGTTGTATTTTTTTTTGCACACAGCGCTAGGTACTTCTTTTACGGCTGAGTCGACTTAGGGGAGGTGCAGGAACGGTTATAACATTGCGCGCCATTAATGTTAGAGAGTTAGCCGGGAATCGAACTCGGGGTCGGAGCATAGTGCGTAAACCATTGCGCCACCGCTACTAGGGGCAAGTGCCGTTAGCGAGCACCTATGAAGGTCGACACGGACACAGAGACACAGACACTCGAAGGCACATAGACACTGAGACAAACAACAACCGCCGTTCGTCACTTAGTGGCCGGGACGTCACCACGGCACCTGTGCCAGGATAGGTACACTTTGAGTCCACGTGAAGTTTCGAAGGCTCGCTGACAGGTCAAGGGACAGACCTAGGTATTATGGGTTGACTGAATTGACTGGCAGGCATTGAACTTGTGCTCCACACTGCGCCAACTCGCTTCGTTTTATCCGCCCGGTGCCTCGTTTATTGTTGGAGGGCGACTGCCTTAAACTCTGAAGTCAGTTTTTTATTTAAGCTGCAAGGAACCGCTCAGCTACGTAGCTCATTTTAACAGATGTCCAACGGGGAAGGATAAAACCCCAGTCTATTGCAGGGGACAAGGGGAAATGTACTCGGTAGGCCAATTAAAACCTTGGGCACAGAAATCGGAGTGCCCGGCGAAAACCCCACGTGGACACAAGGAGAATATGCAAACTCCGCACAGAAAATTACCCGAGGCGGATATCGATCCCAGGATTTATTGCTGTGAGGCGGCAGCGCTACTCACTGCGTCACCGTGCCGCCCTGTAGGGACCTTGACGAGCCTCCTACACACAGAGGCCGATTGTGACACCTCGGGTACCAGTCACCGGCAAGTCCGATTAGCTCCACGTCCTTGTGTCGCACCAGCCCACCTCTTCTCTAACCCGAGCCGCGCCCGTTTAGCCCCCTCTATCCGGCCAGACGCACTCACACACAAAGACAAAGGTCCCCCGTATAGCCTTAACCGCCCGACCGCCTTTGTCTCCCTAATGGCAATGAATGCGCAGCGCATCAGGTATTCATTTGAGGCTGAATCGACCTGAGGGATGGCCCAGCACCAGTTCCAGATATTCATCGCTGACCTTGACCGTGAGCGGAAATCGAACTCGGGCTCATAGCCCGGTTCTCTAACCACTGCGCCACCACTCCCACGCGTCAAAAGACAAAGATCCCCCATGGTAGCCTTAACAGACTATCAGGTCAACTGCCGTTCGCGAGCACCTATGAAGGCCGACACGGCACACGAGGGGGTGGGTGACCAGCACCACGCCCGGCCGCCTTTGTCTCCCTAGTGGCAACAATTACACACCGCACCAGGGACTAATTTGAGGCTGTCAGCCTAGGAGAGACCCAGAACCGGTTCGGAAACTCGTCACTGGTGTTGACCGTGAGCGGGACTCGAACCTGGGCTTCCAGGTAGGTTAGTAACCCCGCGCGCAGACCATTGACCTACCAGCACTCCCACGCGTCTCCACACAGAGAGGGAGACAGACAGACACACACGCAGAGCGGGTGGCAGAGCAACGGGGTGAAGTCTTAACCGCGCCCCAGGCCACGGACGTCACTCTCCCCGCACCACTTAAAGGGGCCACCGCAGTCGCCAACAGAACGCAAGCGAGAGCGCTGATTGATGAGCGAACAGCACGATCTGAGGAAGCTGTTCACAGCCACCCATCGGAACTTTCAGAACGAGCGCCGCACCAAGGGGATCGAACATTTATTTACAGCCGGCAACTGATTACCGGCCCGGGGCTCTCTCTCTTAAGGTTGAGATTTCAGGTCAAGCAACTCGGTTTTCCGAACGACTCCACTACACGAGAAGGCGCTCGCCGTGCGGTGTCGTTTGTGAATAGCGGCTGAAGGTAAGACTCATCCACCCCATTGCTCTACTTGCACACACACAGACCCCCCCCCCCCCGCCTTGTCAATCCACTGCTGGATGGATGCCTCCCCGCGTCGTGTCGATTATTAGGAGGGCTGGGTGGGGAGGGGGTTTGGCCATACCTCACCACGCGGGCCAACGCGGGTTAAAGTTGTCGGCAACTCAGCTCGCCGGGTTGATAGCGCACTCAGCTAACCACCGCTCTACCTTTCCCCCCTGGTTAGTCATTAAGTATTTGTATTTAACCGGCTGGTTATATTTTAGACCCACGAGGGTCCAGACTCCGTGTGATGGTGGAACACGGGCCAGGCAGCGAGACGGCAATGAGTAATGGTCTCGGAGGAAGCTGTGGAGAGGCCGATTGAAATACCCCACGTAGACACGAGATTCGAAGCACAAATATATCCGAATGACTCCGTGAAGTTAGATTCCAAGGAGGGGGGGAGCGGTGGCTCAGCGGTTAGCGCAGTGCGCTAATGAACCCGTCCACCCCCGTTCGATTCCTGGCCAGGTTAGGATTTTAATTAGCAAGTCGAGCGCCTTGTATCAGTGATGATCCGGTATGATGTCTCGCGATTGAATATATACACTGTATATTGAACTGACGTTTCGGGTGATGACCCTTTGCCAGAGCTGATGGACAGAGGCGAACATATTGTGACTTAGTTTAAGACGGGATTTTACAATGCGGTGCCTTGAAATTAATGTATCTATTTTTTGTTACATACAGTATATCCTTATCTGTATGCATATTTTTTAAAAGCCGCACCATATCTGTTTAAAGTTTTTGTAACTTAATTTTGGAATTCTACTCTGATATGTCTAATAATAATATGCCAGAGTGAACGTACACTATAAGGATGGTTTAAATGTAACCAACATTGATAAATGTTCGTGCAATATTTCTGATTTGGTGAACGTTGTTTTTGCGTCGATTTTTATTTGTTTGATTCCTCTATTCTATTTATTTTTCGTTTTTCAATCTGGTGACGTTAGTCGCTCAGGCAAGTGCGACTCTATCCCGGTCGCTAGAGTTCCGTCCTGATTAAACCAGATCAAAATTAGTAATTGTTCAAATTTATTGGAGCCGCAGTATACATAAGAACACTTTAGGTAAATGAGCAGATATTCGCTGATATTAAATGTAGCAAGCAAATCAAAGTACAATAAATAAACACAATTTAGAACGCGCACATGTTCATTCAATTTCGAAGGTACTCGTTCAAGACGCGCGAGGCAACCTGCAGAGGGGGGTCAAGCCACGTTGTTAGCCGGCGTCAACCTGACAGACACTCCGTCCTGTAGTTTATGATGTTATCGGTTAATTAATTAACGAGCGCTTTTTTTATTGTGGGAGGAAAGCGGAGAAACCGGAGGAAACCCACGCCTAACAGGGGGAGAGAACACACAAACTCCACATATATAGGCGCCTGAGGTGGGACTCGAACCGCCTAGGGCAGGACTTTCTGTTAACTTATAAACACGTGTGTTGAAAAGTAGGTCAGTTAAAGACAGTATCATATACGGAACGTGTTATATAATTGTCCGACATTTCAGATAGTCGCCAGATGTAAGCAATTGCAGGATTGGGGTCGGAGCATAGTGCAAGGCGCTATATAAAATGCTATTATTATTATTATTATCATCACCAAGTGCTACCGGCATAAACAGCGTGAAGGGCATTGAGAGCGTAAAGAGCGTAAAGAGCAGTTTCATTCGCAGAGAGCGGTTATGAACAACTCTGAGTCATATGTAACGCCTCTGTTGCCGGCTGTGTGAAGGCACAAGCTGAAAATACTCTGCTAGCGGTATCACACATCCTGCCTATGAATAAAATGTATCAACAACTAATATAAAGTACTGGACTGCCGCCTGTCAATCCACCGCTGGATGAAGGCCCACCCGTACGTGGGGGTTGTTTGCGCGACACGGCTATCGCAAAACGTCGCGAGGGAGACAGCCAGAGCGCTCAACACGGCTATCACGAAAGAACAGGCTTCGAAGAGCAACCGTCAATCCTGTTGTTTCCAACACTTTGATTGCGTTTGATTCCGTCTCAATGTAAATGTTCATTCCACTGCCCCAGCTCAACCGCCGTGTCGCCGTGTCGCCGTTTCGTCTCTTCCTCGCTCCCTCGTGACTCCGCGACTCTCGAGCGCGTCGCATCTCAACCGCGAGCATCATGGGCGACTGGAGCTTCCTGGGGAGGCTCTTGGAGAACGCGCAGACACACTCCACCGTGGTCGGAAAGGTCAGTCGCCCCAAACCCGCGCACACACACACTCCACCACGTCCAACACGCGGGGGAGGGAGCGGTGGCGCGGCGGTTAGCGCGTCGAGCTACGAGCCCGGCCATCCGAGTTCGATTCCCGCTCACGACCAGGGGTGTTACTCCCGCGCGGGAACGCACGGGGACGCCGTGTTCCCCGCAGTGAGAATCCTTAATACGTGCACTTGCCCCAACAGTCTGTTAAGGCTATACGGGGGGGGGGTCTTTGTCTTTGGGTGCCGTCGGTGACTGGATACGGCTCAAAGGCATTCGCAACACTGTGTGTTAATATTTGGCGAAGAAACACCCGCAATATTTTTAGATGCGCCCAAGAGACACCCAACACATTGTTTGTAAAGTTACGGTCAAGACACCTCCAACGTTGCTGATTTCACTAAGAGGCACCAACACATGTTTTCGCGGGGCACTCCGGTTTCCTCCCACAGTCTAAAGACATGCTGCTGCATAGGTTAATTAGCCTAGGGACTAATTTACCCCCGGTTCCTTGTGATGGACTGGCGTCCCATCCTGGGTGTAGCCCCGCCTTGCGCCCTGCGTCTGCCGGGATGGGCTCCGGCTCACCGCGACCCTGTACATGATTAAGCGGTTTCTGACAACGGATGTTATGGATGGCCCCAACCACAATTATTTGATATGGCTGAGAGAGACGCACCAAGCACCGTTAGGAAATCCCGTTACGTTAGAAGTCCACGTGTTTGTCTCTTTAACAAGGCGGCATTAACGATGATTACGAGGGGGCCCTTTAAACGCACAGTAAGCAAAGTGCTGAGTCAGTCGCCGGTCATTGCGTACATTTAAACATGTTGTTGTAATTATAGTGCCGCGTAACTCCCGTTATCCGCAACGTGGTGAAGTGGGGCCGAATTGCGATCATCCCGTTGCTAGTCTCGCCAATAACCACCGGGGTTAGGTCGCTCGGCAGGACACCCCCTAAAGTTCCACAGAGCGGCTGTGGGGATGCTGTGGGGATGCTGTGGGGGTCCCTGTTGGGGTCTTAGATCGACCGGGAGGGGTGGGTGGTTGGTGGTTATAGTGATGAGAAGAGTGGGGAGCGGTGGGGTAGCGGTTAGCGCGCTCCTCTGCGATCCCGGCCACCCGAGTTCATATCCCGCTCACGGACAAACACCAGTGACTATTTTGTGAACCGGTTCTTACCCTCCCCTACGTCGACTCAGCCTCAAATGAGTAGCTGGTGCGGTGTGTAAACATCGCCACTATGGAGTAAAAAGCGACCGTGATGCTAGCCACCCAGCCCCTCGTGTGCCGTGCTGGCCTTCATAGTAACTACTGGCCGGGATGAGTGGCTGTCTCTTGGCCGTACGTAAAAATATTGCGGGTGTTTCGTACACAAACTGGTTAACAGCACTTGACACTACTGTCTATTACGACTACACAGGGGATGTGTTGTGTCTTTGGTGAGAGAATAGATGGGGGATTCGTGGTCGTGGCGGTGGTAGTGATTGTAGTGTTAGTGGCGCCAGGAGCGAGTATCGATCACAGTAAAAGCTCCTTGCTTTCTGAAGAAGGAACAATTCCACTGCAATACATATTTATAGCTGGCCTAATTTTATGCCAATTCCACGCGCGGTGCGTGGTCACATGAGCGCTGCATTTTTGTGGGTGGCAGTGGTTCTACAACAATATAGGGGCTGTGTAAGGAATGCGATTAGAGTGGCTGACGAGGGCCCTGCTCTCTAGATTGTGTCTACAAACAGCCTGCTTTGCGTCAGCTTACAGCGACCGACGTTGACCAGTGTGGTGAGGTATGGTTCAACAAAATCCGTTTGACCAAGCGACCGACACAGATGGCATGGGAGATGTTTTCATCCAACAGTGGATGGTTGCTCTTCAGAGCTGTTCTTTCGGGAGAGCCGTGTCGAGCGGTCTCCATATCTCCCTTGCGACGACGTTGGAGGCGAGATCGCTCGACACGGCTATCCCAGAGGAACGGCTCTGAAGAGCAACCACTATAATAATTAATAATTTTACATTCGACGAGAGAACGACTCAGAGGCGCGAGGAAAGTGCAGAGAGGCGGAGGAGGCAGCCAGGCAGGTTTGCCGGCGCGAACCTATTGCCACACACTGCTTCCTATATATTATGATGTTATCGGCCAACTAATTATTGAGTGTTTTTGTTTTTAGTTGGATAGCATTGCATAGCATCGGTCACGAGAGCCTTCGCGTCTCAAGACTACTGATGCGGCTAAATGCTGTCGTACCAGGATGTTGGCTCTCCTCCTAGCTGCGCCTTCATGGGAACATTTATTCCTTCCTCTGGCTTGGACTGTTGGTGCGGGTCAGTGGTGCAGTGCCGAGATGTTGGATCTCTCTCTCTCTCTTCCGATCTGCGTCTGCTCGGGAACATCTGTTCCTTCTTGCTTGTTGTAGAATTATTATTTTAAACAACAATTCCTGTTGTCTTTATGTGCTATATCCTATAATTTATCGCTATTGCTTGACTCTCACTTAATCTGTCTTGATGTTATTGACATGCCGTTCTCTCCACAGCCTTGTGCAGCGCTTTGTGA
>JAZEWU010000042.1:3376461-3396520 GCA_036362915.1 Geotria australis
TCTTCATCTTCCGCATACTGGTGCTGGGCGCCGCGGCCGAGAGCGTGTGGGGCGACGAGCAGGCGGGCTTCCGGTGCAACACGCAGCAGCCCGGCTGCGAGAACGTCTGCTACGACGAGGCGTTCCCCATTTCGCACATCCGCTTCTGGGTGCTGCAGATCATCTTCGTGTCGACGCCGGCGCTGGTCTACCTGGGCCACGTGCTGCACATCATGCGCATGGAGACGCGCCGGAAAGAGGAGCTCGAGGAGTGGCGGAAGCATCACCCGGACGATGACGAGGAAGACTGCAAGGCGTTCCTCGACGGAAAGGGCGGCAAGAGCGGTCCGCCCAAGATCAAGAAGACCTACGTGAACGAGCACGGCAAGGTGTCCATCAAGGGCGCGCTGCTCCGCACCTACGTGCTCAGCATCTTCAGCAGGACCATCTTCGAGGTGGGCTTCATCGTGGGGCAGTACTTCCTCTACGGCTTCAGCCTGGGGCCGCTCTACCGCTGCAGCCGGAGCCCGTGCCCCAACGTGGTGGACTGCTTCATCTCGCGTCCCACCGAGAAGACCATCTTCATCCTCTTCATGCTGGTGGTGGCCTGCCTGTCGCTGCTGCTCAACCTCCTGGAGATGTACCACCTGGGCTGGAAGAAGATCCGCAAGGGGCTCGGCAAGCGCTACGAGAAGATGAGCCAGCAGCAGCTGCAGCAGCAGCAGTCGGTGGTGAAACACCACCCGCCGTCGCTCGACCAGCACTCGGTGAAGACCTCCTCGCAGCCCATCTCCTACACCTACTACCAGTCGCCCGTGGACGAGCGCAACTACGCGCCGCCGAGCTTCCAGACGGCGACGCGAGACCCCCCACCGGGAGGACGCGCCGCTCAGGGCGCCGCGGAGCAGAACCTGGTGAACTGGGAGCACGAGAACAGGCGCGCGGCGCAGGCCAACTGCAGCGACGCCAGGCTCGAGCTGCTGCCCGCGGTCGGTCGCAGCCTCATGATGCACACGCCGCCCCTGCGCGGCTCGCCTCCTCCGCCCACGTCGCCCCTGCTGCAGCCTTGCGCCACCTCGTCCCCCGCCCGCTACCCTCCGTCGCCCGGCTCCCTGGCTGCGGCGCTGGAGGACGAGGCGAGCGTTCTGACCGCCACCGTGCAACTTCACAACCCGCCTCTTCTCACCGGCGGCGGCGGCGGAGAGCACGAGAGCGATTTGAGGAGGTTGAGCAGGGCGAGCAGCAGGGCCCGCACGGATGATCTGCAGGTGTAGGGCCTCCGCGGCCTGTGCTGTCTCGCGGCGTCACCCGCTAGTCTCGCCTGTTGCCGTCGAGTGAACGTTTGTTGGGGTTTTTTTTTTTATCGCGATGGGATTCTATATCGTCTGAATTTAATTGTAGGGCGGTGCGGTGAGAGGCACTGCTGCCTCACGGCGAGAAGTTCCCTGGGTTTGATTCCCAGCAATGGTGCCTTTGTTCGTGGAGTTTGTACGTTCTCGCCGTGGGTTTTCATCGGGTGCTACGGTTTCCTCTCACAATCCAACGACATGCTGCGCTAGGTTAATCGTCCTGACTAAATTGCCACCGGTGCCCTGAGATGTTGTAACTTGCTTACCGCTCCCCGCTGCACAGCTATTGAAAAATATCTATCTAGCTCAATGGTTCCTTCCAGCTTAACTAAAAACAGACTGACAATGTTATTCGAGGTGGGACCCCCCTCCCATTTCTCAATCAGTGAAAATTGTTTCTTAATTTGAGAACTTTCGTCCAGAATATGTGAGATTTATTGACCCAGATTTAAGGGCTGCATTGGCAGTAACACCGAAGGCAGACACAAATATACCCGACTGTTTCGGGAAAAGTGAACCCTTCGTAAACTCGGGCCAGAAATCGACTGGCTCACAGTTAGAGATGGCGCGTTCACGTTACAGGTTGACTTATGCACAGCTTTCGAATTGACTCATGTAGATATTTTAAATCGACGTACGTAGACTGAGAATATGAGATCCCTTCGAGAGTAAAACCTGGATGATTAATGTGGCGTTTACTAAACATCGTATCAAGTAGTGACCTTCACTCCTCAATCGCACCGTCTCTGACCACATTCATTCGCGTGGACAGATTTACAACTCGATTGCTGGCAATTCACGGACAGCCTAACAATCAATCCCTCGTTTCCACAATTGCTGTCAACGCCCTCTGTGTATGTCAGACACGACAGGGACCGATAAACTTCGATGTCTGATAAGCTTGGAGTCATGAGGTCACTGGGCGAAAACCCAACAGCTCCTTCACGGCGTGTTGACGCTCAGTTGGCACCGAGCGCGGTCTTCCCCAAGGCGTAGCCTCTATCAGATACCGTATTCTGTGGATTATAAAGACCTGCTGCAAACTAAGAAGCACTCTGGCCCCCCTCCACCAAACGCTTTCTGAGGCGTCAATAACGTTAGTGGACAAATCTGGTCTCACACGTACACACGCCGGATTATAAGACGCACCCGCCAACCCCACCTTCCCAAAACGTCCATCCATTCATTTTCAGAAACCGCTTAATCCTGCACAGGGTCGCGGTGAGCCGGAGCCCACCCCGGCAGACACAGGGCGCAAGGCGGGGGGAACACCGAGGATGGGACGCCAGTCCATCCCAGGGCGCCTGGGGAAATGTACTCAGTACGCCAATTAACCTGGCAGCATATAATTGGACCGTGGGAGGAAACCGGAGTGCCCGGCGAAAACCCACGCGGACACGGGGACAACATGCAAACTCCGCACAGAAAGGCCCCTGAGCCGGGATACGAACCCGGCTTCCTAAAACGTTTGCTTTAAAATAGAGGCGGGGGAGGGGAGGGGGTAGTGCGTCTTATGATCTACAGAATTCGGTAATACCCGACCGTCAGGTAGAACGCGTTTTCAACCAGAAGCGGTAAAGATAGCGAATTAGAGGCGCTAAGCGATGGGGTTATCAGTCTCGACTGGTGGACCACGTAGGATTACAATAAATATATGGGTACGATCAAAAAAAGGATTGGAGTACCTTGCACTCTAGTGTTAGTGCCTTACGCCGATAATCCCTACACCAAGCCAGCCCAGAGGCATCGCAGATAATATCGAGATAGAGATGAAGCTCCGCGTGTATTGTCAAAGTGTATGTACGGTATATATATAGACGCACACGTATCTCGGTTGACAATCGTTACCGATATGCATATTAGACTGGCTGTTTGCATCACAGCGAGGACTAATTGATAAAGGGATGCACAGTGTAATGCGTGTGTGTAATCATGCGCGTGTGTGTCATGACGTAGCGGGTCGAGCACTGCACCGTGATTTCCCACACCCCCGGTTTGATACCTGACCATGGTGAACATTAGTGGTACATGGTAATCTAATCGTGGTTTTGGTGTCCCAAAGGTTAACTCAGCCTTAAATGAGTACCCGTATCCAAAGTTTAGATTTTTTATACGTTTAGAGACAAAGGCGGCCAGGCGTGTGCGGTGTTTCTGCCACATCACCACCCTTCGTTATGTGCCATGCCGGCATTGATAGGTGCTCGCGAACAGCACTTGCCCTTACAGCCTTATGTCAGGCTAACGAGAGGCATTTGCTGTGTATATGTGTGTGTGTAAAACTACAATTGAGCGAGTTGGCACGGTTAGGGAGCACAGATGGTGCCCCGGCCAGTTATCTGTCAGAACATGGCACGCGATTCTGTCCCGTGACCTCCTGTCAGCGAGCCTTCGACACTCTGCATGGCCTCAAGGTGCACCTGGCCTGGCACAGGCGCCGTGGTGACGTCGCCGCCACTTAGTGGCGAACGGCGGTTGTTGTTGTGTACAAATAGGCCATGAATGCAGCCTTAGTCCCTACGTGTTACGGGCTAAACTTCAGGAATGTTATAGACACTATATATTTGTAAAAGCCGTAACGACTAATTTAAGATGTAAAGTAATTAAGAATACAAATGTACTGATTTAGGTTTTCACGGCTCGATGTATGAGAATTGCTCTCCAAAGCTGCTTTTTCGGGATAGCCGTGTCCTTCGCATTTCCGAAACGTCTGACGATCCCTCCAACGTGGTAGGCGAAGGAGAGAGAAGGAACACCCGAAATGCGTATCCCGAAACAACAGCTATGGATATCAATTCTAATACTAATGTAAAGTACCATCGTTAAGGAATGTTTAACCCTGCTCACCTTGCATACCCAGCGGCGACCACACGTACAAGCAAGTAGGTTGTCAGTCCTATCACCGTGGACTGAGAGTTCGCCTCCGGTGTCAGTCGGGGTTTCCACAGCGCTCCAAGTTTTTTTCCTTCCGCCTATTTGCAAAAAAAATAAATCTTTAAAGTAACTGGGAGAAACATCCCAAAGCGACAGCAGTAAAATAATGTTGGCACTAAGTTGATACTCTTCTGGGTCATGACGTAATATCCTTGAGAGCCACTGCCATCATCGTCATTGTCATTATCATCATGGGGCCGTGATGCACAGTGTGTCCTCCAAATACTAGGAAAACAATCAGCAGTGGGGTTGTAAAGGGTATATGTATATACACGCGTGTTATTTCCATGCAGATCAAACGTTATCGACACGTTGTACGTCCTTTATAATGCTATTCAAACGTATTTTTGTAGTATTTAATAAAATGTGAGAATAATGTAGAAAATAAATCAATCAATATAGCAGAACTGTGGGGCGACAAGGTGGCGCAGTTAGTAGCGCTGCCGCCTTACAGCACGAAGGGTCCCCGGCTCGGGTGCCCTTCTGCGTGGCGTTTGCACGTTCCCCCCGTGTTCTGCGTGGGTTTCTGCCGGGTACTCCGGTTTCTTCCCACAGTCCAAAGACACGCTGCTGCTGCCGCCTAGGTTAATTGGCCTGCTGACTGAATCGCCTCAGGTCCCTTACGATGGACTTGGGTCCCATCCTGGGCTATCATAGCTCTTCCTTGAACCTTGTGTCTACCGAGATAGACTCCAGCTCACCGCGACCCTGTACGGGATTACACGGGGGCTGTTAACCTATGGAACAGCATGTCTTTGGACTGTGGGCACTCCGGTTTCCTCCCACAGTTCAAAGACATACTGCTACAGTAAAATAATGTTGGCACCCCCCTGCCCCGCCTAAGCCCCCTCCAAAAATCTCCGTTATATGCGGGATATTGTTGAGCTGCCCACGTTATTCCGAGGCCACTGCACAGTATAAAGTATACACAATGATGCGTTCTTAATGTCTTGCCAGATTTGTTGCAATTTCAAAGATGTTCTATCTATGCACGAATGCAATGCATTGTAAAGTCTTACGTCTAAAGGCGAAAACAGCACACGCGTTTGAACGTATGGGCAGACCAAGCACGCTATCTTAAAACATAAAGTTTGCACTGTTCTTCTAGGGTAGTATACCTAGTTTAATATGCACTAATCGCTTAATACTTGACGAGACCAATCGGGATAACCTATGCAATCTCGGACTGCGTATCGCCTTATCTCCTCTGGCTGGTGATTGAAGTTAACGTAAAAACATATTTGTTCGGTAAAGGCGCAGGCCTGCAATTGCTCGCTGACGCCACTGCTGGCGGGATGGGGTCTCCACGAGAGGGAGCTATAGGGAGCGCATCGTCGAGGGTATTTGGCCTAATCTTCCACACTGACCAGACGTCTTGGAAGAAGAGGGAGTAGCCGCACTTTCCCCTACCCGCACACGACCTGCCTGCCTGTCGACTAACTTTAATAGCGTGCCTTTTACAGAGGCAGAGCTCTCAGTGACACGGCTCTGCCGAAAGAATAGCTTTGAAGAGCAACCACCGTGCCTTGTATCGTTAGCGTGAAAGGCGCGATATAAAACGCTATTATTATTATTATTAGGAAATTCTTAACGTATAAGTGCCTCGTATTCATTACCCGCAGTGTGCCACTGCGCTTATCAACCAAACACTGTCGTGTTACCATCACTGCCTGGATTGACACCAAAATAAATCAGGGAAGAAGGCCTCTATGTATGTGTGTGTGGCCACATATACAACGAATATCATGGGTCGCTATTTTGATTATTTTATTTTTTACCAAGCTATCAACTCGACCTCAACACCAAATCGGGTGTCGGTTGCGATAAATAGCTCCCTCGCGTTTTGATTTGTCTTCTACCGCGTGTTGTTCGGCACCATTGTCCGACGTTTCGCGCCACGTGCCCTGGGAGATTCTTCAGAAACAAGCTGCACTGCTTCAGATCGTTCAGGCTGTTTGGTCTGACACGGGACTATGCGAGAAACGTCAAATCCTGCGGGTGTTCCGCAAGAGATTACTGGCGTTCCAACAGTGAAATCTCATGCAACAGTGAATATGTTATCCATAGTGCATATGTTGTGAATCGCCCAGCTACTGGTCAATAAAATTAAGATGTTAAATGTGTAGTTTGCATGCTATCCCCGTGGTGGGAGGGGAATCGTCGCGAAGGAGAGAGAAGGAACACTGGACACGGCAATCCCGAAAGAAAAGCTCTGGAAAGCAATCCTCGTGCGTTTAGATGATTTAGCTGCTTCTATAAGTTCCCACATGTGATGATATAAGCCACTTCGATGAACTATCGCGTGTGGCCGGGTCGCCTCTGTATAAACCTTATAATTCAGTGGGCTTTACCTGTTAAGTGAAACAGTTTAGTTTAGGGTACGGGCTGTCTTTTGAAAGGAGAAGAAAGTGTGAGACAATCTGCTTTGCTAGTTCATAGCTATTACTCGCTCGTGTGGTTTGTTTGACACTAACATCAATCGTTGCGATGCATTTGCAACCGAGTACTAATGTCAATCGGTGGCATTTATTTTTTGCCCGCCCCCCTTCCTATCGTTTTATTATAAAAAAAATAGACTCGATTTTATTTTATTTTTCGCCGCGTTTGTTGCAAGCCCCCGCGTGCGTTTGAACCGTTCGAGGCGCGTGTCGGATTTATCCAGTGCATTGCTAAGCGCTCCGGTTTGTGTCTTAACGTTAGCTTAACGTTGGCTTAGCTACTTTTGATGAAATCGTTTTTCATACAAAAAAAAAACACAATAAAAACACGAAACAATTTTCTAACAATTCCTGCTGTGGTCTGTGCTCGTAACGCTTCTTCTTGAGACGACTATTTTGTGGTAGCGTCCGACAGTGGCTGTTCTATGGATGGACTGTACGCCCCCAACCTGCCATAAGAATGTGGAATTTCCACAGGAGATAAGCATCACCTCAATGTACATTAGAACACATGTTCACTTTCACTTGTGTTTGTGCTTGGGCCATTGCTACACGAATGTGCTTATAAAACGTACAGGAACAACCCCATTGTCAATCCACTGCTGGATGCGGGCGTCCCTGCCGCCTTGCAGGCAGTAAGGGTCTTTTAACCATACTTCACGCTGCTAAGTGCAGGTTGCTTTAAAAAAGGGGAGCGGGGGGCGGCCCAGACCTGGTTCATAAATCCCTCAGCCACTCATATAAACCGTGGCTGGGAATCGAACTCAGGTGGCCGAGTTTGTAGTAGATTGCTCTAAAGACTGCTATCCTGCAAGAGCACCTCTCAACAGCACTTCCCTTCAACCCATTTACTGTTCAGCTCAGAAAACGCGAGGCTAGCAGCACTGAACGAACGTTCCGTTGGATGAGCTTAATCATCCAACCGGGCGGGCATTTAAACCCACTCAAGTTCACGGTGCGTGGAATGTTGTCACACATAGGCGGACTCTTTAGCCGGCGTCGTGTTATCTGCTCTGCCCCCCGCGGCCCGAGCTCGTTGCTCCACCTGGATTGGGGAATTTAGCGACGCGCTCTGTGCCATTGTCGCCGCCCACCCTGCTCCACGGAGTGACACGAGCGACCCCGGTGCTCTATTGCGCCACGGGGGTCGCGTGGCTGACACGAGCGCCGCTGATAACGCGGCGCCTGGCGGGACAGAGTTAAAGGGCCCCACACACGTAATCGTAGAGGCAAAGATCCCCCCCGTAAGCGCCCACACACACACACACGTAGAGATAAACACGCACGCACACAAATTTACACACGCATATAAAGACAAGGGACTGGCGTCCCATTATGGGTATAGGCCCTGCCTTGCGCCATGTGTTTTCCGGGATAGGCTGCGGCTCACCGCGACCCTATACAGGATTAAGCGGTTTACGAAAATAGATGGATGGATATAAAGACAAGGATCCGACCTAGAGCCGACGTAGACTGTCGGGGCAAGTGCTGTTAGCGGGCAAGGCCCACGAGGCGGGTGAGTGGTTAACACCACGCACCACAGAGGGTGGTGCGTGGTGTTGTATTCTTTGACCAGGTCAATGAACCGAAAGATTGTGAGGTCAATTCCCCTGCGCCTTTGCTTTTTCGAAACCCCCGAAACGAACTTTCTACGGCTCTCACTCGTATCTCGCTTAAACCAATGCTGCTGGATGTTTTGAACTTGTATAAACTCCAATGCGCACCTTAGACGTGGTGTGAAGGTTGCGGGTGATTACATTTTTAAGCAATGTTATGCTCCCCACCCTGCAATACAAATGCCATATGACTGTGCTCGACACAAACCTAACCCTGCATGCGCCCGAGTCACCGGTGCTAAGGCTCCACTCATCATCCTAATAGGTGATCAGTGCTCACGGGTAAAGGTCTTTCAGCTTGGCTTCGAAGTGTTTGGTAGAATTCGCAGGCAATACCAAGTACTACCTGACAGGGATCGCGACGTGAACGCTTCTACCAGAAGCTAGCCATCGTGCTTCGAAGAATCGCAAAGAAGAAGACGGGTAAAGGTGCAGCCCTGCAATGTCTTGGTCTCGCCACTGGTGGCAGAAGGGTCTCTACTATAATAATAATATACTTTTGTAACGCGGGCATATTCTCCGATGTCCAGAAGCTGACCATCGTGCTTTGAAGAATCGTAAAGAAGAAGATTCTCCGGGCGGATTGCACTCGTTGATTCGGAGGCGCGGAGCCTTGCTCAGTAGCAGGGCTCTAGAGATTTGTTCTAGAGCAGGGTTTCTCAACCTATCGCACAACCTCAAGGCCCACTTGCACCACTTGGGCCTGGTCTCCACGGACCACTAGGTAACGCTCGCGGCCAACTAATGGGTCGCGACCCATCGGTTGGGAACGGCGGCTCTAGACGACATTTGGCCGACTCTTGCATTCTGGACAGACGTCTTTGGAAGAGGTGGGAATGCCCACACTTTACCCCACAACACGCCACCTACCAATTGACATACGTCTAACAATCTAATACCGCTGGCTGGGCAAGGCGTGGTGGAATTAATGAAATGTGCGCCACTGTTTCACTTGCCGTGCCGGGAGATCGGATAGAACCGGTGACCTCTGCAGTGCAGTGAGTTAACCATTACATCACCCCACAAAATCTCAACCTTCACATGAGGTATTTCCACCAATTACCTATCTGCGCCCTTTGTACATAAGCTCAAAGCGCTGGACAACTTTACGATGTCGAAAAGGTGAGATAGATAGATATTTGTTTATTATTATGGGCAGAAAAATACCCAGTGAGCTTGAAAGCTCTTTACGGGTCTCCTGCGACGCAACAAACGTGCAGCATGCAGACGTTGATGGCATTAGGCATATGCAGGGCATTCCAAAGCTTATGAAGTATTTACAGAAACGCTAATTAAAAAGGAATTGGGTTCGTCACCCAAATGGCAGGGCCCAGGAATCACTTGTAACAAGAGCCCTGATAATCAGTGAGGCGTTGTTGGGTAAATTCACTGCTGCATAGGTTAATTGGCCTGCGGACTAAATTGCCCACGGTGCCCTATGATGGACTGGCGTCCCATCGTGGGTGTAGCCCTGCCTTGGGCCCTGTGTCTGCCGGGATAGGCTCCGGCTCACCACGACCCTGACAGGGGTCGCGACGTGAACGCTTCTACCTTGACCCCCAATCATTCATCTATACATGACGCGGCGGTCGGGGTGTCATTCCTATCGGCTGGTCGAGTAAAGTGACAGCTCTCACTTTTGCACTGGAACCATCAATCCTCTTGAGCACTCTTCCACATTTATCCTGACGTCAGACGAACGTTGCTACATGTTCGGAACAAGATCTCCCGCAGGGCGGGCGGTCTGCTAGTTTTAAGCAACGACTTATCCACCCATCCCCCGACCGTTGTGCAACCAAAGGGTAGATAGGGCAAGTGTTTGGGGCTGACTGGGTGGATGGGGGTTCACTGGCGTTATTGCGCGTATCAGCTGTATTTTATCATTTGCGCATTTAAACTTTAACTAGACCGGTTGATCGTTGTTTTACAGACGCAAGCATTCCATCTGCATGCTGTCAGGTCGTACACAACGTGCATTGCGTGCCACTCGCATGCAACGCGGTACGGCTACGCAGTGAGTAGCTATGTCACGACAACAAGTCCCGAGTTCAATTCCCGGCTCGGGTGCATTTTTTGTATTGAGTTTGCATGTTCTCCCCGTGACCGCGTGGGTTTTCGCCGGGCACTCCGGTTTCCTCCTACAGATCAAAGACATGCTGCCTAGGTTAAATTGCCCCTGGTGCCCTCAGATGTTTTAACTTGCTTACCCCCTCCCCGTTGGACAACTATTAATAAGAGCTAAATAGTTCAACGGTTCCATCCAGCTGAAATAACAGCCGAGTGAGAGTGAGTTTGCAAATCGTGACGTCTGTTTATAATGACGTGTCACGATGAGTGGACTGATACCGCCGGCGCATGCCTCAAAGGTGAACATGCCTAATAGACAGACGATTATATATTTGGTAACAGAGCCTAATAAAACTAGTAACCCACCAAGCATCGACTCAGAACCGTGATAAGAATGAAACGCATTTAAAGTGTTGGAAACTGTCTGTGTGTAAAGCCGATGCCTAAGCACGGATTTCACGATGCCAAGCAACTCCATGCCTGCAGGAACATCTTTACTCGGCTCGGTTTCCCAATTACGACTTCATTATTACGACTCTAATTGCATCAAAATATATATATATAATTGAGATTCTTTTTTATATGTACATATGTATGTATAGGCGCACTGAGAGGGCCGGGTTTTCTCCAGGTGCTCCAGTTCCCTCTTATATATCTAAAGCCCCCATTAATTGGCTGAAAACCTCTTAATACACAGAGGACAGCAGAGCTCGGGCAATAGTTGGTAGCGCTGGATTGCCGCTTGGCTGTTGCCTTCTTGCTTGTCTGTGGTTCGTACTTTCAACGCTTAGTCGTCCCCTCTCAGTCTCTCTCGTGGACAGTGAGTTAATGAATACTGTGCCAAACTGTGTTAAAAAAGGAAAACGTTATTTATTGATGTAGGTTTTCACGGTTGGATCTATGAGGATCGCTCTTAAGAGCGGATCTTTCCGGATAGCATCATCAGGAGTCTGACTCAAAGCCTGATTATACCTCCAACATTGGTGGCGCAAACATGTTAATTTATATTCATGATGGTTGCTCTTCAGAGCTGTTCTGTTGGGAGGCAAAACGTCGCGAGGGAGAGAGGGAGAACGCTTGACGCGACTGTCCCGACGGAACAGCTCTGAAGAGCAACCATCACGAATCGAGCCGTGAAAACCGACACCAGTACAAAATAGCATATTGCAATGATCTCACGACAGAGGATGAGGTCTCGGGAATGCTTGCGGTGTCTTTGCGAGCGGCACTGCCAATCCGAGTTCGCTTAAAGCCCCGAGTAATTGGCGGTTGTGCCAGCACGCAGGTATGTGTACAGGTGTCCGCGGGCAAGTCGACACACGAAGGTGGTCGAGTTGCACTTCCTCAGACCAGCCCGTGTCTTCTTGAACCAATTTATACCGTTGAGCTATGAAGCTGTTTTAACAGTTGTCCAGCAGGGAAGTTGTACGCAAGTTACAACATCTCGGGGCACTCGGAGCAATTTAGTCAGGACAATTAACCTAGGCTTTGGACTGTGGGAGGAAACCAAAGTACCCGGCGAGAATTCACCCGGACACGGGGAGAACGTGTAAAACTCCACACAGAAAGGTACCCGAGTCGGGAATCGAACCCAGGGTCCTTTTTGCTGTGATGTAGCAGCCGCTACTCACTGCGCCACCGTGCCGCCCAAAATACCTTGCCTCTCGAAGGCGAGAAACGCCCATCACCTCCCGTGCAGTGGCACAGGTGTGGATAAAGGTGAGCCTTTTATAAAACTATGTTCACGTTTTCCCGATTAGCTGAGTAATCGAACCGCTAATCAGTAGATTGATTGGTTAGCTCCGCTCCAAAACTAGTCCAACCACTGTCTATAAATGACGAGAAACGTCGTCAGATGGCGCAAGGAGTGTGTGAAGGCTGAACACACGTGACATTAATAATACGCACGCATCCGCGCAGAAGGCGATTTCCAGACAGCCTGGAACGGTCGAATGTTTTATTTATTTTCATTCTAGAGTATTTAACGGCTTAACGCGTGGGCATTCGCAAGTATAACCTCATACGAAGATGTGCAACGCGAGAGTGGGGCAACCTTTGTTTTAATAAACACTCCGACTCAAATTGTCTTTAGGCTCTGACCAGCGCCACGGGGAAACGTGACAATTACACGCGAAGAGACCATAGCGACACAGTGGAAAACCAGCAGCGGTCAATCGCGGCAAAACGACAAACGCTGCGTGCCTTGCGCCGGACGCAAAAACACGATGCTTTGTGATAAATAAAATGGAAAGTTTAACGGTGTGCACGGACGCACGCTGACATACGCGTTGGATGTAATATAACAACCTGCCAAGCGTGGTGATGGCCCATCAAACCGCCATCCAGGCTCAAACCTGCTTAGCTTCCCAGATCTCAGTGCAATGTAGGCAAGTCAATTAACCAATGCAGCAGCATGTCTTTGGACTGTGGGATGAAATCGGAGTGCCCGGCGAAAACCCACGCGGGCAAACTCCACACAGAAAGGCACCTGAGTCAGGAATCGAACCCGGGAACCTTCTTGCTGTGAGGCGGCAGCGCTACTCGCCGCGCCACCACGCCGCCCGACAAGATCTGGCGCTTTTCCATTGACCCTTTACTGTACACAGAAGGAAAATAAATTCCGTACATAGCATCTCGGATTGTTTTTTTTTCATGTGGTTGCATCAGCAGCCTTTTGTGAACTTTGTGCAATTCAGCAGAAATCCCAGTTCGGTAAAGAACGTAATGCGCTATTAATGAACAATAGAAAGGATTGTACTTTGTGCCAGAGGGCGTGCGTTTTTATTTGTGTTCGTGGCTCCTTGACATGACTTATCCGTCGATATGTCAACTCGTGAACGAGAATTGTGATAAATAATATTTTGCCAAGAAAAACCGCGTCGTATGCAACTGTAGTTCTTCACGTGATTAAATACGGGTAAATAGAGTGGAACAACGCGGCCGGCAGCAATAAACACCTCATTCGAGACCCAACATTTCGCCTCGTGGCTTTGACATTTCACGAAGACATCGACCGAACATCAAAACATCAACAAGCGGATATGGAGAATGAAAGACTAGTCACAGTGGCAATGGAACTCCAGAAAACATCCATAACATGTACATTCCATCTTGCGCGGTTATCTGTCTGTTGTATTCCTTTCACATGAAGTAGTAATAAAAACTCTATTTATAACGCGCACATATTCATTCAGTTTCGAAGGTATTCGAAGTGAAAACGACACAGAGGCGCAACGAAACCGCTGAGAGGTGGAGGAGGCAGCCAGACGGTCTGACGGCGCCAACATATTGCCACACACTGCGTCCTATATATTATGATTTCCATCCACCCATCCATTGTCAGAAACCGCTTAATCCTGTACAGGGTCGTGGTATATGATGATTGTAAAGGCAAATTAATTAATAGGTGTTTTTTTTTACCTAGGACCACCAAATCTAAATGCGCCCGATCACATTAGACCTGAAAATCTGAGCCTGGATAGCAGCTTATGGAGATTATCCACCACGTGTTGTGGGCTTCGAGACTGGGCAGTCGAGAACAATGCAGCAAATTCAACTGCTGTACTATACTTCTGTTCTCCCACATATGCCTATAACATACACAGAGTAAAACAATATTATTCCTTCACACATGTATAAATGAGCTTTGGTACCCATATAAATCAATAGATCATTCCAACCCGTTCCCACTCGTGTTGCCTCATAAGAGGCGATCAAAATACCTCGAGAAGTAGTTCTGTGGTGTCAACTTCCAGGGCTGTTGTTTGGCAGAGGGAAGATATGCTCCGTTCACTCTACGAATTTAATAAACATGTTTGTTTTTCGTCTCATGTGACTACACGTCAGCCTTAACCAGGAACACAGCCGATTATCTCTGTTTAAAACAAATAGCTTTGGTGTTCTATTAATTCACGAAGTAAATCATGTTTGCTATTAACTTGATACTCTTGTATCGCCCAGTGTAATCTGGTTTGCACCAACACACCAGAAAACAGACTCTCGTATAAAAACAAACGACTCAAATCACATCCGGTAATGCTAGGAAATACCGTAATAATAATGTTCATCCCTTTCTCAATCTACTGCTGGATGAAGGCCTCCCCCATGCAATGTCAGTCATGGGGGCCGCTTGACCTTGCTATACCACACTGCATCAGAAATACTGTAAAGAGCAACTTAATATACAGCGTGCGATATAAGTCGCTTTACCGAGAATAATCAAATAACTTTGTGAGGAGTAATATTTATTGGCTATCACAGAAATCGTTCAAAGTGTCCTCCATGATCGTGAAAACACGTTACATCTTTGGACCACTGAGCAACACATAGCGCGGCAGCGGCACAGTTATGTGTTATTATTCAGCGTCTCAAACGCTCGGCGAATCATATTCTTGGTAAACCGACTATTCTTGGTAAACCGACAAATGCAGCACCCTGTATGTGGCCTTGCCAATCTCACTTGTGTTGCCACAAATAGGCAGATCGTCAAAGAGGCCATCAGACCGACAGACAGATAGGCAGACTGACAGACGGGTACACTGGAAGTCAGTCAAACAGTCAGACAGACTGATAAGCTGAGAGGCAAACCGTCGAGAACACTGACAAACTGCCAGCTACACACTCACAGACAGACCGGTAAACAGGTAGACAACAGAGGCTGACGGGCAGACATGGCGATAGGCGGACAGACAGCCAGCCGGCGTGTGAATTACTCCACGGCACCGGAAGGTAAAAAAAACAAACCACCGTGTAAAAAACCACGTACAGCACGAAATGAGTCATGCGTGCAACCATGGAACTGTAACGCGACGGGCATTAGCCACGCTCACTGCCCTGGGCAGAAGCGCTATTGTTCGGGGCAAGTCAGCTGACGAGAGGCATCGCTGTGCCCAGTCTTGTGCCCTAAACGGGTTAATAGAGCTTTCATCTTTCCATCGATTCGAACGCGCAGATTAGGCACACACACACACACCCGCGCACGAGCGGGCGCGCGGACATGGGGGGGTGGCAAGCACGCATAGGCATGGGAGGGTGGTGGGGTAGGTCGCAGCTCACGGACACGATGAGTAAGATGTTGGTGCCACACTGACTGGCGCAAAATCAACCTTTGCTTTGCTGATTGACGTTCCGGGCTAAGTAACGTAGTCTGAAACGTGCGTACATGGTGGTTTTTTCACGACCAACTTTGAAACTGTTTTGATGTCGGTTTTCACGGTTCGATTCGTGATAGTTGCTCTTCAGAGCTGGGTTTTTTTTTCGGGATAGCCGTGTCGAGCGATCTACATCGCTCAGTCGCGACGTTTCGCCGCCCACGTTGGACGCCTGGCGATGCCTCCAACGTGGGAGGCGAAACGTCTGAAAAGGACCCTCGTTTAAGATCATACGAGATTCGCTGCCATTTGCAGATCTCGTGGCCGACTCTTAGAGTTCACCACAGAGTCGAGCGCGTGAAAAATTATTTAAATCGACTTAATGAAAGCATCATTAGATGGCCGCAAACTCTATGACTACTGCTACATGCAGAATGCATAAGCAAAAAAAGCATAACGCCCCAAGCAGCTCAGTGAACTCGGGATTCATAAGAAATACCACCTCAAATCATCATAACCACAGACCAATTAACGTAAACAGTCGATTACAGTGACCTCCCTCATCTCTTATCTCTCTTCTCATGAACTCTCTATTTTTGGTCGACATTTAATGCGCTTTGTGACCCTCGGGTGAAAGCCGCTATATAAATTAATATTATTATTTCTCTCATCTCGCTACATCTACCGTTCTTGTCAGTATCTCGTCTGTCATCTCACGAGGCTTTCATACATTTAAAGGGTGGAGGGCTTCCAAAAATAGTTTCAGCTTATGGCCCCCAATGGGCCAGCATTGCCACCACTGGAGCAGCATGGTCCTACGGCTTACGAGCAGGCAGACTGTAGACACGTGATGACCAAGGCCATATACACGATCCTGGAGGCCCTGGGCCGAATGCCACGGTGGGGCCCTCTTATTCCTTAACGACCAAAACATCAGGCCCTTGGTGTGGGGGCCCTCTTTTGTGAGACGCCCCCAGCAAATTAATAACAAACACACTTTATAACGCGTGGCACATTTAATTAAATTTCTAAGGTATTTATGCGAGGAGAGAACGACTAAAATGCACGAGGTAACCTACAGAGGGGGAGAGTCAAGCCACGCGGTTAGCCGGCGCCAACCTGTCAGACACCGCGTTCTACATATTATGATGTTATCCGCCAATTCGTGAATGAGTGTTTTGAAGTTGCGGAAGAAAACCGAGTAACCCCGGAGGAAACCCACGCAGAACATGGGGGAGAACACACAAAGTCCACACAGAAAGGCGCCCGAGGTGGTATTCGATTCGCCTCGAGCAGGATTTTCGTTCTATGAGGCGCAAATGTTACCACTGCGTAGACATCCTGCCGCCGCTTTGGCAAGGTCTTCTCCGCTTGCCGGGTGGTCATGATGATGGCTGATGCCAAAGCGCCCTCTTGTGGGCCCCAACGTGACACTGGTGGCTGGTAACAAAAAAAGTCCCAAGAGTTTTAAAATCAAGACGGAAGACAATTTGCTTGCTCGGTATTTTTCCACTCATAAAACAACTGGGGTAACTCTCATTCTCACAGAGGAAATTCCTCGTCGTAATGCATAATACACGTTGACAATGGTTGCGTGCTTTTTTGGGAGATGAGAAAAGTGGGCGTTACAACGCCTCCATCACAACGCCAAACTTGATTCTTTCGTGATTTTTTGTGTTTTATTAAAAACAAAGTAGAAACTTTTTTTTTACAAAAATAAGGGGGCACCCGGATTTGAACCGGGGACCTCTTGATCTGCAGTCAAATGCTCTACCCCTGAGCTATACCCCCGCATGCTGGTTAAGGCTTAGTAGTACTTAAAAGCACAGATTATACCTATGACCACCAGGATGCCAACCACTGCCCAGGATTACTTATAAAACGTATAATCCGCACACCATTCATGTGCTGTGGGGGTATAGCTCAGGGGTAGAGCATTTGACTGCAGATCAAGAGGTCCCCGGTTCAAATCCGGGTGCCCCCTGCCATTTTTTTTAAAACGTTTCAATTTTGTTATTCATAAAACCCAAAAAAAGACGAAAGTATCAAGTTTGGCGTTGTGATGGAGGCGTTGTAAAACCGACTTGTTTACGTTATTAAGACTTTATATATTTTTTAAACAGACTTAAGAATGGCCGAACAAGCGAACAGATATGTGTGCATTCTCTTTATGGCAGTGGGTTAAACAGTAAATAAGTCTTACACCGAGCGTAAACAGTATGTGTTGCTGTAATTGGGAGTTGTCGGTCACTCCGTGAGTCTGTGGATCGCTATGCGAGTTGTGCGGGTTTCTGTGAGAATCTGAGCCTACGTGGGAGCATGTGCCTCTCAGTAAGACTGTGGCCATGTACCCCACGCTATAATCTCTATTGTAAAGCACTGCAGTCTGTTCTCCTTCAATGGAGGCGAAATAGCAAAGCTACACACACTTTTTCTGAAGCCCTCTCGTGGTTAGTAAACCTCGATATGTCATTTAGCTGGACATACCATCATACGCAAGAATAACATACAGTTGTAAATGTAAACGTTCTGTTGCAGTAGATTTTAGAGTTATTATTATCACCGACTAACAATTTCCAGGCTCAACAAGTGTTCCTGTGACACGGCCATCCATAAAGAACAGCTATGGAGAGCAGGTCTGATATATCGAACCGTGACAAACTTATATATAGAGGGCCCGGTGAAATCGAGTTGGATTCTCGCCTGATCCTTATTCCTGATGAAGCTGATTGCGACTATCAGCGAAACGTGGTACCCGCATTGTGAACGTTGTGGGTCCGCTCTCCAACATACCGGTGTGCTGAGCTAGGAACGAATTGACACGTTTTGTTCACGTGACAACTCTTTACTGATTGGCTGTGTCGGGTGGAGGCTGGTTTGCAACACTTACCTTTTCCGTGACCTAACTCAGAAAAAGAGCTACACTATGGATAACATTTGTCACGAAAGCCTTCGTGTTAAACTTACATCTTACAACCACAGTAGTTGTATGTTGAGGGCGCTGAGCTTGGCTGGAGGGAAATATTTGAGTTACACGACCAGAGTGGAAACCCGTGAATTTGGCAGTGTCGGTGTTCGCAGAGCTTGTGCTGTGGTTGTACTAAACTCAGAGATGGTTGCAACCGTGTTGTTGGCTTCTTTAGTTCCCCTATTAACAAATTGTCCCCTACCTTAGTGTTCTTGCTAACAGTTATTAATTAGGCCAATAGGACACAAGTTTGGGAGTTTATTGAGAGGATTGATTTATTCATCGAGAGTTCCCACGTAATCACCGACAGGCACAACACTATCCATAATATATCCCTTTTATGGGTTGGGTCACGTAAAATATAAGTGTCGTAAACCGGCCTCCACCCGATACAGCCAATTCGTGAGGTTTGTCGCGTGAACAAAACGTGGAAATTCTTTACTACTTCAGTACACCGGTATGTTGGAGGGCGAACCCACAACATTTACAATGAAGATACGACGTTTCGCTGATAGTTGCAATCAGCTTCATCAGGTATCTCGAACAAAAGTCCAGAACAAAGGTCCAAAACCTGCGCTTTTTATGTGACCCATCCCATAAAAGGAATATATTATGGATAACATTGGTCACGAAAGCCTTCATGTTAAAAAGGCACGACGCAGCACAAGCATAAAGAATCCCAGCTGGTAGGAAATGCACAACACAGGATTCTTGAGTAAACACAAGGCAGTGGTGCAGCCCTGAAATTACTCACTCACGCCACCGGTGGCGGTAGGGCTTCCACTTGAGGTGAGCTCGAGAAAGCCCCTCTCGGTCTGCAGGGTGCCTAGGCAGTGGTAATATGTTTAGTGATATTATTTACTCAACCAATGACCCCAAAGGACCTATAGGTGCTTTTCTAAAGGGTACTTCTTCAGATATGTTGCCACTTCTTTAGAGTATATTTAGCCACAGAAGGAAAATAGAATGCCGAATAAAAAAAACACCCACATATTGAAGGGGAGAGCACTTCAAAATTCAGAGATTGGGACTGTGAAGCGATTGCTCAAACTTGGCTTACTTAAAACGACTCACACTGCCTAACGTCTAATAACACAGAAAAGGATTAATTTAGAATGGTAAACACATTGTAAATACCTAATCACCAGAAAAGAAATCAACACGAAAATATTCACCGTCACCAAATATTTAAAGCCAATAAACAAACTGAACTGGGAAAAAATGGTCAACTGGCAGATTTTGCCAAATTAGCTCTGGGTCAACTTCCGATCTCTGGAACCTGCCACAGGACACGTTTTCGTGTGGCCCAACAATGGGCTTCGTGTAGCCCGGATGAGGTTGGTAAACATTCACGATGCGCATGCTGATGGGGACTGAGAGAACGGCACTCAATAAACCTTGCACTAGACTGCCACAGGCCACATGCATTACAGTGGAACGCCTGGCCTCTAAATATAATTGGCAAGGGGATTTAGAGGGTACATGCCCCGATAGTTCAAAGTGTAATCGGAGATCGGTTAAACACCCAGTAGGGTGTTGAAGGGGGATTGGATTGAAGTCAACGGGTCGCTTGAGAATAACCGAAAACGACCTGGAGAGCTATAAACAGGGTACACATCGG